>CM052548.1:19936260-19973891 GCA_028533065.1 Trachops cirrhosus
AAACGTAAGCTTCCCTAGCTTCAAGGAATGCATGGTGACTGGAAAAAGATTCACGCGGGCTGTTTTCCAAAGGCCTTGGATGACACCTTCGTTTTCCGCTGCCTGTGACATTGGGCAAAGAGAGCCAAGATGGGGCAGTGCTGTCGCAGAAGGCATAAAAGTAGTAACGTCAGGAATCACTCTGTCTGGGCTCTGTTTATTATCCCACTTAATCCACGGAGAAACCCCGAAAGATAGGGACTGTTTTTAATCCTCATTTTTCTCATGAGGAAACTGAGACCTTGAGACACAGGGTGGTTGATAACTGCCACATCCACAATGCTTGGAAGGAGCAGAACCAGGGTTTGAACTCGTGCAGTCTGTTTCCAAAGCGACCCGATGCCTTCTCTCTGAGGGTCTAGCAGAAGGCTGGGGTTTTCAGGGCCAGGCTGCCTTGAAGCCTGGGCATCTCTGTGTTTCCCAGAGCTATTTCATCTGAGTAAGGTAACAGCATGAATTCTGAGCTTGTTTATGTTTAGGTACAGAATATAAAACTGGAAGAAGGACTGCATTTAGATTCATTTAGAAACACCTTTCTAAACACCATTTAGAGAGTAAGATAATTATAAGTAGCATGTGGATAATATTTCATATCACGTCCTGAGCTTTATAGTATCCTCTCAGTACATTTGGCCATGTTAATGAGTTCTATTTTTATTGAAAAAACAAAAAGAAAGTAGATACAGATGCTGATGTGAGCTGATGAGTATGCTAATTGCCTATATCAGGGGCGTCTGGCCATTTAGACGGGAGGAGCAGGGAGGAGCAGGGCGGAGCAGGGCGCCTGTGGACCAGCCGGAACCCAGGAGGCAGCGTCTGAACTCTGGCTCCCCAGGACCACGTGTCAGAATAGGAAACTAAAGTGGTGCTGAATGTTGTGGAGGTGGAGCGATTATCCTCAGTCCCGTTTTCCTCCACTCACGTGCATGAGGGATGAATAATACATTTGCCTGCCTCTCAGTGTCACCGACTCACCAATCGGCGATTCCGAAATGGGGAGAAGGAAGTCGAATCGGAGTCGCAGCAGTGGAGCCGGCATGTATAATTTGAAAATAAACGCCAGCTGTGTCCAATTTCTCTCCTGGAACAAAGGTCTAAAGAAGCTTCTGGGGCTGTGGATTTAGTTACATATTTCAAATAACTGCCCTCTTTACTTCTTCCCCATTAAATCTTTTATCCTCCTAGTCATGTTAATGAGACACTGGAATAGTAAACAACCAAAGCAAAAACAACCTTGTGAATCAGTTTCTTACTATGTTGCCTAAGGAGCCTCTTAAGGAGACTTTGCCAGCACAGAAGCGATGGCAGCGAGTGTGAGCACTTGTCCAAAGGAGCCCTAGCGCCTGCTGTTCCTGTGTGTGGTCCAGAGCTTCTCTCACTACTGTGCTGCACACCGCCCAGAAAAGCTTGCTTCCTTCTGATCCCCACTGTGGACCGTGCAAGTGGTTTAAAGCAGGTTCACCGGGGGCACTGTGCACATTCTGACGGCCAGAAATGAATGCAAGTTCTTTTCAAACTGCGTATTCTCATGTGATTCTGTCAGTGATTTTAAAGTGCTAGATTACCTGGAGGGTTCACTAAATATTATGTATAGCTAGGTCTCCTCTTTCCAATCAGAGTATAGTAGCAGTATTTATAAGTGGCACCTAACTATGTAAAGGAGACGTGTTCTTTAAAAATAGGTGGTCATTGGAATCATTTTAAATATAAATTATATTTTCCCTTTCTAAACAATTATACAATCAAAAAATGTTTTCATGGAAAAGAATTTTTTCCCAACGTTTTCATATGAATTATGCGTAACAGTGTGATAGAGATGAAAATAACATAACATAAAGAACTGAACAATTTCTTGGAAAAATAATAACATTAAAAATGTCACTAAATTTTCATATGGTCCTTGGAGTTTTATTACCACAGAGTAACACCTGCGTGAGGAGGAAGGGATACTTTTCTAAGCTGTAGCTCTGCCTTTTAACATTATTATTGATTTTTTTTAAAGGTCAAGTTTTATTCTTAGAGATTGCGGCCAAGGCTAGTGTCTAGCTTTTATTTCCATGTCAGGAACTAGGATAAGTTAATTCACCAAACGTTTCTATGGTGCGTAGTTCGATTGTTACTATATTCGTGGTATCTGGTTAAGAGCCTGGCACGGTATCGCTTAGAAATGTTTCGTTAATGAATCTGACTTCAGAATCACTGACGGGGCCAGTGGTGTGTTAGTGATTTCATTGCAATGTTCCCAGGTTTGTCGTAGGCAGGGACACAGCTCCTTGAGAAGGTTTAACTTCAGAGCGTGCTGGCGAAGGGATAAGCTGCAATACGTTGACATTCTGATTTCTGCAGCCACTCTGTTTAATACATATTCCCATCATTTCCCGTAGGTCTCTACCCGCCAAGAGCCAAACTGGTCATTCAGAGGCATCTGTCATCACTGACAGATAACGAGCAAGCTGACATCTTTGAGCGAGTCCAGGTAACATTACTTAAACGTCTCACAAATAAGATGTAAGAAATGAGAGTCAGATCCTATTTTTCTAAGTTCCTCTTCTGTATCTGAAGTTAAGATACGTATCCTGCTGTACTATTTGATAGTAACTAGAATGCCATTGTTCCTTTGCATCTAAGGGCAGTTAATGCTGAGCTTTATTTATGTTTGCCTGCCAGACAGATAAAAACCAAGTGGGAATAAAATAAAACAAGAGAAGCTGTGTTGCCGTAGCGTGCTCTTGGTTTTGTCTTTTCAACAGAAAATGAAGCCAGTGAGCGACCAGGAGGAGAATGAACTTGTGATTTTGCATCTGAGGCAGCTCTGCGAAGCCAAGCAGAAGGCCCACGTGCACATCGGGGAAGGCCCGTCGGTGCGCAGAGGTTTTCCCTTGGCCTGCTCCTGTTCCCTTTCTCTGTTTGGTCAAATTATCACCGAAAATCGGAAGGGCTTGCTTTCCTTTGTGTTCTCATCTTTAGGGCTGAGGTTCTATCAGGTTTATTCTTTGCACTAAATCTGTAGGAAATTTTAACAGGAATTCGCATATTGAGGTAAAATAACTATGGCTTTAAAAGGTAAAAGCATCTGTGTTTATTGCATAAAAACATTAGTAACATGTCGGTGGTTTAGAATGAACGTGAATTTTTAGTTACAGTCACCCATTATTTTATTTTAAATTTATATGAACATGTGGAGGAAGAGGAAACTTTCCTCCACCCTTCTAGGATTTTTTGGCTGGTCTAATAATCAAAGGGACATGAGACAGAGTAATCAGAGAAGGTGACCAAATTAAGTTGCATACGTGTGTCTGGGAACCCCACACACTGGAGTCAGAGACCCCATGTACAAGAGAGGGTCGGACACGGAAAGGGAAAATGGGGTCTGCGTGGCATTCTGAGGTGGAGGATGAGGTTAGGTGCCTTGGGCTTCTTGGGGGAGGAAGGGCTTTGCAGGATGATGAGAAGATAAGAAGAGCAGATGTTCTGTAATCAGAAGTTTTCCCCGCTCCACAGATACTTCATAAGTTATCTCTGGTGATAACTCGTATCATAGGCAAGGCCCCTAATTTCAGTTCTTTAAGGGAGAAGTAAAAGTGTCTTGTGAGTCCACGGGGTCTCGATTGTCTTCAGCTTAAAATAATCCACATGCCAAAGTAGCACAACTTGGCTTCAGACATCTCATTTCATTAAGAGCTTACACAGCCCTGGCCAGGGGGCTTGGGTGGTTGGAGTATCATCATGTCGTCCTGTACACAAAAGGTTGTGGGTTCGATCCCCTGCTGGATGTGTATGGGAGGCAGCCTATCGACGTTTCTCTCTCACATCAATGTTTCTCCCTTCCTCCGCCACCCCACTCTCTCCTCTCTCTCTCTCTAGAAGGAATACATATATCCTCAGGTGATTATTTTTAAAAAATCTTACACAATCTTGAATGGTAAATAGAAACACCCAAACCAGCTGTAGGATCATGCAAATACCTACTCTAGCTGCACACTGAGGGATGATGTTTTTGTGCATGTGGCTTAGACCATGTTTCCAGCTGCATACAAATAAAGACCACCAGCAACAGCATGTAACATATTTACCTCTTAATAACACTAATGCAGATTATGTCTTTATTTCACATTGTTCAGGATAAATAAATCACACATCACTGTATTAGTGATTTCTTAACTAATTCTCAGAAACTTCTCTGAGCCAAGCTGTGTGGTAATGGTGAACAGAAATGTGATGCATGAATAATGTTCCCCCCAGAGAAGGGCTCAAATATTTCAAAAGGAATTATATACAGATAAATGGACACATATGAGAGAGGCAACAAAGTAGCTTTTTAAAAGCATGTTCAGTGAGCAAAAAAGTAGTTATGTCTTAGCTTTGGAGCTGGAGTAGAGAGTAAGGGTAGAGGAAAGAATTAAAGAATTCAAGAGGAAGATTTTAGTGGGGAGGGGGTCTGGAGATTTAAGGGGGATAAAGTTTGCTGATCAGAGAAGTCGGGGGAGTATGTTTTAAGGAAAGGACATTGAGCACGAAGTTGTTTAGTAACCGTGACCAAAAGTGAGCATGTTGCATGCAGACCCTGGATGTACACACTTGAGTTATCCTAACTAAAATTTGTCTGTTTTATTTTCCTATAGACTATTTCAAATAGTACAATCCCAGAAAATGCAACCAGCAGTGGGAGGTTCAAACTGGACATTCTGAAAAATAAAGCTAAGAGATCCTTAACTAGCTCCCTGGAAAATATCTTCTCAAGGGTAAGCTGACATTGAGACGTGGGCATTAATGCCTGTATTTTTTAACTGCTTTGCTTCATCTCGACTGGCCCACAGAAGAGTTCTTTAAAAGGAAACTACTAAAATAATTTAATGTAGGTACACTTATTTAGGATAATCTCTAAAGTTAAGTTTCATTCTCAGATATGGCTTTATTGTGGTGCTTACAATACCTGAATTTGGGTAATAGAGATTTATTAATAGGGATATGTATATATAGAAAAGGGAAAATAGAGTATTTTTGCTCAATACCATAGGAACTTTTTATCATTTGCCATGTAAAGTTATAAAGAAATCCTTCATTGCTCATTTTAGGAGCTGATAAGAAATGTTGAAAACAGTGAGTATAAGTTAATAGAAATTTATGTATTCCTTTTGGTAAATTTGGAAGGAGAAAATATTCTTTTTAAAAATAAGCAGTGATTCCTCTTCCCCTTCATTTTGTTCTTCCTGAACAACTCAGTCCTAACGATGGTAGATGAGATCAGGCAAGGTGGGTGCCCTGGGGCTGGAGGGTGGGCGACCACAGTGGCTCCGCGCAGGGAGACAGAGCCATTCGGGTGCTGTGTGGGCGGTGGCCCACTGCAGCATGTGGAAACCAGAGTGTGGTGAGGAGCGTGCTGGGGTAGGAAGGCAGCCTCGTTTAGGACGTGGCAGCCTGAGTTGGTGAGGAGGCCATCCCTGCTGAGCCAGGGACGGAGGGGAGAAAGCACTCGAGGTGTCCGATACCAGGAGTCAGAGGCCATGTGGGGTGAGGGCGGCATCCGTGTCTGCGGTGGCAGCCCCAGCCGGGTGTTGGAACCCGTGTAGGATGAGGAGCGTGTCTTTGAGGCGCCAGTTGTGGGGACTGGTTACGCACAGGGACTGATCACATATGTAAATGTATTAAGGGTAGTGGGATGTTAGGAGAAAGAAATTACAAATATGCAGGGAGAGGACATTATAATGAATTCTGTGTTGTTGGATTCAGCACTGAAGTCACAGTGTGGAATCTTGGTTATTAACCTATCTGTCTATATTTTTGAGGAATAGAATTTTATATATTATACGTATGGAGGTCTGTTTGGAAAAAGTCCAGTCATTGTTAATATAATGAGAATGGTTTGGGTGACATAGATGAAACCTGGCAGCCAGGGAGAGAGGACTGGAATGCGCATGTGTGAATAGTGACGACATCACTGTACTAGTCAGTGAGAGGGGTAGACACTGTTGAGTGAGCATGTGCACTGTGTGGCCATCGCATTCAAAATGACTGAGAAAGTAGAGCAACAAATCTGCATCAAATTTTGCATTAAGCTTGAACATTCCTCTGTGGAAACTATTCAGATCAGGGAGAAGGCTGCAGCTATGGGCATCTTCATCCTGACAATGCACCCACTCATGCATCACGCCTTGTGCATAGCTTTTTGCCAAAACATCAAATCACCCCGGCAACTCAGCCCCCCTGCAGCCCAGATTTGGCACCCTGTGACTTCTGGATTTTCCCAAAACTAAAATCACCTTTGAAAGGGAAGATATTTCAGACCATTGATGAGATTCAAGAAAATACAACGGGGCAGCTGATGGTGACTGGAAGAACTGTGTGAGGTCCCAAGGTGCCTACTTTGAAGGGGACTGAGGCATCGTTTCCTGTGTACAATGTTTCTTGTATCTTGTATCTTCTTCAGTAAATGTCCCTATTTTACATAAAACACGGCTGGATACTTTCTGGACATGACTCATATAATTTATGTATTAACGTGTGTGTATATGTGTTTGAGTTTGTGTAAATGTGTACATATGGTGTCTGGCTCTATCCACTGATAGGAGCTGGGGCCAGCTTTTCTGCAAATATTCGATAAGTTAAGTGTTGCTGGGTGACAACTAGCACCCAGATTTGGGTTTCTGTATATCATTCTACAGGAGGCACCAGGATCCTGGAGACGAGGCTGATTCCAGGACTGCAGGGAAAGTAGAAAATAAGACGGGAGCCTCTTGGTATTCTAGATCGTAAAGACGTGCTTGAAGGAAGGTGCTGCTATGTCCTAAAGACAGAAAAACCATAAAGGGCTCCCACTGGGGATAGCTGAGACAATACGAGCACCAACATAAATGGTAGTGACAGATTATAACCTGTTGCGTAAAATAGGCAACCTGAGTCTATTCTGACATGAAAAATAAGTGAATGCATGGAGAGTTTGATCCAGATGTTGACTGGATTTAGTGACTACTTACTACTTACAAAGAGGAAGATAGTAACCTCACAATGGAGAAGGCTGGTAGACACCACCTTAGTCAAATAATCAAACGGAACAAACACCGTCAGCAGGGGGACACCCGACACAAAGAACACAGGGCCACGCCTGCCGGGTTCCTGCCAAAGGGCGGTCCCTGCACCCAGTCATGAGGAAATACCAGCCAACCCAAGTCATTTTTACAGCGCACAGAGTAACTGGCCTGTTATCTTCGAAGGCGTCCAGGTCGAGAAAGTACAGTAGAGCATTAGGGCGTAGTAACTTCTGAGATAGGGCGCTCTTAATGTTTTTTTTTAGTTTTGTTTTGCTAGAACTCAAAATACTTTTATAGGTATTTCTGTTAATGATTGAGATTCTTCTTATTCTAACAGCAGCCCTGCAGCAGGCATGGTTAGCTGTCAGTGCTATTATTTTATCACAGAAACGAAATCTAGAAAGTATCTAGGAGACTATTCACAAGTGTGTTAATGGAACTTTTCATAAAATTTTACCACCTCATTTCCTTCAAAATTTTTTAATTCGTTATGTTCTTTCCCCTCCCTCCTTCCTTCCCTCCCTCCTCTCCTTCCGCTCTGTCCCCCTCTCCTATGGTGCTTTAGTGAGGCTCCATTTGAATATACATGGTCATGGGACCCGAATTCAAGACCCGGCCCTAGCAGATTTTACGTTTTTGATTTTGGGCAGATTATTTGCCTTCTCTACGCCATAGTTTCCCCATTTGTGAGGCAGGCCTACTAGTACCTGCTTGCCTCACATTGCTGTGGGATGAAATGTCAGCTTATCAGGAAAGTATCACAGCAGAGATGTGCGGTGGCACGGACAGTGGGAGCTCTGGAACCTCCTCATTGGCCAGGTGACAGAAGGGTGTTGAGAGTTCCTCTCTAGTTCCCCACTCGGCACCCTGCCGTTCTGCACGATACCCGCACCCCTGGCTTTGAAGTGCCGCACACAGAGCCGTGAATGACGGTAATGACACTTTACGCAAGAGCACGGCCAATCTATTTTGGTCAAGGTGGCTGCTGTAGCTTTCGTGTCACAAATGCTGCCAAGTGTCATAAATTATGTGACCTAACAAAGCCTTGCTTGCACCACGTGCAGCAGAGCAGACTTACTGGGGAGGTTGGCGGCTAGCCATGTCGTATCAAAGGTTACCTACGGAAGGCATTTGGCGTGCTTCTAAAACTCACCTGTTTTTTTTTTCCTTTTTTGGGTAAAAAGTAGAACATTGACACTCAGTCATAAAGATTGGCTCATAATTGCTGTCATTTTTAAATATCAAAATATTTTATTCATCTAACTATAGCTGTTCATGAAATAGGATACATTTTTAAATAGCCTAGTAGCTCAGCTCACTGACAATTAAAAAGTGGGTCCAAGGGAAAAGGCCTGACCCGTGTGTTGCCAAATCATGATACAGTAAAACTGAAGGAGCTGCCTGTGCGAAGGCGAAAAGACAGCCTTGTCTTCTGGGGGATTGTTGTTTGTTCTTCAGCTGAAGTTTTCCAAAAGGGAAATAGTTACGAGTACATTCATTAATATGCACATTTCTGAAAAAGGAATATAAAATAAAGTGTGAGTCGGAAAACCATAATTTCATGTTTTCTTCAGAGTGATATCCGTTGTCTTTACTTGTTGAAAACATGTGAATAATTAATTAAAGTAAGTTTGGTTTTCTTTGTGTACAGACACACACAAAGCATGTGGGTAAAACACCACTGTGAGTAAAATGTGATTTAAATTGCTGTCGTAGTAATGCCCGTGGTTTGATGCCCATCTGACTACTTTTACCACTGCGACCAAACAGCCTGTTTAAGATAACCAGGCAGGTCGGCATGTAAGTAGCAGCTAAAAAAAATATCAGAAAGCAACCTGGTCTTTACAGTATTTACCTCTTGGCCACATACACTAACCCAGTAATCTATCAATCAAACATAGTTTATTATTGGAAGTGTGTCATGTTACAGTATAGACCTACAGAATTGAAATAACCTCCATCAGAGTCTGGGCATTTGCAAAACCTGCACTTCACCAATGCAGGCCACTCAGTTTTATTTGTAATTCTGCTTTTCACAAAGCTCCGTCTGCAGGAGGGAATTGGGTAAGAGCTCAAGAGCTTCACTTCTGAATTGTGCTTCCTGGGTTCAGATTGCTGCCCTGTCCTTTGACTAGCTGTGTAAACCTCGGGGACATGATCATCCCAGAACTTCATCTCTTTATCTGTAAAGTTCAGCTAAAAACCACACCTACCTGATAGAATCTTTGTGAGGAATAAATGAGATAATGCAGTGTAAAATGCTTACCGTAGTACACAGCGCGTGATAAGCATTCAGCAATAATAGATGCAGCTCTTAATTTTATTATTTACATAATTAGTTTCTTTTTTTAAGATTTTATTTTTAGAGAGGGGAAGGGAGGGAGAAAGGGAGAGAAATATCAGTGTGTGGTTGCCTCTCGAGCACCCGACACTGGGAACCTGGCACACAACCCAGGCATGTGCCCTGACTGGCAATCGAACTGGCGACCCTTTGGTTCTCAGGCCAGTACTCAGTCTGCTGAGCCACACCAGCCAGGGTCATAATTGTTATTTAGAGACCCACCAGAGATGTGAAACTCTAATTAATATACATAGATAAGAATAAATATTGCTTCTATGAAACAAGATAGGATACCATAAATACAAAACAGTCAATTGAGAACTAGAAAGCACTTTTAAGACTTTCTGATAGTAGACATAAAAAAAAAAGCTGAATAGAAGGCTAGAAAGCTAGAGTTAAAAGAAATCTTCAAAAAAAAAAAGCAAAATGATAAAGAAATGGAAAATAGGAGAACAGGGTAAAAAGTTAAAGGATTAGCCTGAAGTTCCAAAAAGCCAAATGGTAGGAGTTCCAGAAAGAGAAAATGAATGCAGAAATTTTCAAAGAAATCATTTTAGCAATTTCTCAGAACTAGTAAATGTGTTTCCAAGTTTAATGGGCTCAGAATATGTACAATAGAATGACTGAATGAAGCCATGCCCAGGCACATAATTGTGACATTTCAGAATGCCAAGGGCAAACTTAGAATCCATTCCGGAGAGAAATAGCAGGTCACACAAAGGCTCAGGAATCACGGTGGCTTTAGACTTCTATGCCAGGGACACTTGAGCAATACTAACATTCTGAAGGACAGTTTCTTCAAACTACAATGACATATTCGTCCAAACTTTTAATGACATTTAAGGATAGAATAATGACATTTACAGATAGGTAAATTAAAAAAAGATTAGTTCCCAGCCTCCTTTCTCACAAAGCCTTTGGATTCTGTGCTCCACCAAAATGCAGAAGTAACTAAAAAAGAGGAAGACACGGGATCAAGGAAACAGAAATGCCAACACAGGGGAGCGTTCAAGGATATTTCTAGGTTAGCAGTGAAGGAACAGACAGGGAAGATCTACTCAGCAAGCCTGAGCTGCTACCAGGCCAGACTGGGGCAGGAAGACAGAGGCCTTCGTAACGGAGCTCAAAGAAAAAGAAGAACGTTGTAATTGATGGATTATCAGATGTTTGACCATTTGGACAGCTGTTGGTGATTTTTATGATACATTAGTAATTGCTGAAGTGGATGTTAACTTTTTGAAAAACAAATTGTTCAAGTTATGAGTTGTAACAGTCAAATGTATAGCTCAGATGTAAATACTATTTACAAAGTCATAATCATCTAATCACAAATTATTGTTTTAACTGAAATTTGTGACATAACCGTATTGAGAGAAGAGAAAAAGAGTGTGCATAGGGGCAGGGGATGAAGTAAGAATACTAATGTCTCATCTTCCAAAGTAGGAAGTGAATAAATAGTGCCTGGCCTGGAACGGTTAAGGAGTGGTATACAAGCTGAATACCAGAAGCACCAAAACTGACTTTCAGGTGTTTGCTTTTGGGGGATGTGTTCAGCGTGTGAGAAAAAGGGGGCGGGCGGTCACTGTCACCTTTCATTTTGAGCTTGGGAGCACAGTATGGCTTTTGAAATATTGTGCAAGTATCACTTTGATTAAACATTAAAATGCAGTTGAACTCCCTTCCCTCAAAAAATTAAACCCAAGACTGTCCGGCCACAAACATTAAAACTGTAAATTGCTACATTAGAGTTGTGCATTTTCTATTTTGCAGAGTCACGGTCCCACTGACCTGCATTTGCAGTTACTCTCTTTCGGGCCTGTCCGTGTGTTTTAGAGTTACACAGAACCCTCCTCAGTCGGTACTTTGTCTCGAGACCTTCTCTGCAATGTGGTTCCCAGCTTGCCTTTCCATTCTCTTTCCTTCAAAAACTGGCTTCAGTTTCTTCCCATATAATGTGGAGGAAATACAGGCTGGGACAAAAGTAGGTTTACAGTTGTTCGTATGGGAAACATACAATCATGAATAAATAATAATAAGCATAAACTGTTTCATGGGCTCACAGCTGTAAACCTGCCCCACCTTGTTTATCCAATGTTCTCTTGGGTTTTTCTTTCTTAGATCACCTGTGAAATCCACACTGAAGGACTCTGTGAAAACAAAAATAAAATCTAATTCACCAATATTGAAGTGGACTGTTATTTAGTCTTAGCGAGAAAGACTTTATTAAAGTTGTGAGTTATGGTGTTTGCAATCTGGACTGTAGGGAGGTTGTATGTATCGAACCATGTTGTGGTGAGTTGTGCTGCACCTTGCACATTTGTGTTCGTCTACGTGGCACACAGAGGTACCAGGGCCCTCACTGATGTTGTGGGAATCTCCTGATGGTATGGATGAATGATGTTTAACCTCGTAACCAAAAAAAAAAACTCCCGTCAAAAAAGCTTGGCCTGAGTATCGAGTTACCTAATGATTGATTTAGAAATAATGGACATAGATTGTGAATAGCTCTGTTTACTGTGCCAGAATGGCTGTTAATTCTACCAAGAAAATTGAGTGAACCACAAAAAGGATCAATTTAGTGCTAGCATAAAGAAGCAGCTGCTTTTTATAGTAGTTTTAGAGGAAAAATTCAGACTATATGACTGATATAACTCTATTCTTTTCATTCAGGGAGCTAACAGAATGAGAGGTCGGCTTGGAAGCATGGACAGCTTCGAACGGGCCAACAGCCTGGCTTCGGAGAAGGTACCTAATCAGAGCTCCCTTTTCCACTACTAATTGGGACTTGGCACAAACTAGCACCGATATGGTAATTTGCGTGCTGAGCTATTTTGTTCTGAGTCCTTTATGATTTTTTAGAAAATAAATATTTGAGGCTTTATTATTTAAAATAAGAAGATTCTGGATAAGAGCACGTTCCTTTTTTTTCATCCTCACCTGAGGACATGCTTATTGATTTTAGAGAGAGGGGGAGAAACACATTGATCAGTGGACCCAAAACCCAGGCATGTGCCCTGACCGGGGTTTGAACTGGCAGCCTTTTGGTTTACGGAACAACCTCCAGCTAACTGAGCCACACCAGCCAGGGCAGTGTGGTGCTCTTCATTCAGCTGAAGCTTTCTCATGGTGAGGCAGAACTCATCCCTTGCAGTCTAACTCTGCTCTGTCGTGCTGTTTTCTATTTGGACTTAGTATAATTTGGAGGACAGTATTTGAACAACTGTTGCTCCAGAGCCATAGAACAATGTCGCTCCAGAGCCGTGTAATTACTGCACTTGCACAGTGATGTTTTTGCCTTTTGCTTTCTCCCCATATGTGTCCCCCCACCATTTTTAACCATTTTAACTGCAACATTAAGTTCTTTATCTCATAGACAATTCTCAGTAGGTTTGGTTTCCTGTTTCCTGTATCATGGG
Source organism: Trachops cirrhosus (assembly GCA_028533065.1). NCBI lineage: Eukaryota > Metazoa > Chordata > Mammalia > Chiroptera > Phyllostomidae > Trachops > Trachops cirrhosus. The sequence goes on from CM052548.1 coordinate 19,949,085, forward strand.
ACATGTAAGCTGAGGCATATGCAACCTATTTTTCTAATGGAAAAATATTAAAATATTTTTATTAACCTTTCTGTTGATAAAATGGAAGACTTAGTTCCGCTGTGAGTCTTTTTTTTAGTCCTAACCCATGTTTATTAAGCTAAACATTTCTGCAGGGGTTCTTGTTCTGTAAAGTATAAACATCATACCTGTCTAAATGGAAAGATTTATGATGTCTGTGCATGCAATATGAGACACATTCCAGCATCAGTCACTTTTCATTTATTTCCTGTTTTTCATGTCTCTTAAAAAATGTTACATCAGGGAACATGTAGTTGAATAGAAACATCCATGGCAAAGGAAGATACTTAATGGCCTTTATTTTATTTTCCTGGAGGCTTTGCCACCAGACTTGGCCACGGACACGCTGTGATATTCTTTTGACAGTACAGGAAGCGTGCAACCGATATGTCACGGAAATCAGGAGATACGTAAATGCAGGCTCCACCCTTTTGGGGTCCCGCTCTCTTTTCATCTTTCGGGCACCAGCGAGAAGCGTACAGTCGCTACAGACTTTTACCACCAAGTGTTAGGGGAGAGAATACCTTTTCTTATCATCCTTTCACTTTCTCGCCTATCTTGAGGGCTGCTGACAGCTGCTTATCAGAAGAAAGGGGTTGTGGTGATGCTGATTAGCCTTCAGCATGGATTGAGTAAAAGAGAAAAAAAGGACCAGTTTTGTCATGACTCAGGAGGAAGAAGAGGCACCCCGTCACTCTGAGCTCTGTGTTTGAGCGGGTCTGCCATGGTCCTTGTAGGAAGGAAAGACCTCCCTTCTGCTTGCCTTTCAGGACTACTCACCAGGCGACTCCCCACCAGGGACACCACCAGCCTCCCCACTGTCCTCAGTCTGGCAGGCCTTCCCTGAAGAGGATTCCGACTCCCCGCAGTTTCGAAGACGGGCGCACACGTTCAGCCACCCACCTTCGAGCACAAAGAGAAAGCTGAATTTGCAGGATGGGAGGGCTCCCGGCGTGCGCTCCCCTTTCCTGAGGCAGAGCTCCAGCGAGCAGTGCAGGTGAGTCCAAACCTCTCTCCGGAATGCGAAAGAAAGTTCTTCCTCCAACCTGTTTTGATCACTGTGGAGTCAAGATCTGTGGTGCCTTCGTGCTGCAGCCAACAGTTAGTTTTTCCAAAGACCATAAAATAAATTGAATTGTAAAAACCTTAGCGAGTAAGGGATGCAAGGCAAGCTTTAAGCCACAACCAAAGAGCTGAGTTAAAGCATTTTGGATGGAAATATTTTTTTTCCAGAAAAAGAGAGAAAACAAGATATTACAGATGTGGCTTTGCCTGAAAAACCTGCTGACAGCACATGTCATCGGTGCCTGCTTGGTGACTGCCTCACGAAGCAGAGTCAGCAGATGTGAAAACAACAGCAGTGGCACTTCCTGTACGCCTCCAGTAGAATGCCAGGGTCAAACCATCACCTCAGTCACCCTCGTACCGGAGGCAAAGCCGGGCCGAATGTCATTTCATAATAAATTAAAGCCCAATAAGAAAATTGTTCAGAATTTTATCTAGAATAACCTGATGTCTATAAGGAATACCTATAACACAGTTGACAGGAAGTAGCCATTAGGAATTATCTGTCTTACGTGGTATTTAAAATATAACTCCACAAAGTTGTTGGCACTTAGTAAGAAATGATAAAGGAGGTCAATCTGGAATAGTAGAATTTTTATACTTCTTACTGTGTAGCACAAATCAGAATTTATATCCTAGGACTAATTTTGTTTTTCTTCTTTTCCTATGAGTTTGATACAGGAAATGGTCTGATAGGGATCTCAGTTGGAGAAAAAACAAAACAAACCAGAACTCTAAGTAAAAAGAGATTAATTTTTATATTGTTATCAAATTTACCAGCATTTCTTTCAAGGATACAGTTTTATTCTCCTTGTGTTTTGAATGATTCACACACAAAAATTAAGATATTTAGGATATATAAAAAATAGAGTAAATTAACAGAATTATCCTCAGATTTTTTTAATGAAGAATATTAAGTATTCATGTGTGAATCAAGATTTTTTACAGTCACTTTATATTTATCAAAGTAGTAAATCTCTTTATTCCCCTCCTCCCAGGAAAAATTATTTTTAAGAATTTAAAATATTTTTAACCATAAATGATGTCTACTCTTCCTTATGCTTTCTACTTTTTATAATGTATAAGCTCAAATAATTACTATTAATATAAAAGATGCTATTTGTATCATCGTAAAAACTTGCTGGGAAAGAATCTTCTAGAAATAAAAAGCTGTGCTGGAGATTTAGGGATTCAGATAAACCCACGGCCGCACAATTCTGCTGGCTGCCGGCGAGAATATGGACCTTAACGTTCGTTAGGTAAAGGTGGTAGCATGACTTCCAACAACCAAACATCTTGTTCTTAAGTTTTTAGAATGGTTTACGCCTTTCAATAGTTAAATCTTTGAACTACTGATAATCAGCTTTCCCATTTGGAGCTTGTTTCCTGTAATTATTTGTGCTTTCCTATTTTTTTCCCCTTGAAGTATCTTTTGCATGTAAAAACAAACACTTTTTGTCTTCGATTTGTTAAGAAATTGTTAGAGACGAGCACATCCTGCATGGACGAGGAGGAATTCGGTTTGTGGAAGGGTGAGCCTAGGTCATAGGTTTAAGTGGAGAGAACTGCATGCTCCCCCCTCCCCATTTAAGATCCAGCCCTGAGCCTTTAATGGAAAGCTTAAATTAATAATAAGAACCTGTTTGTATACTTTTTCATAGCGAACGGAGATTTTGCCAAAATGTAAATTGAGACAAATTTGCTGTGTTTTCTGTACTCAGCATTCTTCCATCTGCTCGGCGCATGCACAAGGAGAGTAACTCTTCCTCCAGCCTTCCGAGTCTGCACACTTCCTCCTCTGCCCCTTCCTTCACTGCCCCCTCTTTCCTGAAAAGCTTTTACCAGAATTCAGGTAGACTGTCCCCACAGTATGAAAATGAAATCAGGTGAGATCAGTGTCCTCTGTTTGCAAAGCAAAATCTTCCACAGTGATATACTGTTTTGTTACTAAAAAGTGGCTAATTTTGGAGTGACATTTATGCATCCTTCTGCTGTGCTTGTTCTAATTTGTTTCTAATGTATTGGGTTTCATTCCACTTAACTTTATTAAGAAAACTTTTAAAACCAGCTTTCTGAGTACATGATAATCTTACTTTTAAAATTATTATTATTTTCATGCCATTTGTGCGTTTCCTGGCTCCATAGTCTAAGCTTTGCTTTAGTTGGGAACAAGCCCTGGTGCCAACACATACTAAGCGAACCTCTGCTGACCATGCCTTTTCTTCTCAGCCTCTCTGGGTGTGTCTTCTGGAACCCAACAGCCACTGCTTTAAACATATGTACTGAAGGGGTGGATGTATTTGTATTTTTACGTCTGTAGAATATTTCCTAGGCATTTCTTTGTTTTTTCAGTGACATTATAGACTGACTTCTCTGAGTCTCACGCATGCCACGTGATGGGTGCAGGGTCATGGTGACAGCAACAGCCTTCAGAGAGCAGGAGAGATCGCTTGAGTGTTGTAGACATTTGAGTCTTTGTTTTGGGCCCCAGCACTGAAATGTATCGCCCCTTAAGTCTTGTTCTTTGCTCTTAGAGCTACACAAAATTAGATGTAGTGATTTCGTGAAACTGCCTTTTTTAAAAAAATCGGAATTATGAACTCTTACTGATAATTAAAATTCTTACGGGATTGTTTTCTACCTTTGGAAAGAGGGGGGCTAAGTTGGGAATTTTTCTAAAGAGATGGTTGTTAGCTTAGAAGTTTATGAGATTCATTCCTATTTTTTTTAAGTCTTCCTCTGACAGCATGCTTATTGATTTTGAGAGAAGGGAAGGGAGTGAGAGAGGTGGAGAGAAACATTGATGTCAGAGGGAAACATCAATTGGTTGCCTCTCCTATGTGCCCCTGACCAGGGACTGAACTGGCAAGCTAGGCAAGTGCCCTAACTGGGAATCGAACCTGCAACTTTTTGGTTTACATGTTGATGCCCCAACCAACTGAGTCACTCTGGCCAGGGCTCACTTCTTTCTTTATGTGTGGCTTGAGTCCTTTATATTTATTGCTATATAGTATTCATTGTTTTAATCCTCATCTGAGGACACACTTTTTGATTTTAGACAGAGAGGGGGGAGAAAGAGGGAGAGAAACATCGATGTGAGGGAGAAGCATAGATTGGTTGCCTTTCGCACGCACTCTGACCAGGGACCAAACAGAAACCCAGGCATGTGCCCTGACTGGGAATTGAACCTGTGACCTTTCAGTTTACAGGACAGCACTCCAAACAACTGAGCCACACCAGCCAAGATGCTGTATGATGTTCATTTAATACATCACACTTTATTCAGTCTCTTGATGATGGACATTTGGGTTGTTTTGAGTAGTTTGATAATTGGCAGCTCTTACAGTCAAGAGAAGAATACATGCTATGAGTCAGCCTGTGTGCCACTAAAATCTTCTTTTATGTTCTTTTGGCCCCTTTTCTTTAGACTTAGGAAATCCCCAAAGTTAACATATAACTAGGTAACCTTCCCTAACTAGTTAAATTAGAGTACTTCTTGAATTATCTCTTGAGTATCTTTTGTCTGTGTGTCAATATTTTTCACTCCAACAAAGATTATTAATATTGGATTAATGAACTTTTGAATCTGAACTTTTCTCTGATTTAGTACAGTCATGTTTAAACTGAATTTCTAGTGAAGAAAGTTGATGAAGAATTGATTTTAAAAGGCTTTTTAAGGGACAACCTTATGGGAGAAATTTTAAAGAAAGTTAGCCACAAAAAAATAATACAATATATGTAGAAGATGCAATGAATTTAGAGAACCAAAATGCACACACATAAAAATGTCAGTTTGCCTTATCTCTATAGTACCACCTATTAATAAGAACACAACACTTTTGGTGAACTCTATTTGCAGTTTATTTATTGTTATAGTTAAAATGAGCATCTGGAAAATCACAGTTTCCTTCTCGGAAACAAAAGCAGGCCTGAAAGTGACAATTAGGACTAGCCATTAAGAAGGTCACAGGTGATCTGTGATAGCATGCAGAGCACAGAATGAGTGACTTTTTAAAGGATTATTTATAGTGCTTACTATAAAGTTATATGTTCATCTTTAGTTCATCTTCTGCTGAGCTGTGTGTGTTGTTCTTTCTCATAGCTTCCCCGTGGCCCATCGTATCTCCTTCTGTAGAAGGATATTGAAGTCCAGAGGGCAACTGTGTGTTCATTTGGCATTGAGAAGTTTCACATTCTTGTTGCTTTCTTGGAAGTGCTATATTTAAACATGAGGAGACTTGTACATTTGTAGGAGCATTAATAGTTTCACTATTTTTTTTGTATAACTTTGTAATGTTTTCTTGGCTCTAAGAAATTCTAAAAATCTGAAAGCACTTCTTTGGATACTTTTGTACACTTTTTAATAATCTGACAGCGTAGAATCAATAGACTACAATGACACTTAACATTTTTTTCATTAAAAATAGGTTTTATTAAAAACACCCATACAGCCCATCAGAGTGAACACACCACGTCACCACCACCCTGTCCCTGAGTGTGACGCCACCGGCAGCCCTGTGGCTGCTCTCATGCTCCCACCTAGGCAGGACCCGTCCTGACCTCCAACACCATAGCTTTAATGCCATTCAAAGCTTTATGTAAATGGCATGATACAGTATGAATTCTTTTATACATGCTTTTTTCACTGGACATTACTTTGTGAGATTTATTTCTGCTTTTATGTGCACTTCAGTCTATTCATTTATGTTGCAGCACGGTATTCTCTGTGACATGTCACAGCGTATCCGTTCTTTTGATGATGGACATGGGATGATTTCTAGCTCTGTGGCTTCGAAAGAGTCCTGCCCTGGATAGCACTGTTCATGGCCGTGGTTGCGTATTCCTGTGCGTTATTGATGACTGTCTGCACGGTAATCAAATCATTGAGCAAAATGAACACTTAATAGGTGTATTTCAACAAGTGAGTCATTTAGACATAAATTTAGTAGTTACAATTTTGAAGAGAGTGCTTTTTAAATTTGTATTTGGAAATCATTTCAAATTTACAGAAAAGCTGCAACATGTTATGGAGAATGGCTGCCTACTCTTCCCCAGATTCATCGGTGTTGAACATGGGCCACACTTGCTTTATCATTCTCTCTCCTGTCTACATGTGAATGTATACATGCGTATCTGTGCATATATGTGCTTTTTAAAATCCTAAGCCATTTATGAATAAGTCACATATGTCATGTCCCCTTACTCTAAATACTGTACTGTGTATTTTCTAAGAAGGAGGATATTCAAGAGCGTGGTTTTAATCCAGTGATTTCTAAACTCTGTATCTTTGATTATCACTACTTTCAGAGAGAACATTATACTTACACAATTACCATGATATCTGGAACTGCTCAGAATACCGAGGGGAGGAGGTTCCTAATGTGATGGGTTACAGTTTTCTTTTCACTAGGGCACCTCATATTTTATTGGTTTTGTGGAACAGGTCTCTACATATGCACAGTCAAGTAAGGTATAGGGTGGGTTAGCATATAAGCTAACAGATACTACTTTTTAAAAAAAAGATTTTATTTATTTATTTTAAGAGAGACGGGAAGGGAGGGAGAAAGAGAGAGAAACATCAATGTGTGGTTGCCTCTTGCGCACTCCCTACTGGGGACCTGGCCCGCAACCCAGGCATGTGCCCTGACTGGGAATCGAACCAACGACCCTTTGGTTCGCAGCCCGACACTCAGTCCACTGAGCCATACCAGTCAGGGCCAGGTACTACTTTTTAGAAGACATGTTAATTTGAAATTTGAAATTCAGATTATGCATCCTTCTCTAGGACCACTATGCTGAATTATTAAAAACATGTCAGGTTACTGTTTTTAAGCAGGTTGAGAGAAAGGAGCCAAGATATTTTTAATATCATAGTTTATTGATTAGTAGGGTCATTTGCACAGCATTAAAATGATAAAGGAAAGGGAATAAGGGTATGTTTACCTTCCTTCAAATCATGTTTTAAATTGAATGTTATTTCATTGTTCAGTGGCTAAACTGTCATTGCCTATGAGGATGCAGTATATTTGTATAATACCACTATCGACTGTAATATGTCCTTTCTGTCAACAGGCATCTTGTCACTCCTTATTTTGGCTTCTCAGCTTTTAAGCCTATAATTAAAAAATTATTAATATTGAAGTTTATTTGTCAAAAGTAAAATGGTAGTCATTGCTTTTATTTACTTATAAAACTTTTCAATGAGAAACTAAGATTTTTGCTGATGAAGTGTTTTGTTATACAGTTTTGATCCTTTTTGGTTCTCTCATATTCACTGACAAAAATAGTATAAGCACTCCTTTTGGTTCATTATTGAAATAAGCTTATTTATGCTTTATTGACTTATGGGAATGCTTTTTTATTCTAAATCCTGATTTTGGACACATATCTCTTTCTTTGTGCTAACATCATTCCTTGTTCTCCTGTTGTACTAGACAGGACACTGCTTCAGAATCAAGGTGACTAGAGGTCTAAATATTTTCATTGAAAAATTTCATAAATCCCTCCAGCTGGGCATCACCATTAGTTTAAAAAGCAGTTCTGGCTGTCTCCTGAATGCATGCCATCCTTCTGGTGCTATGAGGGTTACGCAGTAGGAAAAAAGGTGGTGCCTGGTATAGCCAAAGTTCACAAATGATCATGTGAAATGTGGGTTACAAACAGGAATCCTGTTTCTACTCTATTCCATGCTGAGATTTCCTTAAAATTGTGCTTGATCCTTCAATCAATGCCTAATTTTAATTTTGAATTAGTAGAATTAGTACATATAAATAAATTCCTTATATAAACTGGTTTAGAGGTACCTATAAGGATTTTATTCTAAATACCAAGAAGATGCAGAAATAAGAACCTCAAAGGAACATACTCATAAAATTAAACCTGGTTTTGACCTGAAGAGGATAATTAATCTATTTCTGCTCATCTCAATTTCTGTCACCGTGGTCACTCTGAAGCACTGCTGAGACCTTCCAGATTCCCCACTGGTCTGGACACAGGAAAACACCTACTTCCTTCATGTGGACGTCTGACCACACATGTGATGGCAGTTCTTCCTCCTGCCCAGCGTGCTCGTTGCGGTGAACACCCAGGATCACTGCTGAGCAAGTTCCCTGGGATACAGTCCTTCTTTGCTTTGTTCTGGTTTCTGTGCTTCGGTTCTAGCACAAGCTCAGTGAAAGACATGCCCGCCTTCCCACTTGGGACCACTGGCGTTTAGATTGCGTTCAAGTTGGAGTAAAAGCATAGTATTAAAACTCGGACTAGAATGAAAGGTACAACAAGAAAAATGTTCTCCAAAAGTTATTTTGGCCACATTGGAAAGATGAAAAGTGACTTTTTTAATCCTTGTAATTGACCTGTATTTTTTTATGGTTAGCTGTAAGACCATTTCAATGATAATTTTTATCTACTTTTAAAAGCCTAATGGAAATGTTAGTTTTACTTTTTCTCCTTTTAGTTTCTACAACAGCAAAGAATTAGATCTCTTGATTACCTTAGATATCATTTGGCCCATAATATGCTTATTTTACATATGTTTAAATTCAGCTACAGAACGATTTAATGTCTTGCTTGCTATCTTTTTCTTAATCTTAGGTTAAAAGGATGTGAGTAAATAAGCTACTCAAGACATTTTAAATTCCAATGTAAAAAACTTAATTTTTTAAAAAAAAATTTGCATTCAATGTAAATTTTCAGTGTAGAGTTTAGGAAATAAAACTCTTTGTTTTCTTCATTCTTTTTTTTTTTGCTTCATTTTGCACATTTTTCCACTGATTAATCTGTCCCTTTTGACTCATAGTTCAGATGCAGTATATTGATTTCCACTAGAATAGTTCAATCTCCACTTCTTTAATTAGTAAAGATTTTCCACAGGATGGCAGATGGTCGCCCAGTTGAAATCAAGGACTTAGATAAACTGTCAGTGCACCTGATGCGATTCTGAGTTAAATTGTGCTGTGGGTCCCGTGGGAAAAAAAAAGTTTCATCACTGTGTTGTTCTATGCAGCTTATTTGCAAAGAGAAAGCTTTTTCAGGTTTCTGTTAAATAGTTGCTGTTACACTAGTCGAGTTTTGTTTCTCTCCTGAGCTGTAATACGTTGTGACCTAGCTATGGACTGAGTGTGCAGTCATGTCTTTGGACTTAGTGAAGCTGGTAGTTTTTAGATGGGTGCTCAGGGCTAAAGGGTGCTCAGTGGAACAACACCTTTGCAAAGCTGATCCTGCCTCAGGGTTTACTTCTATGAAAAGTGTATCTAGGTTGCCCTCATGGGAAATAAGGCATGATGACATCCTTCTTAAAAGTTGAGTCCCTGTGATTGGTTACTAAAATGCCTCCATTCTGTACAGTATCCAGTAAATTAATTGTTATCAAAGCAGGCAAGTATGCATTAAAAATTTTGTCCACTATGAAGCACAGTGTTAATTTAATAGTTGATGTGGTGAAGGCTCTAACTGCTTGGTCAAGGATATATTATTAAAAAGTTATCTTGAAGCTCTGTGGGAGCGGTGGTTCATGTTGAATCCATAGCTTTTGATCAAGGCTGTGTCCAGAAGGATTTGGAAATGCCTCCCAGCTCACATCGTGATACACATATTATATTTTCTCCCCTTGCAAACTCTCATTTTGTTCACGGATTGTGGTTCTTGATTAGTTGGCGACTAGTGACAAGAAGAATATGTAGAACACACCCATAGAGAAACAGGTGGGAGTTCTCCACACTATGCTTCCCTCCAGGGTATTGATTTTTAATTTAATACATTTAAATAGAGGTAACACTGGCACAGAATAGTTTTACTAATATGTTTCTTGGGAAGCAGCTTTATAAGGCACATATTGATATCTCAAAATACAGAAGTAGAAAAAAGATTATATGAAAAAATAAGGGAATAGTTTTGATTTGTTTCATTATTTAAAAAACATAAAGATAATTAATATATGTATATTCCACCATATTAATGCATTTTTTATTTGATCCTCCTATTTAAAAAGAAAAAGTGTGTTTACTTGGAATGCAGTGATTTCAAGAGCAAAGAAAAGGAAGTGAAGCATTTACATAAATGAACATCTGATGATACTCTGAAGTTATTTCTCTGCTGAAATAAGTGACATTATTACATTCAAAAATATGAAGAGAGAAGTCCTGACCGAAAGACTTACTGCTAATTAGAGACCGATTTTTTTCACCAGCAATATGGGGCATCCTGGGAGTCCCGGCATCTTTGTTCTTGAGGTTCTGTAGAGCTTTTCTCAACTGACGTGGACAGTGTTTGTACTGGCAGATAAACTGCCGTGCTCACGGGTCTGGGCTGTGGATGGCCTGGGTTTGAACTCTGGCCCCTCCACTTACTGTCTATGGGACTGAGGCAAGTTACTTAGCTACTTTCTACCTCAACTTTCTCACTAAAATGGGAATAGTAATAACACCGTCCCTGCAAAGTGCTGTGAGGATGAAATGAGTTTGTACTTGTAGAATGCTCAGAACAATGCCTGGCACACAGTATGTGCTTTTTGTATTAGCTTAATTATTGCTATAGTAAATACCACATGTGTTGTTTTATTTTTATTTCCATTCAAAAAGTGGACGTTGTACTTGGCTATCTGCTAAATTTAATTAAAGGGGAAATCAAAGTGAGCACTAGTGCTGTAGTTACAAAAACAACCAAAAGATACGATAGTAACAAAAACCCCATGTTTTTTCACCTCACCCTGTGTAGTTTTCAAGGTGGAATATGAGAATTTTCATGCACCATCTCTCACATGGTTTTGATTCTTGAGATTACTGCCTTAAGAACGTCAGATTGCTGACTAAATGCAAATCAGAGGTCAAACTACTGTCAGTCACACACGCACCGACTGTTGCAACACATATCGGGAGGCACCTTGGCTTCTGAATACACGTCTTCTCGCAGCTTTGGCCTTATCTCCGCCACCAAACTGCTTTTTCAGGATGCCGTTTTTTAGTGCAAGATAAAGGTCAATGGTCTGTTATGTAAGTTTTTCCTTTCAGTATATTATTATCTTATATTTTGACTGCTAATTTTTGGCTTATTACTCGCCATTAAATTCCAGACATAGGAGGACAATGGGCCACTTGGCATTTTGTTTGGATTGCAGGATTTAAAATTGTAGACCTTATGAAAATTTCAGATATGTAAGGCTAAGTGTGAGGGTGCTTTATGTCCTTGTTTTAGGACATGTCCCCCCAAAGTTTATATTTTACAGGCAATAGTAAAGGTGATATAGGTACTCCTTGGTCTTATTTGTAGTACTTTCTAAACACTTGATGTTATTAACAGTGAATCAGAAGGTGGTTTTTAAAAGACGGTTTATTCCCAGCATTAAAATGTAAAAGTTTCAGACTCTTTTGGATTAGTTAACTCTTGTATTCTTTATTAGAGCTACTAAGAGGTTAAGAGAAACTCACCTTGTGAGGCATTGAAATGGGTGCTTTTACATTCATTTTATTCAGCTTTCCAGGCTTAACTTATAAATTAGATGCTTTTATACAGAACAGGAGCAGCACTTCTTTGGAAAAAAGTTGCCTTCTGTTGTTTACTCACGCTGTTTTCATTGTCGATAGGCACCAGTGCCATCACTGGCTCAGTCTGTACTTTTGGGAAACAGAACTTTTTGCCAGAAAGACTTAAAAGTCATGACTTCCAACAAAGGGTTTTAAGAAGGCTGATCTTGTATTTATTCCTGTCCCATTAGCCTAGCCAATAGTATATTTTGTCCATTTTAGTAACCTTCTGAGTTAATGTTTCATAGGGTTCTGCAGTGTTAGTTTATTCAACGGATGTGTGTGGGGTGCGTCCTGTAATTTGCCATCACCACACTAGGAGCTGGAAATGCGCCGTGAGCTGGACATTCAGCAGATAACCGCCAGGGAGGGAGCGTTGCTGAATGAACGTGTTTGTCAGGATGTGACTGTTGTATACAGAACACTTGAATCACAGTTTCTGAAGGAGTAAAACTTGAATTAATACTTTCCAAAGTGGAAGTAAAGGTGAGCAGATTTATTATTCACTATTTCAGGGAGTTTTGAATCATGGACACATATTAGGGTTATACTTTTATCTAGGATGTACAGCAAAGGGGGTCTGACTGTGTTAGATGTATGTATTAGCTATTTTCTGAAGTATCATAATACATCATGACAGTTACTGTCTATGTAGCAGCTCGAAGGTATGGCTTTTTCTTAACTTTTTTTTGTTGTTGTGCAAGTACAGTTGTCTCCATTTCCCCCCGACCACTCCCGCGACCCCAGCCACCCCTACCTCCCACCCTCAATCCTACCACCGTTCGTTGTCTTTGTCCATGTGTCCTTTATACATGTTCCTTGATGAGCCTACCCCCTTGACCCTCCATTATCCCCTCCCCTCTGGTTATTGTCAGTTTGTTCTTTATTTCCATGTCTCTGATTATATTTTGGTCACTTGTTTGTTTTGTTGATTAGGTTCTACTTATAGGTGAGATCATAGTATTTGTCTTTCACCACCTGGCTTATTTCACTTAGCATAATTTAGCTAATCCAGAAGTAGTATTTCCAGGATGATAGACCAAGATTAGAAATCACTGAATTACCTGATATGTGTATACCTAAAGTACAGCAGGCAGGTGCTGGATTGCTCTGCTGACCAGGGCTTGCCTCAGCACTACCACGTCCCTCTGACTACCTCAGTGGGCTTGTGGCTGGTCAAGCTGTTTCATTTCTGACTTAAGATCAGATACTTGACGCCATCAAAATTTCTGCACCTTTACTTACTAGCATCACCACTTGTAAACATGGGGATCTTCGTCATTCTCTCAGAAAAGCTCAGAGACCTTGAAACTAAAAAAAGTAAAATACTCCCACCACTAACAGCAACAATTACTGCATGGTATTTCCAGCTGCTAACAGAATTGGTCTCAAAAGTAAGTTTGAGTCAGAATGACCTTTTGTTGCAGATGGGCCTAGCCTGACAGTGATCTCTGCTAGGAAATGACATTTGTAGGGCAGACCAACATTTTCACATGTTTGTTTCAAAAACACTGACATAGAAAGATGTGACACCCCCCAACCCCCCCCCCCACACAAAGTTGGGGGAGGTGATTCTGAACTTGAGTAAGTTAGGGAATTTTTGTACACTCTTTCCCCCTTAGAGAGTGGCAATGCATGCCAACATATTACAGTCTCTGTGAAGCCCTACTGTGAAGAATATGTTTAATATTTTAAAATTTAACCTAGCCAATCTTATTTGACCATAGTTTTTTTTTAAACACGTGCCCTAACAAAATCCCAAAGTTGACCATTCCGCCTTTATTCAGGTTATTTTCTGCCACGATCCAGCTATTGGTGGCCAGTGAGTTGGGGACAGACCCTAACAGTCACAGGCCATTAGATGTATCCTTGTTAGCCTATTCTATAAGAACTGTGACAAGAGCTCTTTGTGACCCATTTATGGAATATTTACATTGTTTATGGTATACTCTTAATTTGAAATTTTGAGAAAGGCATGAGTTCCTCACTTCAGCAACCTTTGCTTGTCTGCACACATGCTTCTGTTCCTTGCATTAGGACTTAAAGGTGGGCTATGTGGAATGAGTAGAAACAGGTGAGCTTCTCGTGACTGGGCTGTGGCCTGGGTGACCAGTGTGCCTGCTGACGCATTGCTCCATGTTCTTGTGGCTTTTGCTTGCCCGTGACGGGACTTGTGAATGGCTTGTGCTTCCGGATTGTCGCGAAGAAGCACGTTATGCAGCAGTCCTCACAAGTTATATGTTTATTTGCTTTCTGCAGCGATGGAGAGGGGAGAAAAAGGACCTCGTCGACTTGCAGCAATGAGTCGCTGAACACGGGCGGCACCCCAGTCACCCCTCGCCGAGTCTCCTGGCGGCAGCGCATCTTCCTCAGGGTTGCCTCTCCCATGAACAGATCGCCCTCGGCCATGCAGCAGCAGGGTCTGTGCGGTGCTCACTCACGAATCAGCCCCCACGAGTGTCACAGACTGGGGAAGGGAATGCAGTGGTTTGGGCACAGGGAGGTGCCTGGATTACAGTGGGGAAGTAATGTCTCCTTCTGTATCTGATACTTCTCAGACATGAGTAGAACCTATTCGACACTCAGTACATGCTTGTTGAATGAAGGAATGAATGAGTAAACAAGTTTCCCAAACCGGGAACTATGATAGTGCTAGAAAGGCAGGTATTTTTTTAACTTTATTTATCTTGAAATTTTAAAAATTTATTGGGGTGACCTTGGTCAGTAAAGCCATGCAGCTTTCAAGTGCACAGCTGTATAACACATCATCTGTACACTGCCTCATGTGGTCGCTACCCAATGTAAAGTCTCTTTCCACCTCCTTGCATCCCTCCTTTGCCCTCTTTCCCCTCCCCCACCCCCTTCCCCTCTGGCAGTCACCATACAGTTGTCTATGTTTTCCCCCCTTGCTCTCCCTTCACCTTTATCTCCCAGCCTCACAACCCCCTCCCCTCTGAGATCTGTCAGTATGTTCTAGTCAATCACAGTCGACATTCAGCATAGTCAGACCTTTTTATCCTTAGAAAAGCAATATGCTCTCTTTTAAGGGTTGCACAGAAAACAGTGACATAATGTGGTGCACAATAAAGAAGAGCATGCAGATACACGAGGCAAACATCAAGCAGCAAAGAGAGTCGGCAGCTCCCTTCAGTGCTAGGCCTCCTAGAAATTAAAGCAAAAGCATGCAGAGGGGCCAAGTGACTGCGACAAGAAACAACAAGACAGAACAATGATGAGAACACACATAAGTATGCAGACCTGAAAGCTAGAAAAATAGCAGAATTTTTGGCAGAAATACATGAATCAGTAGCTCTTGTGGGAGAGTTTGCTATGTTCTTCCCTGAAAATTAAATATAGAGGAATTGAATAACAGGTAAAAATTGAGAAATAAAATTAAACAAGGGTAATCTACCTAGATTACCTTGCCACCTAGAGAGAAAATTCATTTTTAGCACACAGGGAGCAGTCATAAAAATTAACTATGTACTTGGTGACAAAAATTTCCTAAGAAATTCCAGACAGTCACAGTCATTTATACTATATTCTCTGGTCACAGGGCAAATAATTTCACAAAAGAAAGAAAAACGAAGAAATGAAAGAAAGGAAGGAATCCACAATTAGAGGAAAACTAAATGTT
Organism: Trachops cirrhosus; assembly: GCA_028533065.1. Lineage (NCBI taxonomy): Eukaryota > Metazoa > Chordata > Mammalia > Chiroptera > Phyllostomidae > Trachops > Trachops cirrhosus. The sequence continues at coordinate 19,964,367 of CM052548.1, forward strand.
TTATGCATTTGGAAACTGAAAATACTGGGAAGTAGAAGGGAGAAGATGTGGCCAGAGGCCTGCATATCAAAATCGAGTGATATTTAGAGGGTGTTTCTAAAATGAAGAAAGCCAAAACTCAAATGTACTAAAGAGTCAGCTCAAGAAGCTAAAACAGGAACAACAGAGTAAAAAATTTTTAAATTATTTACTAAGAAATAAGGGTAAAGATGGAGGTCAATTGATAAATTAAAAAAAGAAAACATTACTAAAAATAAAATTAACTGATCAGGAAAAGCTTCACGGAAAAGTTAGATATTTATTTAAACTCATTGTTGAGATGAGTATGTTTCAGAAAGAGGAACTAGCAAAGCTCTAGAGTCATGGAAGGGAATTTTGCAGGTCAGAGAATCATGGGAAATGAAGCACCGGGAGCAGAGGACGGGAGATTGAGACAGGCTGGAAAGGTTACTTGAGGCCAGAGTGAAGGGATCTATCTGTCTGCTATCCCCAGTAGTTGGACTTAGTTCTTTGGGGTATAAGCAACCATGGAAATGTTTTAAGAGATGTGATGAAGTGTCTTAATGTGTCAGAAAAAATGGCAAGAGTACAAAAGATGGTCTGGAACAGAGGGAGAAAACGAGCTCCAGGAACTGGGGAAGAGAGTGCTGCAGGGGGGTGGAGAGGGCCTTCGAGCCTAGACACGCCCAGAGCTGCTCTGAGCTTTTCCCTTGAAGGATTCCCGTAGTAGTGTAGCCTTTGGAGGTCCCGCATACCGCCTCACACAGTGTTTCGTTTCGCACAGTCAGAGAACACACGCAGGTCAATTGCAGAAGTGTTAAGACGCTGGGGAAAAACCAGTTCATTTTGGAGCACCTGTCTTATAGGTCATTTCGTGCAGAAAGCAGAAGTGGTGAGATTGCGCACACTTTCATTTTGTGGCGAGAGGGAAATCTGGAAGGGGAATTCAGAGTAAATTAAGTAAACTAGTGAGTTTACTTAAACCATGAGTTCCAGAAACGAACAGTTCCTCGGAGCGTGGTTTGGTGCAGAGCTGTAAAAGCAGACTGTAGGATGAGAGCGCGTCGGCTCCGGAGAACCTTTCTGTAGTCTGGGTTACTGCGGCGGAATGCCTCTCACTGTCTTCTTCTCTGCAGATGGACTGGACAGGAATGAGCTGCTGCCGCTGTCCCCTCTGGCTCCAACCATGGAAGAGGAACCTCTGGTTATATTTGTGTCTGGGGACGATGACCCAGAAAAAGTTGAAAAAAGAAAAAAATCAGAAGAACTGAGGAGTTTATGGAGAAAAGCTATACACCAACAAATTTTGTTGCTTCGAATGGAAAAAGAGAACCAGAAACTTGAAGGTTAGCCATTCAAACAGGGCCAAGTGATATGCTACTAAAATTTAAGGTTGTAGGTTAGAACTGTCCTTCTGCCCTGCAAACTCACACGAATACTTGGACTGTTTACACACTTTTACTAGACTATCTACTGATAATTGTTTATTTGTTTTGCGAGGTGGTTATGACATGGGAAAGTAGCTTAAGATATTTGCATTTTGGTTTGCCAGATTTAAAACATCGGGCACCCTTAGAGTATATTTTGATGATAGAGAGTGTAGATAAAATGGTAACACAGTGATATGTATTTGATATGACTGAAGTATCATTGTGCTTTAATTTAAAAGAAACTCAAGCATAAAGCAAATTCTGTTCTTGTTGAATATGATTTTCAACTTGGAGTCTAGTTGTTTTTATAATAGGATAAACTGACTATTTCAAATAAATTGTATCTAAATCAGCTATGTAATTAATTACATGTTATCAAATCAAAGTATATTTTTTACTGCTTTATACATTTCCTATTTAAAAGATCCCATTCAAATCATTAAATTTATAATTGGATAATTTATAATAGCTATTGTGCTATTTGTAGAGCTTTATTGCTAAGCTCCTGAATACCGAATATTTAGAATGTGTTTTCCACACTTTGAAGTATTACTGTTATTTACCCCAGCACTGATAGACCCATACACAAGGAGATATATCGTCAGTGCCAATGTGTATTAATGCCATTATTCTGGCAAATCACTTAACATAAAAGAGCCTTGCCTTTGACATTTGTAAAATGAAAGGTTTAGCTTAAGGGGGCCTTTGAGTTTTCAGAGTCTTAGAAACTGTATGGTTTGGGTTTTTCTCTGAGTTGCTTTTATTGTGTTGTCTTCCAAATAGTTTTTTTTAATACAGGTGTTAACATTTCTTTGTTCATTATCTAGCTTAAGATTCCTCTTAATATACCTGTTATTCATTTCAATTTTTAATTTCAACAATATTTAGTTTGCAAGTACTGTTTATTTTATTGTTATTTTTGTAGCAGAATAAGAAGTACTATAATTTTTCATATTCCTAGGAAATAAATCTTTTCTTTAAAATAAATATGCAATCAGTTGCTGTTGGCATAGCAAGTGCCCACTTGAGCATCCCCAGATTTTTGAAAGGTTGAATTTACAGGGTGGGGCAAAAGTAGGCTCAGTCCTTTGTGTATAAAACAATGCAATAATTCATCAATTATTATACAAGAATAAACTCTGTGTTTCACATACTCACAACTGTAAACCTACTTTTGCCCCACCCTGTATATTTTTAAGCAATTGGTTACATCTTGAACAAACTCATAGACAGAAAAAAAGGTTGTAAAGGGGATGATTGTTATTCCTTTAAAACATTTGCAACATGAAGTTTTATTTCATGAACATTTTGGGAATATGTACAAGTAGAATCTTACATTAAATTTCAAAGGATAGTTTTAGTATCAGACTATTCAAATTGGAAATGGCCTTAGAGATCATTAATTTCCATTCTTCATTCTGCAGCTGAGCTGGTGATTGGCTTGGGAAGGGTAAGGAATTAACCCGCAGTCACACAGCGATGTCCTGGCAGACAAGTAGTGAGACCCAGGTTTACTTCTCATGGTTCTTGGGCTTTTCCAGTATGCCACAGCTTTTTCTCAACTATGCGTGTTAATATAGAGAAATGGGATGTTTTAATGCAAATGACTGTGTATTTTAAGGTCAGTTATACTATATAAATGGACAAAATAAGAAAGGATGTGACATTTAGAATATATTATAGAAACCTTTATCAATTTTATATATACTTATGTACTTATGTAAAAAGACAAAAAATAGTTTTGCTTATTACAGGTCTAGCCGATGGATAATCGTTTCTTCTTGGTGCTGTATTCTTGCCTAGTTAACCAGGCAGAGGTTAACTGCTCTTACTTAGCAGTTTATCCTCAGGGCCTGAAGCTGGCACCTGGGAGGTGCTTTTTATCTATCTTTTTATTTATTTATTTATTATTTATTTAATGCTCACCCAAGGATATGTTTATTGATCTCAGAGAGAGAGGAAGGGGAGGGGGAGACAGACAGACAGACAGACATTTCTGTGAGAGAGAAACACTGATGTGAGAAACGTACATCCGTTGCCTCCCGTACATGCCCCGACTGGTGATCAAGCCCACAATCTGGGTATGAGCCCTAACTGGGGATCAGACCTGCAACCTTTTCCTGTATGGGATGATGCTCCAACAACGAGCCTCCTGGCCAGGTCTTTATTATTATTTTAAATGAAAAATGGTCTAGAGAAGGTTGGACAGAAAGAAAATCTGAAGATATATTATGCTCTGTTCATTGTGAAAAAACCATTAGTGAAGTTAAATGTAGAATTATATTTATTATTAACTTTAATGAACTCCTTTTATTTGATTTTCATAGAGAAATATAAAGCAAGTATTGAAGTAAAGCTAAATTATGTTAGAGAGCCATCTAGTGGTATCCAGGAGGAATATTTTTGTAGTACAATTTAGTTTTTGATTATGTCTGGACTTTTAAGTAGAAATTTTTACAGCCCTGCTTGAGTAGCAGTGCATTATAAGATATTTAAACTCTTTTGGAAAGGTTTCAAGCCAACTAAGAGTAATACTCATTTTGCTATTGTTTTTGTGCTGTCGAGGACTTTGGATGCATGATAAAGATTTGTGTTGCAGAAGGTAAGGTGGTCGAGCCCTGTGGGCCTGAACGAATGCAGGTTACTGTGAGAGGCTCCTGTTCAGTGTGGTACTAGTGAAGGAGAAAGATATATACTTACACGATTGTCCCTCTTGCTTCCTTTGGAAGTCAAATAAAGACCAAACCAAGGTAGTGGTTACTTTTATAGTCATTTCTTTTAATGAGTCTTGGGTTTTTATTTTGGACCATCAAATGAAAGGGAATTTTTCCCTATTTAAAGAATGGAATTAGTGATAACTTCAGTAACGTGCATTTTCCTTTTTCAGATTATTAACACTGAACAAAGGAACACATAACTCAGTATTGTTAAGGGCCCTGTTGCCCACTCTGGAAATAGTTATAAAAACATATCAGGTTGTTATTTTCAGGTATTTTGGAGTCAAGGTTAGCAGGAGGCATTGTTTCCTCATTTATGTCAAATGTCAAATGCTAACACTCTAATGGTGTTTGAAAGGATGCAGGCTGTCATGTCTGAGGCTCACATTTATCACAAAATTGAAATTTGTACCACAGCAGATGTGGTTTGTTTTTATGTTCAGTATGAAATGACTCAAAGTGTGAGAACGTTTTATGTATTCTCCATTTTTTTAAAGTTTTCATTTTGAGAAAATGTTAGTGGTTGATCCCTAAAAGTCCTTTGCTGTGGTTTTACAAATACAATAAAAGGTTAAACATACTATGTTTTAAAAACACATCGGCCTTACATAAATGCTCTTGTTTTTCTCAGCAAGCAGAGATGAACTCCATACCAGAAAAGTTAAATTGGACTATGAAGAGGTTGGCGTATGTCAGAAGGAGGCCGTAATAACCTGGGACAAGAAGTTGTTAAACTGCAGAGCAAAAATCAGATGTGATATGGAAGACATTTATGCTTCTCTTAAAGAAGGTATTCTGGATCACCCCTATCTTTTTTTAGAGAAGCTACAGAGATTTTTTTCGGTTTGTGCAACTCAGGTGTACTTTTGTCTTTGTGCTTTACCTGTAAGAAAAGGAAGGAAGTCACAGCCATCAGCCAGTGACTGACTCAGCTGGTAACAGGGGTGCTGAAGGAGAGGCTATGCCTGAGGAGATGGCAAGCCCTTTTCTGCAGACTTCCCCGCCTCCTTCTCAGTCCTGTTCTCAGTGCTGTGTTGTTGTTTACCAGGGAAGGAGTGGGCTCATTGGCACAGACCTGTGATCATAGCCGTAAAAATAATTCAGACTCACAAACTTGACTCACGTCCATTGTGTGGTCAGAAGAGTTTATTTACATACATGTAAACATGTATATGTGTACACATTCACCTACATGCATGTGTTTATATATACAAAATTATATTCTTATTAATTAGTTAATCAGTTTTCCTTCCATCTATTTATTTCTATATTTATTTTGGAAGAATTACTTTTATTTAACCATTATATTGCACTATTGTTCTGTTGTATAAAATGACTGATATTTAAACATCTTAAATTTAAAATTAAAACTTACATGTGAATACTTTAAGTGCATTTCTGTGACCCAGACTACATACATTGAGAATCTCTATGGCCTGTGTAAACTGGGTGTCAAGTAAAAATCCCAACGTATCCAAAGAAATGTGATGATGAATCTTGCTTTAAAAGCTTATGGTAATGAGTGAAACTGTTGCCTGAGTTTAAATTAAGATTAATATTGTAAGATGCTACATTTACAAGCCTAATATGTTGGTATTTTTCCTTGAAGATAAGGACATCCCGAAGATTTTCACTGAATGCCTTATTTGGGAGACAAAGCAGTGGTTTCTAGAATGTGTGTGAGATGCATGACTTTTAAAGATGCTTTAGGGATGCTCATCTTCCCCTTTCTAGCAGGATACAATGAAAACTTCTGAGCATTGTGCCCAAGGCCCTCCATAGTCTCTCCTTCACCTTTCTGGTCTCACTCTCTGCCTCTTGCTACCTGGTAGCATGTGCCCCAGTGACTGTGTGTCCCTGTGTGTCCCAGGCTCTTCCTTGCATGGAAGCCTGCAGCCTCCCTACACTCCTTCTTCCTTTCCATGCTGCCTGCTCCCCTTTCCCATCTCCCTTTCTCTCCATCCCACCTCCTTCTCACTGCTCCTTCCCACCCACCTCAGGGCACCCCCACATTCCTCCTCCCTAAGCGATTACTGCCCTAACTCCCAGTCTGGAGAATCCTCTTTCCTCGAAAATCAATGCCTGTCCCTCTCCTACACCAAAAAGAATTAGTTTCATTTTATTTTTCTTTCTTATGATTCTTTCCCTTTAATTGTGTTTATCATAATTTGTAATTTTGTTGTTTATGTGTATATTTGTTTAATATTGTTCTTACCCTACCACTGTATACCTAGCATCTAAAACAGTGTCTTGCACAAGTTACTTGCTGAGTGGATGAATGGTTGGATGGATGGATGAATGAATGAATGGGAGTAATTTTCCTGAGAATTGATTTCTTCATCTCTTATGGATGAAGTACCCTCAGTACCATGCTCTGTATTCACTGTTCAATAAGTATTTATTTAACTGAAGTGAATGACCTTTTGTAAAACTGTTATTGGGTGGATAATAAAACAGTCCACCCCCAGCATCAGTGATTCATTTAATAAGCTAATGGAAATTACCCCCTGAAAAGGACATTTTACATGAGATCACTCAATCATTCATTCAACAGATGTTTAAAGAGCAAGATGCATTCTTGGATTTCATCATACAAAGATGAAAGTATGCTCACTGTTCTCAAGGAGCTTACCAGTGAAGTGGGGGAAATAGACAAACACACAGTGTGTGACTAACTGTGACCCAGTGTGGCAGCGTGATGAGCAGAGCGCGTGTCACATAGCATGTGGACAGGGGGCGATTACTCCTAGAAATGTCAGGGAGACCTGCAGCAGGAGAATGGCATTCGGTCTCCTCTGTAAAAGACAAACAGAAATACACTAGGTATTCAGGCTGGGGAGCTTGGACTTCCCTAAGGCAACAGTGAGAAACTGTGGCTGTGAAAGTAACCTTAAGCTTCTTATACATGGTGCATAGTGGGGAGTGGGAGGTAATTGAACTGGAAAAGGTGGTTTGGAGGTGTGGAAGGCCTTATAAATCCTTCCAGAGAGCGTGAGTTACACCTTTTGGACAGGAATACTTTTAGTTTATGCAAACTGTGGCCTTGCAGATCAAAAAAGATTATTACCATTAAACCTTCCTTTAACCAGCTGGAACTCAGGCACTTATTACAGATCTAGTCTGTCTGAATTGAAGAAACTTAGTGAAATAAAATGAGCTGCTCTGCAAAGAATTGAGTTCTGTCCCTCCCAGTGCTACTTCCTAGTCTTTGGCAGACAGAGCATGGTTTTACCATACTTTGAAGTGCCTGTGACACCCTTTGGTTTTCCAGCATAATGGAGTTAATGCTACATTAAGTAGGCTAGATATTTTCTTCTCAAAGACTGAAGATTGTTCTGTAGCACTCCAGTTATACCTTCATATTGTATTTCTCATTTTTATTATTTCATTCTTCTATGATCACAGAAGAATGGTATTTAACTTTCTTTTACAAAGTTACTTTTTATGACAAATATTTAGAAGTCATAACATGAAGATTGGCATTTGTTACTAGCTTCAAACTAAACAAAAGGTGAACACAGGAAGTCTATAATACATTTCAGGACTTCAGAATTTGGCCTCTGAACCCATATTTCCGGAGTTCTAATTCTGCCACTTGCTAGCTGTGTGGATTTGGGCAACTTGCCTCAGCCTCACCAGCCTCATCTATAAAGGAGGGATAACAGCAGTGACCTCTCTCATTGGGTGGTTTTCAGAGCACATTTACCTGCTTAGTAGTGAGGAACCTTCAATAAATATTGCATTGGGTGCTCACTCAGTGTTGACTGATGTTGTTAATATCGCCATTATCATCATTGTTATTTGAGGGTTTTCTTTTGCAAGACCCCAGCAGCTACAGGATTAAACCTGTCCGAATGTGCCATGGGCACACTGTGCGGTCAGCACATGGTGCCGTCGGTACGTCGTTCCGGGGCATTCGGCGCGCTGCAGCTGCCTGTTTTCAAGCATCTGGTACTGCGCCCGCTATGATTTAGCAACTTCACTCCAGAGGTCAAGGCCTTCCTTTTTTATCTTTGATCGTAGGTGTTCCCAAAAGTCGACGAGGAGAAATCTGGCAGTTCTTAGCTTTACAATATCGTCTGAGGCACAGATTGCCGACCAAGCAGCAACCCCCTGACATATCCTATAAAGAACTTCTGAAGCAGCTCACGGCTCAGCAGCATGCTATTCTCGTGGATTTAGGTATGTTCGTCCTGTTGATTACTGTTGACGAAAGGAAACAGTAGGCTCGTTCGTTGAGTTGTTTGTTCGTCTGTTGCTGTCCAGAAAGAGGATCTGTCGGCCCGTGTACTGACTGTGTCCTTTCTTGAGGGTCAGCTGGCTTTCCGTCCAGTTGAAGATTCCGTGAATGCCTGAGTGTGAAATGAAGTTTTTGTCCCCAAACTTGCCCTGTGAAAAGGGAGTTATCTTATATGTTAATCGTGATTAAAGGCCGTATTATCAGATACTCTCAGTTCCTGTGTCTTAAATAACTGACTTTTGTTTGCGGTAGACAGTTATCTCAATCAACACTGATTTTGAAATAGGTTAGAATTGTTTAAAAGGGCTACTAAATTTTTTTAAACAAACTATAAAAAAATGTTATACTTTGGTCTCTAAGTATACCTGGACATATTGCTGAAAACAATCCTTTAAGTATAATTTTCAAAAGCAGCGTAGCGAGTGATTATGTTGAGGAAACCATGAGTAGGGTCCCATGGGATGACCGAAAATCACCAGTTGTGATGCTGTGTGAGTGGGCGATGGTGACCTCGGGGAGAATCGCCCACTCATGCAGACTGCATCACACAGCTCTCCTTGTAAATGCTGAATTTCAGATACCTTACGAAAGTAAAGACAGTGTGATTTTTTAAATTTTATTATATCTAGTTTTTCTCTAAATTAACATACTATGTATTTTATTATTTTAAAATATCAGAATTATCGGATTAAATATTGCACATTTACATTTGCCTATTTCATCTGTGTCCCTAAAGTTGATTTGCCTAAAATAGACAGATATGTTACTTGAGCCCATTTGCGAAAACAAAGGGTTGCCTTGTACGTGGAGTCACCTGGTATCAGGGCGTCTAAAAAGGACTGGCCAACTGCTCGATTCGGCAGCACATGTACTAAAATTGGAACAATACAGAGACAATTAGCGTGGCCCCAGCGCAAGGATGACACGCAAATTCGTGAAGTGTTCCCTATATAAAAAAAAATTACTGACCCAAACCTAGTTTGGACCTTTCTGTTCCTTTTAGATGACAGCTTTTGTTGGGAGAGGGTCCCAAATAGGTTAATATTTTTGAGCTCAACAGAATTCAAAAGGAGACAGAAGGGGAAGGGACTAGTCACAGAACATGTATGAATGACCCATGGACCTGGACAACCGTGTG
>CM052548.1:19974391-20150795 GCA_028533065.1 Trachops cirrhosus
ACTAAATTTTTTTAAACAAAGTATAAAAAAATGTTATACTTTGGTCTCTAAGTATACCTGGACATATTGCTGAAAACAATCCTTTAAGTATAATTTTCAAAAGCAGTGTAGTGAGTGATTATGTTGAGGAAACCATGAGTAGGGTCCCACGGGATGACCGGAAAATCACCAGTTGTGATGCTGTGTGAGTGGGCAATGGTGACCTCGGGGAGAATCGCCCACTCATGCAGACTGCATCACACAGCTCTCCTTGTAAATGCTGAATTTCAGATACCTTACGAAAGTGAAGACAGTGTGATTTTTTTAAATTTTATTGTATCTAGTTTTTCCTCTAAATTAACATACTATGTATTTTATTATTTTAAAATATCAGAATTATCGGATTAAATATTGCACATTTACATTTGCCTATTTCATCTGTGTCCCTAAAGTTGATTTGCCTAAAATAGACAGATATGTTACTTGAGCCCATCTGTGAAAACAAAGGGTTGCCTTGTACATGGAGTCACCTGGTATCAGGGCGTCTAAAAAGGACTGGCCAACTGCTCGATTCGGCAGCACATGTACTAAAATTGGAACAATACAGAGACAATTAGCGTGGCCCCAGCGCAAGGATGACACGCAAATTCGTGAAGTGTTCCCTATATAAAAAGAAATTACTGACCCAAACCTAGTTTGGACCTCTCTGTTCCTTTTAGATGACAGCTTTTGTTGGGAGAGGGTCCCAAATAGGTTAATATTTTTGAGCTCAACAGAATTCAAAAGGAGAAAGAAGGGGAAGGGACTAGTCACAGAACATGTATGAATGACCCATGGACCTGGACAGCCGTGTGGGGATGGACTGTGGGAGTGGGGGGCGGGCTGGGTGGAGGAGGGCAAAGGGGGGAAACCTGGACAACTGTAATAGAACAATTAAAAAATTAAAAAATAGATAAAAAAGAATTAAAAAGGAGAATTTTACAAAGAAACTAAAATCTTCAGTTTTTGTCCTGGCTTTAGGCCACTCACTCTGCTTCTGAGTCCCACCCCTCTCTCTGAAGTGAAGGCTTGGAATCAGGCAAACCCTGTGTATCTCCGCAGCTCTGTGGCTCTCTGACCGGAAACTGATGTGAGGCTAGAAATTGGGATGCTACATTTAGGGCTAGTCAAGCTGTCCTAATGAAGAGAAGGAGATGATGAGATCCGATTGCAGGGACTTATTTATATAATTTATTTATAGGGTTTTTTTAGCAAAAATTTTAACTGAGAAAGTCAAATAATTTTTAAAAGTGCTTATTTGACTCTGCTTGCAGCCATCTGTGTGTCCTCAGCATGTTATTATTTTCTTTTATCTTCTCCTTACTTGCTCTGCGGAGTTAATCTTATCATTTCCTGGGAGAGAAAATCACTTTTAAGCATATATGCCGGAAAACATGAAAAAATGTGAAACTCTTACACCAGTTTTAACTGACGTCAGTGGTCATTTCCCAAGGAAGCTAACACCCCCCATTCTCCTGGCACGAGGAGGCCTGGACCAGTGTGCACGGCTTGGGTGGGGGGCGGGCCTGTTTCCCTGCGTAGTGCCAGCTTTTCAGTGATCCAGGACTGATTGCGTTGCACTGATCTGTCTCTATGGTAATTTTATGCCCAAAGGTGAATTTAGAGGGCAATTTTTAAAAAGATTTTATTTACTTATTTTTTAGAGAGAGGGAAAGGGAGGGAGAAAGAGTGGGAGAGAAACATCAGTGTGTGGTTGCCTCTCATGCTTCCCTTACTGGGGACCTGCCCCAAAACCCAGGCATGTGCCCTGAATGGGAATGGAACTGGCGACCCTTTGGTTTGCAGGTCGGCACTCAATCCATTGAGCCACACCAGCTGGAAAGAGGAGACTTTTTTGAAATCACTGACCCTTTACTTTCCTTGTCCTTGTGGGATATCCCGAAAACAAAGAAGAGGTCTGCATGGCTTATGGAGGTGGTTTAAGAAAGAGAGAGCGAAGGGTGTTTTAAAAATAAATATTTCCTCAATGATAGACTGAATATAAAACAAACAAACAAAGAAACCCAAAGTCCCTCTAGTGTCATATTATAGGAGAAGCAAGAATAAATCTGCTTAGCACTATGAAGATTTCTTTTTTTTACATTTTTTTATTGTTGTTCAAGTACAGTTAGGATTTATTTTTAAATAATATGATACCTCTTATAGAATTCTTGTTTTAGTTAACGGGTGGTCTTTATGTGACCTTACAATTTGCCTTGATTTGTAGTCAGAAGAAATTCTGCATTTTATTCTTTCAAGATCTCTTCTGGATATATCCTTGATTCGTTTGTAGATTTTCTTCTTCCTGGATAGAAGTTCTGGTTAGCATAGAACATTTACTTCCCCATCTTATCTGTGGAGGGATGGTGGTGATCTGGCAGGTGAGAGTTGGGCCTTGAGAGAGAGACGGACAACAGACTTAGCTCCATGGGTTCTCCAAGCAACTCTCACTGGTTTGAAAAGAAATCACCGAACGGCAGTTTGCTCTGGTCTCCAAGGCATGGGACATCTCACAGATATTTCGTTTCCTCTGCAGGGAGGACTTTTCCTACTCACCCGTACTTTTCAGCACAGCTTGGCGCAGGGCAGCTGTCACTCTTCAACCTCTTGAAAGCCTACTCGTTGCTGGACAAGGAAGTGGGTTACTGTCAGGGGATCAGCTTTGTGGCGGGAGTCCTGCTTTTGCACATGAGCGAAGAGCAAGCCTTCGAAATGCTGAAATTCCTCATGTATGACCTGGGCTTTCGCAAGCAGTACAGACCCGACATGATGTCACTACAGGTGAGGCTGTAGATATGCATGAGGAATTCGTGAAGTTGTCACCAGAAATCTTAGCACAGCCCTCCTCCAAATTGCAGTGGATTCAAAGAAACTTGGGCCCATTGTCTTGGAACTTAGGTAAATGGAGAGCACGCTTCAGTCCATGGAATCTGCAGTTTTGCTAAACCTCTGAGTCTGACATCCATATGCAGAATAACTTTTCCATAAGTTCCTGAAGTGAATAAATAAGCAGTTCAGAAAAGGTCGTGGGTACTCATGTCTCCATCCCTTAAGACTGCATGTTACATGGAATGAGTCATCTTTATTCACTTGTCCTCTACCAGTCAGTTGCAAAGAATCATAGATATTTTGTTTAAAATCTGAAGATGTGGGTTTATTCTTTTATTTACTCTGAGTGCATAAATGGAAGATATCTATCATGGTCTTCTTGAACTGACCATGTCTTCCCTCTCCCTCTCCTATCTCAAGGTCAGATAGGCCCTTAGACATTAAGTGTTCAAGGTGGGTGGCACTGTTTCAGCTGGCTTTTCTTAGCACGCTCTGAGGAAGCACTGGTAAGATTTTTCGGTTAAGTAGGATATTTGCTGCTACTGCTGTCTCTGACCTATTTCAAACTCCCTGTTTACACACGTCTCCTTTTCAATTTAAACTTCACTTTCCTTAGTGTAGAGGCTTCTAACCAGAAGTTTAAATTTTATGTATAATATGATATCCCAAAGAACTATTACTTTCAATTTAAAGCTTTTAGTAGTAAAAATATAAAAGGAAGACTTTAAAGAGAGGAATATCAGGGTTCTTCTGCTTTGAAGGAAAGTAGGCATGATACCCAGTTAGTCATACTTTTGTGCTTTATGTAAGAAGTGAAATATTTAAAAATGCTCTTAAAATATACTCTTTTTCCTGGTTCCCAGCGATCAGTTTTCTCATTTAATATTTTAGTTACCAATCCACAGGCCAAAAAGACTGTGTTTTCTCTTTACGAATATTACAGTAAATGGGATTTTCTTGGGAGGCTGAGTGGAGAAGGAGTGCTCCATTCTTCTTCATGAAGATGAAATTTTAGCAAGGGAGATGGGCTTTGATCACAGTGTTTGGTTTTCAGGAGTAAGTTCACGTGAAGTGTGTTCACCAGGACACATAAACCAGACCCACTGATTTGATTCCTAATTCATGACTCTTCACAGGGCTGTAAACATCCCACAAGAGAGACAGTAATGGCTACGGAAGGTTTTATTTTTCACTCTATTTCTAAACAATTTTCCTGCATCACTTTCCTGCATCTCGACAGGAAGTGTTGGAGCCCTTGTAGGGAATTAAATAGCTCTGATTTCAGGAATACCAGTTTGGTAGCCATCATTAGAATTTCAAAGAATGGAGAGGACCTGTGAATAGTTGATTTTGGTCGATAAATGGAAGGAACTATCACTTTAAAAATGCAGTGACTTGTTTTATTTAAAAATATCTCATCAGTTTGACATTAAAAATTCCTATCAATTGGATTGATACTTGTATACCAATTTAATATGACTTGCTATTACCAAGAAATATATCTATACTCATGAAAACGAAGATGTTTTACAACTATGGGACATTTATACAATGGAATTCTATTCAGCTCTAAAAAGAAGAAAATTTTACCCTTTGCAACAATATGGATGGACCTGGAGAACATTATGCTAATGAAATAAGCCAGTCAGAGAAAGACAAATGCCATATGATCTCACTCATATGTGGACTCTAATGAACAAACTGAACTAATAAGCAAAACAGAGACAAACTCATAGATGGAGAGCAGGTGACAGCTAGTGCCGGAGTGAGGGAGGAGCAGTTAGGGGGCGAAGGGATTGATCAAAAAAGAAAAAGGACTCATGGACGCAGACAACAGTGTGGTGGGAGAGGGGGGTATATGGGGTAAGGAATAAGTGGTAATGGAAAAAATATAATAAAGATTATATATTAAAAGAGAAAATGAAGATGTCTTACAACCTTTGGTGGTAGCATTCCTATAGGCCACATGATAGGGGCCTTATTCTCGGAGAGTAGATCTTTTTTGCTTTGCATAGTGAGATACAACACTTTCCCACTTTCTAGAGAAAGAGGTGTTTTTTATCCAATTGTATGAATTTCAAAAGTGGAAACAACAGTGGGCTTGGGATCACTTGGCAGGACTTCTGATGATCTGCGTAGTGTGAGCCTGGACGTTGCAGGCTCTGTCTCCTTTACCTTGTTTGTTTGTGTGTCTGCTGTTTGCTCTGTTAAGTATATGAGCGTTACATTTTTATGTGAAGTCCTTGATCCCTACTTGATTCCACCGTCTCATCCCCCACCCATCGCATCTGTCCCTGCACCTCCCCTCGGCCATCCGAAGACGTGTCATGTTACCTGCAAGGTAGAATGGAAGAATTATTTATTCTCAGAAAACGGCCTTTTATTATTCAAGCTTCCTTTGAAAGAGCACTGAATCGTGTTTTTATTTGCCTTTTTCAAAAGAAATTTAATGTAAATATGCCTTGATGGAACGTTTTCCACCTCTAGTTTAGAATGTAGGAAAAAAGTAAGGTCTTTAAAAAAATTAAACATTGAAGTATTGGTTCTGAATTTTTATCATAACCAAACAAGCACAAAATGCTTTTGATGCCGTGCTTTTTTTTATTCTGCTAATTTAGATTTCTCTGATTTTTGTGCTACCAAAGTACTTTTTATAACTTCTACTGACATAACTCCATATGGGTAGTTTAAAAATTGAAAATGGCCTAAGGGAAACATTTTTCAATATGCCTTATTAAGATAATAATCTCATTTTTGAGGCCTATGTTTGCCTGTAGCTAAGCTTCTTATTTTATAGCTGTGACTTGCTGTGGCTCCTTTCCTTTATGGTTTGCCGTCAAACCTTAGTTTTTGGAGACATGTGTTACAGGTAAAGATCGAACAAATAATTGGCTCTATTTCTCTACAGTACTTTGATTTTAGTTTTTAGCTCTGGAAATAACAGTTACTGAATTCATAATGTAGCTGGATATTTTAATGTATTTTTATAGAGCTAATTATTTAAGGGAGATATTTTGATGGTAACATCTAGTGGAAGAAGTTCTGGTGGGTTTTATAAGATACTGTAAACATTTCACACCAAAATGTAAAGCTGACATAACTGATTAAGGAACCACTACTTAATCTCTTACTGCATGGGTAAAAGTAAAAATTAAAGCCCAGCTCACAAATTTATTATTTGCTACTGCTTAACTTTCAGTTTCCTCAGACATCAGAGTTTAAAAGTTGTTATGTATTATCTTTAAAAATTTTTTGAAATGCCAATAATCAACTCAGTAGCTATGTGAAATAACTTCTTCTTCTTAATACTAGAAACATTCAGATGCACCTTTTGCTTTAATCCCCTTTGTCCTGAATACTAAGCGCTGGAACACCTTGCACATTGGAACTCACATCTCAGACTTCTGGCCCCGTGGCATTCTAAGCCTGACAGTGTCCTCACACTGCAGATTGCCTGGTGTCTCCAGGCCAGAGCTGCATCATGAATCAGGTGCTGAGCCCAGCGAATAGCGTTAGGCGTTGCTTATGAACTGAATGTGGGACGTTCATTAGAATGGAGGCTGTTCTGGGATTGGTCTGGAATTAGAATGGGCCTTCCATAAGCATCCTGACCAAGGAGAGTTCGGATTAAATTCCAAACGCAGTGCCTTCCTACATGAGCAAAAATGGCCATTTCCATATACATGTTAAAACAAAAACAGGCATTTAGCAAAACTTGCTCAATAGTCTTAGATGGCTTTGCTGTAAGTTGCTTTTATGACCTAAGTGAACTTGGACTTTAATGTCAACTTTAACGTAACAATAAAAATAAAATAATACTGTTCTTATTTATTGAATGTATGTGATTTTTGTCATTAAATATTAGAGCAATCAAATTAAAGTTTGTGTATTTTATGCACCCTCAGATACATGCATAATACTTTACTCTCTTCTCCGAATTCACTTCAGATTCAAATGTACCAGCTGTCCAGACTCCTCCACGACTATCACAGAGACCTGTACAACCACCTCGAGGAGAATGAAATCAGCCCCAGCCTCTACGCCGCCCCGTGGTTCCTCACTCTGTTTGCCTCCCAGTTCCCACTGGGATTTGTAGCCAGGGTTTTTGGTAAGAGACACCTGTGATCAAATGCTGCAGTGCTGTGTATCCCAAGGAATGTCCTTCTAGCCAATTGTTCTATCATGTGTTATACAGAACAGCAAATTGCTAGTGGGATTTAGTAAATGTGCCTGACTCTATTCTGGGAGTAATTAAAAACCATATTGGTCTAAAATAAAATTGATATTACAAGGGGAAGAAGAAGAATTGGGCTCCTGTATTTGAATAAGTGATATCGGAGCACTTACTTTCATTTATAATGAAAAATCAGAGTATACTTTTAAAAAAAATCCAAACTAAGAACTTACCCTGTTTAATTTTCCAAATTTTCATACATATCATTCAACCTCTGTTTGCTTTTTATTTGTTTTGTTTCCCCCTTCCCCATTGTCCTCTTCAACCTAGATGCAAAACACAGAGAAACA
This sequence comes from Trachops cirrhosus, assembly GCA_028533065.1. Classification (NCBI taxonomy): domain Eukaryota; kingdom Metazoa; phylum Chordata; class Mammalia; order Chiroptera; family Phyllostomidae; genus Trachops; species Trachops cirrhosus. Next base: position 19,981,763 of record CM052548.1, read on the forward strand.
CGTTCTCTGTCAGGATCAGAGGAAGCAGCTATGTCAATGTTATTTCCAAAGGCCCCTTAATCTGACTTTTTGTTATTAACTAGGTAATGTAAGCCCGTCACTTAAGTGACTCCCCTCTCGTGCCCGCCATGGTGGTGTGGGTCCCTCTGACCCAGCGGCTCAGCGAAAAGTCCTGAGCACATGCCGTAGGGCCTGGGCAGGCCTGCGGGTCCCTGTCCAGCTTCATCACAGTGCTGGGCACTGGGGAGAAACGGAGGTGTGATGTGATAGGCTCCCTGTGGGGCCCTTGAACCTTTCCCCAAGTTGTTAGTTAGATTTGTCTTCAGTTCATTATTTAAGAGGCAACATTTTTCTAATCAACAGCTCTTTAATAGAAGTTTGTCCTAATGCTGCTTAGGGACTCGATGGCCTCAGAGGGGCTCCCACAGTGTTTGTGTTCTGCTCTTCCCTCTGGTATCCCTGGTGCAAGCAGTCAGCACTTACAACTGTGCTTTTCTAACTTGGTGCTTTTTGTCAAGTGGTATTGGCCCAATTGTAGGTTATTACCCACATGAGGAAAAAAATGAAATGACTAGAATACTGTGAAAATATCAGAGAGATTTTGCAAATAATAAGGGAAAGTTGTTTGGGGAAACTTCAGTTTTTTCAGGTGTTTGTGTGATATGCACACCCACACCAGATTACAATGTTCCATGTCTTCCTTGTTGGGGCTGTGATTTACAAAGCAAAACACTGTATTAACAACCATACACTCTACAGACAGTGAGGTGAAAGAGTAAATTCAGGATGCATGGAATCAAGCATTCGTGCAATTTCTCTTCTTTATTGAATGTACATGATTGCTTTTCTCCAGCAGAGCTTTCTCTGGAGCGTGGGTTCTTAGTAATAGGTCCTCTGTAGGTTTTATATATAGTGATGTTACAATGTTTCCTCGCTTTGACTTACCCTTGGAAGCTCGGTATTGCAATTCAGGAAGGAACTCGGTTTTTGCTACGAGAACATGCATAAGTGATGACGTCGTCTCTGCCATAGCTGCTCGGTCCTTCCCCCTGAGTTCAGTGAAGGATAGAGACCCTCAGGAAGGGGAGCGATGCATGAGCCAGAGGAGTGACTATGTCTGAAGGAATTGCCACACAGTTCCGTCTTTCTGAAGACTCCAGAGGGAACAGAATGCTCTTGATGCTGTGCTTTCTTTATGTTCTGCTAATTCGATTTCTCTGATTTTGTGCTGCCAAAGTACTTCGGCATAACTTCTATGGACACAGCTTCTGTTGCCATAAATAAGTATGCCTAGTCTGTAAATTGTAAATGGCCTAAAGGAAATGTATGACTTTTTCCAACGTGGCTTGTTAAGGTAGTAATCTCAGTTTTTTAAACCCTTATGTTTGTTTGCCTGTCGCTAAGCTTATTTTATAGCTGTGACTTCCTGTGGCTATTTCTTTCCTTTTGCAGTTTGCGTCAAACCTGAGTTCCACACATGTGTGTTACAGAGATCAAACAAGTAATTTGCTGTATTCATATATAGAACTTTGCATTTTAGTTTTGTGCTGTGGAAATGACTGTTGCTGAATTCATAGTGTAGCTGGATGCTTTCATGTATTTTTTACAGAGCTAACTATTTAAGGGTGATATTTTAATGAGAACCTTCTAGTAAGAAGAATGAACATCTGTTTGTTTCAGTCATTTTTTTTGTTGTTGTTTTGAAATCTAGTTGATTTTGACCAGTTTTTTTGTTTTCTGGTTTTTTTTTGCAAAATATTTGGTGGTTCTGCTGCAGTAATGAAAAACAATAACCACAATAAAAATATACACAAAAAAATGATTAGCACCAAGAGCATGCTACTTACAATAGTGGATGCATAATTTTAATCATAAAAATTGTATCTCTTTTTTTAGATATTATTTTTCTTCAGGGAACTGAAGTTATATTTAAGGTTGCACTCAGTCTACTGAGCAGCCAAGAGACACTTATAATGGAATGTGAAAACTTCGAAAACATCGTTGAATTTCTTAAAAACACACTACCTGATATGAATACATCTGAGATGGAAAAAATTATCACCCAGGTATGATTTAAATGATAGGAATAAGATATACAGTTATATAACAGTTTATACATTATATATTAAATGTTTCTGCATAAAGATGTAGGTTTACTTGACAGGTTTTTTAAATTTGATCAGATGTATTTTACTTAGAGATGGGACTACTGTAAAATTTCTACATTGTACCATTTTCTATGTGCACAGGGAAAGTGGTTCAGTGCTACATGAGTTTTCAGGAATCTTTCAGTTTAGACCAATGGTAAGACTGAAGATAGAACCGATAGGGTTAGGAAAACCTAATGAAAGTGAGGCCCACTGATATTTGTACTAGTTTAAATTCTGATTAAAAATATGAGGAGTACATGAGGCTTTGCAATTAGACAGCATGGCACTTGCATCATCCTCTAGCTCTTTTAATAGTTGTTTGGCTTGCACACCCGCTCTTTGGAAACCTAGTATTCTCCCCTCCAGAAGGCAACAGTACTGATCCCAGGGTTTTGTGAGGCTTAAATCAGGAGATGTGTAGCTACCGGGGTTCCTTGCAGGAAACAGAGTCTGCCCTTAATGATTTAAATGAAGGTACATTTACAGAGTTGTGTGCAGCGAGAAAGGAACCAAAAATCATGTCTAGGTGCCCAGGACCTAGTAACAGAAGGAGGATGTTCATACCCACGGTGCTGAGAGGGCAGGGGAGGTGGTCCTGGGGTTACCCGCTCAGTGAGTGCAGTAACTGTGGGGGAAGGGTCTCTGCAGGTTGTGGGTGAGGCAGGCAGGCCAGGAGCAAGGAAGAAACACCTGACCTTTTCCTCCCACCCCTCTGACCTCCCTCGGGCACCTCCCACGGGCCACACCCAATGGAAGCCAGTAGAAGCTGAAGTGCTGGGAAGTTCAGGGAAGTTCGGGGAAGCCAGGAGTGCCCCCCAGGGCCCTGAGAAATAGATGAGGGCAGAGAGTGGGTCTGGGTCTAGTGCCTGCTGTTCACAGGTCCAGGCAAGTGGGAGTTATGTGTTGATGCTGCTCAGATGACATGAGAAACCTTAGGACTGTACCTACAGATAAGGCTGTCATCCCCGTGAGTATTGATAAAGGTCGCCCCTTTCCTAGAAGCACTTGGAATGGTAGATAAAAGGCCAAATTTAGAGCAGGACAAGGGGTTTGAGATCTCGCTCTGATGCCCTACCACCTACGAGCAGTGTGACTTCGGGCAAGTGACGACCTCCCTGAGTCTCAACTTCCTCCCCTACTAAATGGGAATGACAATTATGACCCTATTACGTTCTCATGCTGTTTATAGGAGCAAATGGAGGCGATTAGGTTGAAAATTTTTATATACTGCAGTTTGCATGAGAACATGAACTCATTATATTATCACATGTAACATTTTCTTTCTGTTACGTGGAATCTAAATCACAAGCAGATTATTCCATAAATATCTACAAACAGTTTTTTCTTGCCCAGATGCTCAGTAAGATGGAAAGTATAGCTTTTTTCACACTTTTATGTATTTACTTATTCTTCAGAAATATCATTTTGTACTGGCAGGCAGTCAGACACTGTGGTTTTAGAGAGTGGTGATACCTGATTTCAAAATAATGAGGGAATTACCTGCTTTAGAGATTAATATTAGGATTAATGGATAGAATTTACAGGCAGGTAGATTTGGACTTGGTTTAGGAAGACTTTTCTAACAATTAGAGTTGGTTAACCAAGGAAAGAACTGTTGATATTAGGCAGACTTTGATAAGCTTTATTTATGGTCACCATAAAAAATGCAAATAATGCAGAAAAGCACAGAGAAGGAAATAAAAGTAACTACAAATCTCGACACCTCGAGATTAAATTTTTTATGTTTTTTAATTACGGTTGACATTTAATATTATACAGAGGTATTAGTTTCAGGTATACACCACAGTGGTGAGGCATCTACATAACTTAGCAAGCGATTCCCCCGATAAATCTAGTGCCCACCTGGAACCTAACAGTTATTACAACATCATTGACTATATTTTCTATGTTGCACTTTACATCCCTGTGACTATTTTGTAACTACCAATTTGTACTTCTTATTCCCTTCACCTTTGACACCTTGAGATTTACAAACTTTTCAACCTCCTTTTACTAATCTCTCTTTGCTTATGTACACATATAAATATGGATATATTTTCACATGAGTGGAATCATACCATACATGCTCTTGTGTAACCTGATTTTTTAATTAAAATATTTGTAAAGTATTAGACGTTTTTATGCCAACACATATAGATCCATACCATCATTTTAATGATTGTGTAACAGTCCATTGTGCCCATACATGTGAGTAGGGAAAAAGTGATACATGTTCGGGAGGTATAATGAGATTGTCTAGAAATCTCATTTAAATTTTAGGATTTGAGTATATCTAATTACAGTAGGGTATGACAGAGTCTTTGTGGGAACTCACAAGCAGAATAGAGACAGACTCAGCAGGCTGACAACTCTGTGGTGGGGGTAGTTCGTGGGTGGAGGGATTGAGCGAAAAGGGAAAAGGACTCATGGACATGGACAGTGTAGTGATTGCAGGGGGCTGGGGGTATAAGTGGGATAAATAGTAATGAAAAAATATGATAAAAATAAATTTAAAATAAAATAGATACGATATTTGATAAGACTCAGTTTGATTTCAGTAACCTAATCTTTTGGTTTCTTTTCTTCATGAAAGCTGTTATTGTTATATTTTCTTTTAAGTTAATATAAAGGAAAGTGTTTTCCTTTCTTACCTTCTCTGTCTACTCCATGATTGCCAACTGCGTTTAGGGTGGACACCATTGTTTACATGACGATGGCTGCCTCCCCTCCCCTCACAAGTGGGGCGTTACCTACTCTGTCTTCCTATTTGGTGGCTGATACAGGACAGCGGAGGCAGCCCCCAGCAAACCTCACAGCTCGGGGGGTGCAGTTCCGAGGATTCTCTGTGTGGTAGAACATGTAGATGTCTCCTCAGAGGCTCACATGGATTAGCAAACGGATCGAAATGTTTAGGACAAGACCTTTCTGCCCCACTGACAAATAATTAGAGGGGTTTTGGGTTTCATTACTACAGAAATACCCAGTGCAATTGGGTATTGCTTACTAGTCAGCACAGGTGATCTCTAACAAGCATAGGACTCACTCAGTAACTAATGTTTATCTGGTTGCTGCATTTGGGGAGATAGTTACCAGATTATGTATACTTTGGTTACAAAATACCTTTGAACATTAACTTATTGTGGTGTCTTGGCCTCATTATGAGAATGTTTCATCGTGTATGAATAATGTGTTTGTCCTTGTGTCGATAGTCACACTTGTTATTCTTCCTGACGGTATGTCCGTTGCTCACTAATAAGGATTTGGAAATGTCTATGAAATACACCTGATACACTGACTGCCTCTTTGCACACATACCGGAGACTGGACTAACCCGTGGTGTTTTCACGCAGGTTTTGGAGATGGATGTTTCTAAGCAGTTACATGCCTATGAGGTGGAGTATCATGTGCTGCAGGATGAGCTCCAGGAATCTGCAAACGCCTGCGAGTACAGTGAGCCCATGGAGAAGCTGGAGAGGGCCAATAGCCAGCTGAAGAGACAAAACATGGACCTTCTCGAGAAACTACAGGTAAAGAGACAGAGATTTGACCGAAAGAGCGCTTGAATGCCTGCTGCCTGTCCAGAGTTCTCCCGGGAATGCTTGCGGTTCGACGTGGATTGCACCATCGCTCCCCACAGACCACCCTGTGTCAGGCTGTGCCCAAGTGCTGTGGGGGCTACAGGCACTCATATCAATCTCAGTGTTGCTTGGAAGAGGAAATGCACACTCACAAAATAGTGAAGAGGCAATTCAAAGTAGAATCCGGTTAAATAGCTAAAGTGTGTTGCACATACAGGGTGGGGCAAAAGTAGGTTTGCAGTCGTTTGCATGGAAAATAATACAAGAAACAATAATACAAGGATCAACTCTGTTTTGGTGCTCACAATGGTAAACTTCTGCCCCAGCCTGTATTTGGTTAGACTCTAGAAAGGAGGGGTTGCATGTGGGAAATGGGGAACGCGCTGGGGAACTTGGGCTTGAGCCGACTCCTAGAGGTTGGTGGAAGAAACTAGTGAGGAGGAGTGGGAGGGGGTCGGCGCAAATCAGGGGGCTGTGGCATAGCAGCCGGGTAAGCTTGGTGTCAGTTCACAATATATGCCAGGGAGCCGTGGGATAAATGCAATGGAGGCAGAACTACAGATAACTCTCAGGGTGAAGCAGAAGAGCTGTAATCCCGTTGAAAGGGAAGTATTTCCAAGTGTTTGAGCCATACTTTAGGAAGGCCAGTCTGGAAACTTAGATGAGGACAGGGGAGAATGGGGAGAGAAGGTAGGGAGACCAGCTAGAAATCACTTGCACAAATCCGATTGGGGATGATGAGAGTAAAACTCTCAGAAATGGAAAGAAAAGGAGACATGTTTGAGAGAATGGCATGCAAGTGTGTAATACACGATCCCTGACATTAAGTTTACAGTTGTTAGGGTTATCAAACATTATATGTTTATTTATAAATAAAGGCACACTTACAAGTACAATAAGCAATTTAATAAAGATGACTGTTTCACACCTGCAAATTATAGAAGGTGTGCTGTGTATTCCAAGCCCTGAGGGCGGGGAGGGAGAGGTTAGAAGGTGAACCTGCTGGGAGGGCGGGGGGAAGAGTTCTGAGTTAGATCTTCAGGTTCCCTTGGTTCCGGCTCATCCCTCACTTCCCAGCCCGGCACCTGTTCCCAAACTGGAAAACACAACAGCCTGGTTCCAGGTGGTGAATCCTCTGGCCCAACTAGGAGAGAAATAGCTCAGAAATGAGGGAACTCCAGAGTAAGTGCTCGCCAGAAATAGGAACAGCGACTTCCTTTCCTTCATCTTACATTCGCTCTGGCCCATAGAAAGTGTTACGTCTCCTCTTATTCCAAAAAAAAAAAAAAAAGAGCCAACACTGTTCGTTTTCAAAACCAAAAAATGAACAGTTGGGATGTTGTTCATTATTACATGGATGTTTCAGTGGTGGTTAACACAGTACTTCCTTATTAGGGAGGTGTGTTTGAATGTGCTTTATATTATAATGATTTTATTAGTGGTTACAAACTTTTTCCATTGACAGTTCAATGTTGTCATCCTGTCTGGGTTCCCAAGTTACACAGTTACCCCTGACACACCCCCAAAACCGATAGGATCCTAATTACATGTTTAGAAAACCCTGCATCTCCTTTTAGAGGTAGGGAGCCCCTTTGCGCCCCTCCAGGCAGAGTCAGGAGTCCCCTGCTTCCACGCCAGATCCGCGCCTTCTGGGGAGCACAGGTGTGTGGAGGGAGGACCCTCGCCGCCCTGGGACAACGACTTAATGCTGCATTTTGGTGTGTTCAGTGAAGCCAGGGGTATTTTGTTAGTACCGTAGTTATATGTTTGAGAAACCTATAAATCTCCATTTCATGGAAGGTTTCAGAGCATTTACTTCACATGTACTTTATTAAGTCATATGATACGATTGCTTATTAATACATGTAAGGTCTGGCTGCTGCTACAGTTTAGAGCCATAGTCTTCAAATTTTTGATTTGGAGAATTTTTGTCCCCCACTCCCGTCTCCAACAGGTAGCTCATGCTAAAATCCAGACGTTGGAATCCAACCTGGAAAACCTCTTGACCAGAGAGACCAAAATGAAATCTCTAATCCGGACCCTGGAACAGGAGAAAATGGCTTATCAGAAGACGGTGGAGCAAATCCGCAAGCTGCTGCCCGCCGAGGCTCTGGCGGACTGCGAATCGCTGCTGAGAGAGATGACCTGCCTCCCGAACAACAAAGCCAAGACGGGGAGCAAGGCCTAACGGAGGCGGCGGGCGGCGCTGCCCAAAGCACGCGCCGGCGCCCCGGGAGGAGAGGACCTGCTTGCCGCGGCCCGCGCTGGGCCTGCCGCGGCCGGGTCTGGTGCTGAGTCCTCCGCCCGGCCGGGCGCCCGCTGTCTGTAGAGTTTGCCGATCCTAAGCCATTGTACACAGGCAGACTAATTTTTGTTATTGCTGTTGACTATGTACAGATATAAAATGGATGTCAAGAATTCATGCTCTCGGATAAAAAGAGTAAAACCAGATTTGGAGCAATTTTTTAAAAAAAACTTTGTGAAATCCACACCAAAGGGAAGTTAACGTGAAATGTCCCTTAATACATGTGAAATCATTTCATCTTTGTCATGAAACAAAGCTAGAGAATCTTTATATATTGAAATACACTTGACAAAAATGAATGTATTTTTCTTCTCCAAAGAGCAGCATGTTTCACTCAACAGCAGAGAGGGGGAAACATTTGTGTAAATTTGTGTGTGTCTGTCTTAAAATGCATTGACCTTGTGTGTCCGAGGAACATGACTGGGGGTCAGTCCTGCTTCTGAGGTTCGTCTGGGAAGGTGGGGGCCTTCTTCCCCAGCGTGCTTTGTGCCAGCTGGCGTGGGGTGTCTACATGCATGTGGAAAAGCAAGGCATTGTGGCTGCGTCTCCCCACCCAGTTCAAGGTGAAAGAGAATGTTGCTAATTCTTTAGCAAATTAGACCAGCACTGTAATTCAATATCAGGCCTCAGAATATTCATTTAGGACCTAAATTGTCCTGTTCAGGTTTTTGCCTTTTTATTTAAATTACTCCTACATTCGCCCCCCCCTTTACTCGGTGCCACAGTTGGTGACAAGGATTTGCCATTTTCCCACCAAAATGTGGGAGTTCTTCCTTTTCTCTACCTTACATGAAGGATAAGGGAATGCACTTATGATTAGTTTTTTAAAGATGATATATATGCTGTGATCGTATACTTTTTTGGGACAGGTGATCGACTGTGATAAGCTCACAACCATCTCCCCCTTCAATGTAAACATTTCTGAGAACTGTGAAATGTCGGAAACAAACGGTTGGAATTTGCTGGAAGGGAAGGGGAAAGTGGCGCCAGGCCCTTCTCACGCACGCGTCTCCGAGTTCTGACCGCCCGCTGTCTCGGCCGCAGGCAGCGTGTTGGAGGACGCTCTCGCCCGCCAGGTGTGTGGAATAATGTTCACAGCGCACATGCACCTCTCCACGGCGGAGATGGCCCGGGGATGGTGCCTCCGGAAGTTGGTGCAGCGCTTTTGCCTTTCCGAAACGATGTTTGTCATCACTGCTTTGTGCACTAATTACATTAGCACAGGTGGATTCTCCGGGATAAGTTTCTCCGAAGGGAGTTTGTTTTACATAAGCTAGGCTGTATTGCAGGGAAGAAGAGTTGAGCTTTAAAGGTTTTGGAAAAACCTTGATGAGCAGGTGATGAGCATCTGCTGTCCCCCTCCGCACCATTACTTGGTTTAACTAACTGTAAGGATTCTTGTTACAAATCAACAGGCCCTTGAATCCAGGCAGTTTGTTAAAAGAAAATGAAGTCTTGTTAGTCAAGTTAATGTAATTTCTAGGTTCTAGAAAATGCTGATTCTAGGTACCCTATTCAGTTGGGGCCGCCAAGCGATCTGTTGCTTGGATATCCCTGGAATGTCTCTATTTGTAGGAGAGGTTTTTTATTTTTACTTTTTCTTGTGATGAAAGTTACCTGACGCGTGTGACACACAGGTGGTAGCCAAGGAATCTTCAAGTTGGGAAAAGAAACTTCCAATTTAGTTTGAAGTTAATTTTATTCTGGATGTTCAAGGCAATGTTATGCGTTGTATTATGGAGTTCAGAGGTTCCAGTGTCTCGGATACAATACTTCTTTTGAAAATGAATTTCCTTTTCTTTCTTGATTTTGTAAACGTTGCACCAGTTATGCTTCATGCATTGTTCCATCTTCATGGGGTATATGTAATGTCTAGTTCATTTCCAATAAATATGTTGCTACAGTTTCCTTGGCTTACTTGTTTTACTTTTGTTCTAATAGGAGAGAAGAAGCTCTTGGTTAGAGTGCTTTGCAAAATCTGCATGAGTTGCATTGTTGCTACTTGAAATTGGCCCACTGATAATTCTTTTTAATACAATCAGAGAAAACAAATATAATTTTTAGTACCATTTCTGAAAGCACATTTTTGGTTACCAATTTTAACTTCTTTCCAATGGAGACTTTGGCTGATAAAAATAAAAAGACAACCACACTGACAGATTTGCATTGTACCTCTTTTGTCTATGCCCCCCTTGCAAATAGCAAGAGAGAAAAAACAGCACATTTTTAAATTGGGTTAGCTCCCCAATAAGAATTGAAGGCACTTATTTGGTGGCTATGATACAGATGGGTTTACATAAAATATATATCTTCAGAATATTCCTAGGTATGTTTGTAATCTAATAAAATGACACTTCTTGCTAACTGTAGGATTAAAGCTTACATTTTATCACCATTTACCCCCGCGCCCTCCCCCCGCCCCCCCACCCCGCTAGGTTAAGAACAGGAAATCCGTCCTCTGAAGTGTGTGGTCCTCTACCACAGTCTGTCAGAATGAATGATAAATCAGGCTTACCTGTCTCGTTGCAGGTGTTTGTGTGTGTCTAAAAAAAAAGCCGTGTGATTTGACTGAATTAGAATCTATTTCAAGATTTCTAGGGACATGTAAGGTGTGTGGTAGAAAATGCCTTGCTTTACTTAGTGGAGAAAGGAAGGACTTACAGGTTAGAATGGGGGATTTCTGAGATTAAGCCTGCACTTAGCATTATACTGTAATGACTGGCTGGAAGACTTGGTGAGTGAAGGGAAGACATTTCAATATTTTGGAGCACTGGTATCTGATAATTGAGCAGTATCATTAAAAAAATCTTGGGCCATTTTCCCTTGACAGAATGATATAGACTATCTAGGAAATGAGCTTTCTTTTTATTGGGAGAATAAAAGATGGACAATGACTTACTGACACTCTAACTTCTGTGTTAATATCACATAAATAAAAGTCACTTCAAAATATTTTATAGATGTATTTGGTTCTCTGACACCTAATTTCTCTTCCCCTCAGAGTTGCATCTCCCCTTGTTATTTAGGAGAATTTTAGTTATTAGGAAGACACATGCATTATGCAATCTAGGATTACTGTCTGTAGAACTCCAATTTGGAATCACTACCCCATTTTTTATTAATAATTTCATTGTCAGAACTTTGAGTAGGAGGAATAATCAATTGATCAGTGATTTGAAAAGCATAGACTAACCTCAGACGTGTCTGAAAATCGCATCATTTAATTAAGGCCGATTTGTACAATAGTCACTGAACACCCAGCGTGCACCCTGGACTGGGGAGAGAGGCCGAACGGACATCTCCATTTTGGCTCAGTGAGCTCTGTCATCAGATAGGTTTGAAGTTTTAATTGTACATCAGTGAGGACACAATTAGTTGTTTCCAGGAGGGCAGGCAAGAAAGCAAGGGAACCTTTTTTTTAACTTTATTTTTTATCATTGACACTATTACAGATGTCCCCATTCCCCCTCACCTCCTTTTCCATCTCTTCCCTAGCTCCGACCCCCTTCCCTCTGGCCATCCTCACACGGTTGCCTGTGTCTCTGAGTTGTGCATACATGCTCTTTGGCTAATCCCTTCTCCTCCTTTCATCCAGTCCCCCCTCCTTACTCCCCTCTGACATGTGTCAGTCTGTTCCATGTATCCATGCCTCTGTATCTATTTTGTCTGTTGGTTTATTTTGTTTATTATATTCTGCATGTAAGTGGAATCATATAGTATTTGTCTTTCTCTGATTAGCTTATTTCATTTAGCAGAATAGTATCCAGATCCATCCATGCTGTCACAAAAGGTAAGGGTTCCTTCTTTTTTACAGCTGCGTAGTATTCCACTGTGTAAATGTACCGTGGCTTTTTTATCCACTCATCTGCTGATGGACACTTGTGCTGTTTCCAGGTCTTGGCTATTGTAAACGCTGCTGTAAAAATTTTAAGTGAGGCTCCAATTGTCAGAAGAGAACCAACAGGGAGATAAGTGTCTGTGTGTGTGTGTGTGTTGGGGGGTCGGGTGGAGGGAGGAAGTCAGAAAGGCATAAGGACTATTAGACTTTGAAATTCCTTGATCAGCTGTTCTTCAAAACACTCTACTTCTGTGGTTACTAATTCAGCCTAATGCAGCTTGTAAAGCTAAGATTTCCTGACTACCAACAAAACCAGAGTTTTGTATGTCCAGGGAGGAAGACGACTTAAACAACGGGGTGTTTCCTGAAGGACCTTGTCAGAGAGAGATTGCCTAGAAGGGCCTAGTAGGAGGGCAGCCACAGGGCCCCGCCCACCATTTTAGCTTTCTGATGAACACTCATCAGCAGTGACAACTTATCTCAGCCACTGAGATTTGCACTTGACTTCAAACCTAGGAAACCTAAGGCATGCATTAGGAGTGTGGCTATGACGAATTTAATCAATTCCTTCCAATTCTGTTGGCTTTAGTCTTTCTACTTTGACTGTTGAAGTCCTCACAATTGGCCAGTCTCCTCTGGAGGGTTTAGTCCTCAGCTGGTCTGATGATGTTGGTCTTGTTTTTCTCTTAAATGTATGTGGCTGAATCATGAAAGGGAAATATAATCTTGAAAAAGGTTTGCATCTAGATTTTTAAAAAGATTAATTAGCTTTTTTGACAATCTTTGCATATGTTGTCCATTACCATTTAGTCCCCTCATACCCCTCTCCCTGCCAGCAATCACCACACTGTTGTCCATACCTGAAGTGTGTAGGGATTTATTCAATCCTGGATCGGAATATTGAGTGTTATTGCTGAGTTTTACACTAGATGGCACTATTGTTTCAATTTATTTGCATTGTTCTGTGCTTTGGTATGGGCTTCATGGGACAGCAAGCTACTTAAAAAAAAGTAGTTCACCATTCTGCTTCCAGGTAAAATATCTCCAATATAGGAAGTCTGGCTTATCTAGAAATGCCTTTGGGGAAAGTACTTAAATCTCCCATTGTAACATCCCTAAAACTTGATTCTCTTTATTGTCAAGGAATTTTTATATCAAACTTATATTTTTAATACTGCTCATTAAACACATTTCTCCCTCTGTTCTCAATGGAGATGAAGAAAAACAGATCATCTTATATATGAAAGTCTTTCATATATAGAAGACCAATATAAAATTGCTTTTCATCTTTTTTCCCTTAGGGCAAAAATAATATAATTTTTAAAAAGTTTTCATCACATTTCTCAGGATTCATTCTGCTTATTTTTTGATGAAAGCTGGAATCCAAAATATTCCAAGGACTTTGGTTTCTGTGCATGGCTGACTCACTTGTTGGTTTTCCAAAGTTTCAGCGATATGACGTAATGATAGTTTCTTGGGTTCTCAGACAGACACAGAGAATAAAGCTAATATTGGTTTAAGTCGCCACATTTCCTTCTGATGTTGCTCACAGAGACCGGAGTGGACAGGTGGTCACCAGCTCTGACTTGTCCTGGCCAAACCGGCTTTGAACGCACCGTGCCCTTTCCCACCTTCGAACTGTGGGACTGTCGCAACATCCGCACCCCAGCTCCTTCGTCTTGCCTGCCTCCCGCACCCCTTCACTCACAGGTTAGACGCTGCTTCCTCAGGCGGCAGCCCCGGAGCCTACCAGCCCGCACCTGCTGCCCTGCAGACACGGCGTGGTCCCAAATAGTCTCCTTTAACGTCTTGCCCTTCTCTTCCATAGAGTTTTGCACACCTGTAGCAATATAATTATTTGTGAACACCTGTTTTCATGTCTTTTTTCTCCATTAGCCTCTATTAAATTAGGGCTAAGGCCCATCCTCCCCCGCCCCCACACACATAGTCCCAGTACTTTTACTGGGGATACAGCAGGCACGTGGTGTGAACTCGGTCGGCCTGATTTAACAAATGGACTAATTTCTGACGGACTTTGCATCTTTTTCTTTCCTTGGTAGAGTCATTATCAGGAGATAGACAGGGGCATGGCTTATTCAAAAGTCTGAAAACAAGGTTGGGGATGCAGATGGGGAGGAAGAGAGTGGTACACACCTTTCTGATACGGAAGGAAAAGTCAGGTTTTAAATTTTGTGATGTGGGCAATTAAAACCATTGGCGGGTCTTTGGAGAGGGATACGATACAATCAGATGGTTGCAATCCACCAGGAATGCTGAGTGGTTCCTGAGGACAAAGGCTGTTGGTGCTGACCATTGCGCTGATAATCTTGACACTGAGACTGCTCTTCTTGGCGGGTTGTAGTTCCATTTCCAGCTGCTATTCTGGAGGTTATTTCACCCTGCTTTAGAAACCTTTTACTCAGCTGTGGATGACAACGGTGACGCTGGTAGCAACAACGTAGCTAACAGTGCTGGGCGCTCACTGTGCACCACGCCCTGGGCTAGCCACTTCGGAGCGTTCCCTCCGGGGTCCACATCAGCGCGCACAGCCGTCACCTGGGGCGCTTCTCCTGAAGTCCAGTCACAGCTGGTTTGAGTGCCCTTCCCATTATTGAGCTTCACAGATGTTGCGTGTTTACAAATTGAAGGCGAGACCCTTCACTATAAAAAGGATTACGGCTCTCTTTGTCGCGACACTTGCCTTGTTGCCGTGGCCCGGAGCAGAACCCACGGCGTCACCCACTGCGTCTCCCAGGTACGCCGGTCCTGACTGGTGGGCTCCACTCTTAGGGTTTCCGGTTCGGGAGGTGTGGGTGAGGCTGATACCTTCTGTGTTTCTGGCAATATCCTAGGTCAGGCTGGGGCTGCCGGTTCAGGGAAACACTTCCACAACCACTGCGCTGTATCGCTTAATCAAGGCGACTCTCAAAGGTAAGCACGTCTATCATATTACAGACGAGCAGACGGAAGGTGTCTCTTGACCTTGACTGCTCATCTCCCTGAAACACTTAAAAATGAATCCATTCCATGGAAGAGGTTAAAGCCAGCAAGTCTGAACAGCAGGCTTTCGCAGCGAGGAGCTCTGAACGCGGCAGCCCTGTGTGTAGTTGTTCTATGATTTACTAACTCTGCTGTAATCTTGGCTGAATCACCCAGAATTTCCTAAGGCTCCGTTTCCTCATTTGAGAATGAGAACACTGGTAACACTGTGTGTCCACAACACGTAGTATTATTGTGAAAATGAAGTGGAATGGTGTCTTTTTAGGGCTTTAGGAACGCGTGAACACTGAACACATGTGCGATCACTTTTGCCCTGATTCAAAGAGACTTCGTGCCAAAGATACCTCCCAGCTGGCGATCGTGAGGTCCGTTTGTTTTCCCCCACAGCAGCCATAATGCCCAGCTCGTGTTCAGGTAGTTATTTCCTTGGACTCTTTTTTCCTGGCAGGCATAAACAGAGACAAAAATCTTTTTTATATCATCTGTATGCTTTCCTGAAAGCACCAAATTATAGGCAGGACTAATGGGTTGAAAATGCTTAACACCAGCTTCTTGTGACTTGTTCATGACATATCGCCGCCTGAAAAGCCATCGCAGAGGGGAAAAAACATTCATAGTCTAATTTAAATAATGGTGGCATCTTCGCAATGATGACACACTGTGACAATTTATAGGTTTTTGATGGTGACTCCTTCAGTCTGTAAAAACGGCTCAGCTGCCGGTGGACTTACAGTGATTGCCACACACATCTGTGAGTTCTAAAAGGGGAATTGAGTGGGCAGCTGCCATGACAAGCAGGTAAATTTAGTTGGATGAACGTACCCATCAGGCAGAGGTTGGGTTATTCCCTTTGCTCTGAATGCAGAGGGGAGGCGGGTGGAGACCCAAAGTTGTAATAATAATGGCTACCGTTTGTATAATGGTCCAAAAGACTGGTGAAATTTCTTCATTAAATTCTACCAAATGGCCCCTTCACTTTGGGTCCTCACTCACATGTGCCGATTGCAGCATTGAAACAAACTGTTGTTTGAACGACTTAACGACTTCAAGTACTGAATGCAATGATGTCATCAGCCTGCATCTGATGTGGCCATTTGACAGGCTGAGCTTCCAGCTCTGCCTTCTTTCCTTCTGTGGCTTCCCTGCCTGTGGGCAGAGAAAAAGGGAGGTTGGGTAATGGTCAGAGAACTAGGAAATAAAACCACTTCTATATAATACAAATCTGGCCTTCCATACTGCTTTTATTTCTCATTGATTGTGCTTACCAAGTTGTTTGGTAATTTATTGTGCTGGGCTATTAAGTGGTAAAATGCTGGGGGCTAGGTAGTGCCTCATGCATAGTAAGTGTTTGATAAATGTGTATTGAATGAATGAATATTTAAATTTAGTTTTATTTAAGCATAGTTGGTATACAATCTTATACTGATTATTAGTTTTGAGTATACAATCTTATATTGGTTATATTAGTTTCAGGTGTATAATATAGTATTTTATGTTTTTTATATCAAATTAGATCACCACTCCACTAATTCTAGTAACCATCTGTCACTGTGTAAACTTACCACAATATTTTTAACTATATTTATCTTGTCCTTTTTACTCATCCTCCAACCCCTCTCTTTTGGTAACCATTTCTCTGGTCTCTGTTTCTATGAGTCTGGTTTTTTTGTTGTTGCTGGTTGTTTTTATTTTCCACAAATAAGTGAAATTACATGGTATTTTTCTTTCTATGCCTGACTTGTTTTACTTAGCATAATACTGTCTAAATCCATCTATGTTGTCACAAATGGCAAGATTTCATTCTTTTTTTATTGCTGTGTAATGATTTCATTGTGGACCGCATGCATATGCACACACACACTACTCCTTTATCCACTCCTCCACTGATGTACAGCTAAGGCTGCTTCCATATGTTGCTATTGCAAATAATGCAGCAATGAATGTAGGGGTGTGTGCATCTTTTTGAATTAGTGTTTTCATTTTCTTTGAATAAATACCCAGAGGTAGATTTGCTGGGTAGTATGGTATATCTTTTTAGTTTGAAGAATCTTCAAGCTGCCTTCCATAGGGGCTATACCAGTTTGCAGTCCCACTGACAGTGCACAAAGGTGTCCTTTTCTCCACATCCTCTCCAACACATTATGTGTTGACTTCTGATAATAGCCAGTGTGACTGGTGTGAGGTGGTATATCATTGTGGTTTTGATTTGCATTTGCTTGATGATGAGTATTGAGCATCTTTTCATATGTCTGTTGGCCATTTGTTTCTTTTCCAGAGAAATGTCTTTTCATGTCTTTTCCCCATTTTTTGATCAGATTTTTTTGTTACTGAGTTTTATGAATTTCTTGTGTGTTTTGGATATCAATCCCTGATTGGATCTATTGTTTGCGAATATATTTTCCAAGTCAGTGGGTTGCCTTTTGTTTTGTGGAAGGTGCCTTTGGCTGTGCAGAAACTTTTTAGTTTGATGTAGTCCCATTTGTTTTTTTGTTTCCCTTGTTCAATGGGACTTGTCTAAAAAGATATTACTCATACTGATGTAAGATAGTTTACCTCCTATGTTTTCCTCTGGGAGTTTTATGATTTCAGGCCTTACTTATAATAAGTCTTTAAAGCCATTTTGAGTTTATTTTTGAATATGGTGTAAGAGTGGTGCAGTTTCATTTTTTTGCAGGTATCTCCCATTTTCCCAATGCCACTTGTTGAAGAGACTGTTGTTACTCCAGTGTATATTTGCGCCTCCTTTGTCACAGATAAATTGCCCATATAAGCGAGGATTTGTTTGGGCTCTCTGTTCTGTTCCATTGATCTATGTGTCTGTTTTTATGCCAGAACCACAGGGTTTTGATTATTATAGCTTTGTAATATAGTTTGAGATTGGAGACTGTGATACCTCCAACTTTGTTCTTCTTTCTCAAGATTGCTTTGGCTATATTTGAGGTCATTTGCAGTTCCATATAAATTTTAGTATTTGTTTCAGTTCTGAGAATAATATTGGCATTTTGATAGGAAATGTATTGATTCTGCATTGACATTGCTTTGGGTATTATGGTCAATTCAATGATCTTAATTCTTTCTATCCATGAACATGGTATATTCTTCCTTTTGTGTCCTTTTCAATTTGTTTAATGTCTTACAGTTTTTGGAGTAGTGGTCTTTCAGCAACTTCGTTAAGTTTATTCCTAGGTATTTTATTCTTTTTGATGCAATTTATAAATGAATTAATATTTGAATCCATATATGATAACCTAAAAGGTAACCAACAGTTTATAAGAATTTGTTTCATATGATGCTCTGTGTTAAAATACACAATTTTTGTCTTTTTTATTAGCTTATTTCACTTAGCATAAGGTTCTCCAACCCCATCTGTGCTGTCACAAGGGGTAAAACTTTCTTCTTGTCTACGGCCAAGAAGTATTCCATCATGTAAATATCCCAAAGTTGTTTTATCCACTCATCTCCTGTTGGACACTTGGGCTGCTTCCATATCTTGGAGATTGTAAATGATGCTGCAATGAACATAGGGGTGCTTATGTTCTTGTAAATTAGTATTTTGGGTTTCTTCGAATATGTTCTCAGATGTGGGTTTGCTGGGTCAAAAGATCCATTTTTAATTTTTTTGAGATATTTCCATACTGTTTTGCACAGTGGCTGCACCAGTCTGCATTCCCACCAACAGTGAAAAGGTGTTCCCTTTTCTCCATATCCTTGCCAGCACTTGTTGTTTGTTGATTGATGATAGCCATTCTGACAGGTGTGAGGTGATATCTCATTGTGCTTTTAAATTGAATATTTCTCTGATTGGTGACAGAGCATCTTTTCATATGTCTTTTGGACATTTGTATGTCCTCTTTGGAGAAGTGTTTATTCAGGTCTTTTGCCCTTTTTAAAATTGGACTGTTTGTTTAACAAGCAAAATTGAGACACTCATAGCAGGATGACAGCTATTTGTGGGGGGAGGTTAGGGGGTAGAGAGATTGAGCAAAAAGGAAAAAAGACTCATGGACATGGACAAAAGTGTGATGATTTCAGGGAGAGGGGGGAGTAAGGGGGCTAAATGGTAATGGAAAATATGATAAAAAATTCTTTAAAAAATAAATGAAATACACATATATGTATAACTGGTATGGTCACTTCAGCAGCTTGGGTTACAAATATAGTCACATCCCTCTCACCTCTAAAATCTTTTGGGATTCCAGAGCTGTATTTTAGGAGAAAGTCCATTGTTTTCTTAAATTATCCAACCACAAATTGTTTAGAAACCTCGGGGGCTTACTTATTTTAGTGGGTCTATGTGTAGCCCGATTGGGTCAATGGTGGGCCTTGGCTTGAGCAGTCATTACTTTTGCTTGATTGGTCTATATCTTTCTTCCCACCTTCCTTCCCTGGTCCTTTATTGGGTTCTTCTCTGGGTCGCTGTTTCATGTGTCTGTGGGCCCTGCTGTAGTGCGGCACCAAGCTACTGGCTCCTTCGGAGGTGTATGTAGGCCACATGCGGCTCCCCCCTCAGAGTTTCAGGGTTACCTCTTTTGCATTTTATTGGGTTCACATAACAGGTCGGTCGGGTCTCCATGTTCTTCTAAGCCCTGCCACACACTGTGCTGGGACAAGCCCATTCCCCAGGCCTTAGGCCCTCACTGTGAGAGAGAGTGGGTTCCCCCACACTTCCCCTACCATCCCGAAGCCCTTGTGGTTCTTTCCTACTACGTCATTTTCAGGACCATCCCAAATATTCTAATAACATTGAACCTCAGAAAGGGAGAATGTAATGCTTACCTTCCTTTCTTCCTAGAAGTCTCATAGACCCTTACTCGAAATCGTATACCTTCTCCATAAGTGCTGACTCTGCCTTTTAAGGGACATAGAGAAGGCGAGACTCTCAGAAGGTTCTGCTATATATTTCCCCCAGGCAATAGGTGCCTGCTACCCTTATTTTTTAAATTTCATTTATTTATTCTTAGAAGGGAAGGGAGGGAGAAAGAGAGGGAGAGACACATCGATGTGAGAAAGAGACACCCATAGGTTGCCATATGCACCTTAGCTGGGGACCGAACGGCAACCCAGATATGTGTCCTGACCAGAAACTGAACTGGCAGCCTTTTGCTTTGAGGAATGATGTCCAATTGAGACACACGGGTCAGGGCAACTACTCTTATTTTTGTGTAACTAAGTAATGTCAGTCAAGTGACTGTTCTATGAAAAAAAAAATTTATTCCAAGATGTCTTATGTTCATCTGTAGATGCAGTATGTTTTGTAATAAATGCCATTTTAAAATTTCTTCTCAACACACAGGTACACGTTTACCTGCACAGTTAATGTCCACAGGAAGTGTTAACAATAACCATCTCTGGAGGGCGGGACTTGGGCTGGGTGGGTCCAGCCTTTCCTCCATGGTGTATGATTGGTTGGCATGCAGCACATGTCCGGGGACAGCCTTGGCATCTGCCACCTTTCCACTGTGCTCACCGTGACCACAGCTCTCTAAGGCCAGTGCTGCCTCTAGATCCTAAGCTCCATCTCCAGGAGAAGGGTGTAGTAAGAAGATCTGGCTTCCATGGCTCCTACAAAGTCAACTGCCTGCGGATCCACAAGTACTAAGTCATGGGAGAAGCGACTGGCTACACAAGCTATGGGCAAGAATGCGCCCTCTACTGGAAGGGTGAAGAAACATTATTTTTACAGGCCTGGTACCGTGGCACTCAATAGAATTATCAGAAGTCCACTGTACCCCTGGTTGGCAAACTTCCCGGCCAGTGTCGGTGTGAGACATTGCTCAGGACTTGAAAACAGATCTGCACTCCTGGAGGGCCGCTGTTGGTGCTTTGCAGGAGGCAAGTGAGGCCTATCTGGTTGGCCACTTTGAAGACACCAACCTGTGTGCTGTCCAAGCCAAACGTTTAACAATTATGCCAAAGACATTCTGCTAGCATGCCGCATATGTGGGGAATATGCTTAAGAATCTGGCTTTCTGGGAAACATTTCATTCCTCACAAACATTCTCTCCTTCCTGCTTTGGTAGTTCTGCACGTTAGATATATTTTTTTTCTGTGGCATCAAAAGTTACCTAAGTGTATGACGCCAGTGGAAAGTAGGGGGCAGAAATCAGGTGTTGGCAGTTTCCCATTTTCACTTGTGTGTGAATTTTAATATAAGTGCCAGGATATAAAGAATTAATGCAAGTCGAAATGTTCCAGTGAATAAGGTTCAGCAATTGAATTTTATAACAATTAAAATAAACCTCTTAATTTTTTCTGGACTATGCCAGCATTTGGGTTTTTGAAAAACAAGTAAATTTCTTATTGATGGCAACTAAAAACAAAACAAAAAAAACCCCCAGCCCTCTGGATAATAAGATGACAAAGCATGAGTTTATTTTCTTATTTACCTCAATAAATGCATGTTTCAGTAATATTTTTTATTTTTATTTATATTTTTAATTTTTTATTGGTGTTTGAATATAGTTGTCTCCATTTTCCCACCACCACTTCCCCCAGTCAATACATGTTATTTAAACAGTAAAATGTTAAGTTACTAAAATAAAGAAACATAAGTCAAAATAAATATAAACCAAATAACTTTAGAGTAACAGGTATCAACCACATATGCCAAGTCTGGAATATCTTTGAAAATAAAACATGACATTGTCTATAGTTCTCATCTTCCTTTTCACTACAAACTCAATTTCACATGAGTTTCTAAAAATACCAGAGCACCTGTACTACTTGGTTCCTTGCTGAAATGCAGGGATGGTGAAAAGCCATATGCACAATTCACTGCCATTTGCTGGGACTCTGAATATCAATGTTAATTATATTTTACCCTCCAATTTGGAATGTGTTATTTTTCTTTTCTTTTTTTTAAAAAATTTTTTATTTTAGTTTATTCATTAGTTTCTATCCTTTATTCCCATTCCAGTCCACCCACCCATGGAATGCGTTATTTTTCTTATAAAGCATATAAATGGAGAAGCAATTTCAGAACTTTTATTGCAGAAGGAGAACAAGTTGTGGCCTCTGCTTGTGTTTACGTATCATTTTATTTTCAATCTAAAATTTGTCTAAGATAGCGCATCTCCTGCCATCTTTTCAGGAAGACTAGCCAAATCTTTCAGGCAATCTCTTTCACATGTTGTTATTTAGAAATGCAATTTTTAGTTGTTTTTTTTATCTTCAAACCTATCCTCCAAACAAAATCGTCCTGGAGCAATGCTACCGTTCAAATGCAAAGTGGAAGGGAGGAGCACTTCAAACCGTTTATCGGCTGAATTGTCGTTTGTCAGCCGCAGTGCTCTGTGCGCTGACTGACGTCCACACGTTTGAGACAGACAACACACGCAGCACGGGCTCTGGAATCCGGAGTCCCCTAAATCTCTCTGTGCGGTGAGAGAGCAGCTCCTTCACTCCTCTGCCTTCAGTGGAACCGGGGTTGGGCAGTGGGGACGCCACGCCTCGCACTCCCTGCACAGCTGGGGGCGGGGGTGAGAGAGATGATTTGCTTAGGAAGCAGATTCCAAACCGGAAGAGAGTTGCTTTTACAAATTTTACAATAAAAACTGATTTTTTTTGTATTTTCCATGTGCTTATTCTGCAAATGTTTAGCCTTTTTCTGTCTGCAAGGTTTAATTTTCTCATTTGGCTTTGGTTTGCATGTGGCACTGATTTGAATAAGTTCAAGGGAGGGTGTAAAGGGTTTTTTTGAGGGGTGGGGCGGTGAGCAGTGGGAGTGCTCAGTCATAGGAACTTCATTATCCCCGATAGGCTCTTTGCAGTCAAATGTCACAGAATTCAGTGGGCGAGAGATGTTTCCTGTCATGTCATCTATATTAGATTATTTCATGATTCAGTGAGTCACAGAATCAGGGATTGTTTTAGTTGGCTGGGGACCGCGGTGCGGGGGGCGGGCGTTGTACAGGTTGAGCAGTGTGTGGGACTCAGCCTGGGACTTTCTCTCAAAGCCACACAACAAACTTCCTCTTCCAGGCCGCTCCTAACTTCCCCAGTCACGGCAGGCAATAGTCCCCTAGAGATGGGAATGTTTACTTAGAAAAAATTCCTAGGAGATTTTAATGGGATCCTCTGGCTGAGAATGATAAATTTTATCTTCATGTGAAAGAAGAAATTCCAGAGAGGTAAAATATCCATCCATCAGTGCCTAATTTTCACACCATTTCTCTTTAAAATCTGTTGAGGATATTAGACAGGCAAATATACAGTCCTGCGCCCTTTAACGGGAAACTGTGCTGAGCAATGCGTTGTTTGGTGATTCTGTCGTCCTGTGAACAGCAGGGAGTGCACTTCACAAACCTACGTGGTACAGCCTAGCACTGTAACTATACGTGCTGAGCATGTTTGCTTACACCAGCATCGGCACCGACATGTGACTCATGCCTTGTGGTACAACGGTGATAGGGAGTTCTCAGGTCCATTACAATCCTGTGGGACCGCCGTCACCTATGCAGCCTGGTGTTCACTAGAACATGACTATGGTATACGGCGGTACTTGGTTTGCAACCCCAGGGCTTCTCCAGGTGAAATCTGACACTGGCCCCATACATGGAAGGGCGAGGAGACATGAAGGCAGAGAGGTGGACCACTTCTGACGAGTAGGTGACAATATTAATAAGGGAACTCACTAGGCTTGTCTTGGGTGGTCATCAGGACAAAGATGCTCCACCCTGCCTGCCAGAATCTTAAGAATTTATATAAAAAGCCTTCATGTGGTCCAGACAGTCTCAAAAACACACTGCTCTCTCAAGGCTGCATCTTTGAAGTGGCTTCCAGTGCGGAACAGTGGACAGACCAGACATTCCAAGGACAGGGCGGGGGGATGAGAAGGCTCCATTTGTCCCGTCCAGCTCACGGGTCAACCAGCGGTCATGTTCTCTTGATGATCCTCTTCAACAGTGCATGTTATCTCTTCCAGGTATTATTCTGCAGAATTGGTGTAACAGTCCAAGTGTTCATGTCGTGATCCTTTCCTGATCTGTGAGTGGGTGTTAGGGCAAGCTGTAGCTCTTCCAGAGGGAAACAGGTCCCAAGCTGAATCACTGAGAAGGGACTGTCCATTGGTTTTTCATCCTGTTGCGCGCCAGCCTCTCGTCTTGATAGCAAGAGTGCACTCAGTTGCTGTATCTTTCTGTACATGTCCCTAGATGGGGGGTTTAAAATGGATTTGAGTAATGAAAATTAATTGTCCTCTTAAATTCACATTCACATTGACAAAAATGGGTTTATCTTTTATAGCAGTATTAATTTGAATTTGAAGCCAAATATGTTTCAAAACTACATCTGTCCAAGTAAATTCAATCACTCTGTCAATGCAATACTGTTGACATCGAATTCAAGAGAGAATTGCATACATTGAAAGCAACTCTAAATTTATCCTTATAAACAAAATGTTTTTCAAGTTTTCTTGAAGGTTTCAGAGCCAATTTACATAACACTGTCAATTACGATGAAAATCTTCTGCATATTGATTCGTGTGAGAAAAACTTGTAAAATTTATATGTATTACAAAAAATTTCAGTTGTAATCTAAATTTTTGTATTTGTCTAGCTTAGTCACAAATAAGCTTTTCCTTGGTGCTTCAGATTGAGCTCATTCATATGCAATTTGATATCTATGAGAAATCATAAATCACATCGCTCTGTTGTCTTTGATTCTTGCATATTTGGCAAGTGTTCAGTATGTTTCAGGAAAATTTTGAATAGAAGTTAACAGTACAATACATTTTTATAAAGCATTTCCATGTCTCAAACAAACAGTATTAACCAAGAATAAAAGCTCTTTTAATCTACTGCCTATTATTTGTTTTAATTGTTCTATTAACAATGATTAATCATTTGTACATAATTACTGAATGATTTTAACAATTGTAGCTGCAATACTCTTTGTACATATGGTCTGTTTCAGAGAGCTGAGCACAAACATATTTAATATGTATCATACAATAGAACGAGGTGATGGGAAGAAAAATGTCAGTCTCTTGTTTTAAAATTTTAATATAGATTTTTGACCTAACTGGAGTACCATCTGTCATGATAGAAATGAAATTTTTTCATATCTAGCTGAGATTCTCCTTTGACATATATATAAAAGGTTAAAAAATATTCTATGAGTTTGAATTTTAAACTGTAAATTGACAACATTTCTTCCTTCATACATTGGAAGTCCTTCAAGATAAAAATGCTCTTGGGGAACTCATAAAGGAACAAGGCTTTAAATATCAACCATATGCTGCTGACTTCCACAAATATGTTTAGCCCCAACCTCTTTCTTGAATCCTACTCTTGAATATCCAATGTCTACATAACATTTCCAAGTTCTTATATCTCTTGCCAAACTGTTTTTGTCAGTCTTCAGTAAATGACAACTCCAGGCCAAAAATTTGGGAGTTATTTTTGACTTCTTTTCTTTATACCCCACATTCAAATTCACCAGCAAATCCTGTATCCTAAAAATGACCATTTCTCACCAACTCCGTTGTTACCACTCTCATCCCATATGACCTCTTGCAAAACCTCCTAGGTAGTCTGCTTGTTGCTGTTTGGAAATTTGTCATCTCTTTCAAAACACGAGTAAGTCAGATCATTCCATGCTCGTCTTCCACATCTCTCCAGTGGTTTCCCATCCCATTAGACTAAGGCCCAGACATCTTTCCCATGAGCTACATAACTTCGTGCCATCTACCTCTCCGTCCTTAACCTCTACCTTCCTCTTCTTTGCTCCTTCCCCGGGGGGTTCCTTGCCATTTTTCAAGTAGGCCAAGCATACTCACACTTCCAGGGTTTTGAACTTACTATTCCTTCTGTCTGGGATGCTCTTTCCCTGACAGCCAGTAACTGGTTCTTGTTGCATTCAGCAACCGCGAGAACAGATGCCGGAGACTTTCAGGGTTTCAGAGATGTTACTTTATTGGCCAAGTTTTACCTGCGCAGGGGCGAACTCTCAAAGTGTCCGGAGACACGGTACCCACAAAGGGCTGCTGACGAGAGTCGCGCGGGTGCACTTACAGCTAAGTCCTTTTATATGGGCGGGCAAGCAAGCATTATACAGAAGCAGACGTGGCAGTTAGCTATTCGCTTACAAAGACCGTAGGTGGGAACAGGGTTGGGGATTGGCTCAACAGAGGTAGCTTTACAAACCAAACATGTTAGGTTGCATCTGTTTTACAATCTTTTGTTCTTGCTAAGTTTTCCTTGCTCCTTACAGTTCCCTCACCTCATTCATGACTGCTCAAAATTCTTCCCCGAATTCTTACCTAGTGTATTACTCTACGCCCATTTACCTTGCTCTATGTTTCTGTATAGTACCTATCACGTTATACATTTGTTTTTTGGGGGGTGTTTCTGTCTGTCCGCCTAGAGTATGCATATCAGCAGAGCAAGTATTGGGGGAAAGCTCCAAAAGTCCAAATTCAGGATTTTTCCCTCACAAAATTTAACGCAGCAAGAGGGTTCTAACTTAATAAAAACTTTAATATATAGCGTCTTTTAAAATATTATTTATTGTTGTTCAAGTACAGTTGTCTCCATTTCCCCCCACCACTGTCCCCATCCCAGCCATCCCCACCTCCCACTCTCGATCCCACCCCCTGTGAGGATTGATGCTGGAGAACTGACGTGTAGCCTTACTCACATTTGTCAGAGCTTTAATAGGAGAAACTCTCACACACACACACACACACACACACACACACACACACAGGCAAAGCAGCTGTGCTCCCAGCGGTGGCCAGCCAGGAAGAAATCCACACCTCTCCCTGGACAGGGTCTCTTTTATAAGAAGTTAATAGTTAAGCGATATGGTGGGTGGTCACGTAGACCACCAGAAAGAACAATGCATCTCTAAGTTAACAGATCACATCAGGCAGTTATCACACTCGGCACATTCACTAGCCTCCTTCCTGGGGGCATGATATTTGTCTCCGGGCAGTTTTCTGGGTTGTTGGCCAAGCCTGAGATGACAGACTTCAGCAGTCACAGAAGCTTAAACAGAGTTCACCATTTCCCAGAAGCCTTTACTGCTGGGGCCATATTGCATCTCTGACTTAGTAGGCAGCAGGGTATTAATCCAGTTGCTACTCCCCTGTCTCCAGTGTCTAGACCAGCATCGAGCACATAAGGTGCTCAGTGACAGGTTGTTGAATTTATAAATGGTTTAGGCTTCTGATTGAAACTCCATTAGTAGATCGAAGTCTTGGAATATCTGTTTTCTGGATGTCTCTATTTTCTGAAAATAAGTGATTTGTCTGTGGTACGATGGCTAAAATGCATGAGAAAGAAATTATGCTATGAAAATAAGCAGCTGTTATTTAGATTTTATGCTGCAGGCTTTTTGTGGTGCTTCAGAACCATGCAATGTCTCTTACACTGGGGAATGGTTCAGTTCCTAGAAAGGCCAGATTTTTCTATTGTTTTTTGAGTTCAGTCTTACTTTTCCACAGCAAGATCTTTATTTATTTGTAGAAAACCCTCAGGTTTCTAGACAGTGTGGGGACTAGCAATCTCATTCCTGCACTGGTACAAATTTTATAGTCACTATCTAGAGTGTGCAAAAATGTACCTTTATTCTCTATAAATTTTTACTCCGGGGCCTGGAACTCCAACTCTGAAGGTAGCATAAAACTCAATCTAGCCCTGACTGGTGTGGCTCAGTGGATTAATCACTGGCTTGTGAACCAAAGGGTCACTGGTTTGATTCCCAGTGAGGGCTCATGCCTGGGTTGCTGGCCAGGTCCCCAGTAGGGGGCGCATGAGAGGCAATCACATACTGATGTTTGTCTCCTTCTTCCTCCTTTTCTGTCTAAAAATAAATAAATAAAATCTTAAAAAAAAAAAACCCTCAATCCACTAACCTCTGGAGAATTTTGGTCACATTCAGTGATTTGTCAGCCACTTCAAACTTAACCAAGTTACGGTCTGGACATCTTAGGGTTTGTTCGCCTTTCCCCGCGGACTCAAGGCTACACTCCACAGTGGGAATACAGAGCATGGTGGCAAAGACAGAAGAGTCGCCCCTTCTCTGTGCCGACTCTGTCCAGTGCCCACTCATGGCCTGCTTCTCCAGCCCTCCAGCAGAGGCAAGGCGAGGGGGTGCTTCCTTGAATGCACACTGCGGTGGAACGGGCCCTGACTGGGCCCCTCAGCTCTGTGGAGCCAGTGGTCATCTGACACGATCACAACTTGTTCCACTGGCCCATGCGGCACCCTTCTGAGGGATCCCCCTCTTGTTTCAGCTGCAGTCTAGGCCTTCTGGCTCCATCTCCCCCATTCAAATCTACGTCCCAATTATGGCTTGAACACCTAGGCCTTATAAAACTCAAGGGGTTGTCTCCAACTGCCCCATGCCTACAGAATTCTGCTGATATTTCCACTCTTCACTACATAGGTCCGAATTTTTCTCTGAGGTGCCCTATTTCTGAAATACACCTGGGAGCCACAGTTAGCTTCCCTCTCCTCTCGAATCCTTTTATTTAAAGGAAGTCAAGTGTCCTTTCTCCCACTCCACTCCTGGTACTTAACTCAAGAGAGCAGAGGTTCAGATATTTCTGGTTTTCTATAAGAGCCCTCTCCACTTCCATCCCATTTAGAGGGTTTTTCTAGCCCTTATTTTTAGAGTTGGTGCAAAAGATGTGGGGATAAAACTGGTTTTGACTTGTCAGGAAACATTGTCTAAGACTTGGAAGTGAGCAAAAGACAGTCCTAGAGACTGGGTGTTGTCTAGAAGGGCGGTTCTCGTGTGGCAATGTCCAGAGACATTTTCCCCAGTGTTCATTACGATATTATTGGTATACATTCACTGCACAAGTTTAAGATGTACAGCACAACAACTTGGCTTTCTATATTGTTGAGTGATTACCCCAGTAAGTTTTGTTAACATCCATGATCTCATATGCATACAAAAGTTTTTTATTTTCCTCCTGATGAGAAGTCTTAAGGTGTGCCTAGACACATTTGCAATTGCCATAACCGGGCAAGGCGGATGGATGTCCCTGGCATGCAGTGGGTGGAGGCCAGGGCTTCTACTAAACATCTTTCAGGGAAGAAGACAGGCTCTTACCACAAAGAACTGTGGAGCCCCAGATATCAGTGGTGCCAAGGTTAAAAATATCATGGTCTCACGGATTCTATGGGGATTATATGTGACTTATAGGGGTGTGTTTGATTGCTTTTCTGTTGATGAGACTGTTTTACATTACTGGAGGATAAAAAGTTCACTTGTTAAAAACTAACAGTAACGCAGATGGTTCCTGTCCACTGCAATGCAAATGAATTCTGCCCCCTGGAGGGGCTTTTGGGTTTTACTTACAGAAAATATTGACCCCAAACATTTTATTTTATTCCCCTATAAGAAAATAACCAAATGTTCTTTTGAACTGGTTTTAGCATCTTACTCATTTCCTCATAAATGAATGAGTTGAATAAAATTTTTGACATGTTGATTTCAAAGTGGCCTGACAGCCATGTTATTAATAATTTGAAGATTATCCTTTAGCAAACTATGTCCCCCTTCATATATTTGCTGCCTTCTACTGGGATGGTGCCTTTTGATCTTCGAGGTCAAGAATTTATTGCTTTCTTCCTGGGCTCTACACTGATGTCCCTAAGCTACTGGGCCTCACCATTGGGGTAGGGGTGAGTTTAGGAGGGTGGAGAATCAGATGAGACCCCAAGGACCCTTATTTTTCAAACATGACCATCAATACTCCCCCCTTAAAAATGACAGTCGCTTAATATTGACAAACACCCAGTATTCAGGTTCCTGATGTCTCACATATTTTTAAACTGTTTGTTTGAATGGGTTTCCGGATGGGGTCCACATATTGCTATTGGTTGAGATGTCTTTTAAGGTTTCTTTTCATCTAAAGCTGTTCTCCAACTTCTCTATTTTCCTTCTAATTACATTGTTGGCAACACGTGATCCTTCATCTCCTAGCCTTTCCAATACCTTGGATTTTGTTGATTATATCCTGTGCTGCTGTTATCCGTGCTTCCTGTTACTAGGCATTAGATCTACAGGCTTCGTTAGACACAGGTTTGACTTTTTCGGTCACATACCTCATAGGTGATGGTGTGAATTTCCATCAAGAAACTTCAATGCCTGGTGGTCTGTTTTTTTTCCTGATGTTAGTAACCATTGATTATCACCGCCTCCATTGATTTTTTTTAAAAATGAAGGATGAGCCCTGCATATTAATTAGATATTATTGGCCTCATTTTCATCTAGGCTCCCTTTTCACCTCTCCTTTGGTATGTTCCATGGCTGTGGGTACTTCACTTTGTAGTGCAATAGTAAAGACGCTTTCCCTAGGAGGTTGATTCTCTTAAGGAAGGGTAGGAATTAGGAATGGGTGAAGGGAATTCCAGGCAGAGGGAACAGAATGTGCACAGACGAGAGAATGTGAGCGAGCATGAATCCACCAGGAATGGTGAATGTGTTTGGGGGAGTAGAGTCCAGGGAAGAGCAGATGGGAGATAAGCTCGGGAAAATGTGGATTTGGGTCCTGCTGTGAAACGTCCTGTCGTGTAAGGCGTTTTCCAGAGTCTGTAATGAGTGATGAGGTCACTGCACTCCAGAAGGTCCTGTGCACAGATCCCTGAGAGGGAAAGGACTGCGCGCAGAGGAAACGAACACCACCAGGGCGTCCACCCTGTCCCGTGCTAGTGCCCTCATAGCGAGCTCCTTCTCTTCTGGGGGAAGAGAATCAATGAGTTCCACACGGATGCGGGAGCTATGCAAGGAGAAGTCAAATCCAACTTTGCTCTTTTCAAAGTCTTTGCTATTTCTGTGGAGAGAATTATCAAGAGACTTCAGACCCCTCACCCTTAATTGTGTGATGGGAGAGGGAGAAATCAGGCATGCATCCATTGTATTATTTTTCTTGTCATTTTAAATTACTAGGTGGCAGTTTTGAAATACTGTACATGGCTGGATATGGCTTGTAGTAAATACCATATCTGATGCTGGCAGACACTAGATTTCCACAAGCCCGAAGCATGCAGTTTTTAAAGCTCTTTCTCTCCTCTTTCTTGAGGTTGAGGGTATTTTGTACCTAAAAATAATAAGCTTTAAGAATATGAGCATATCAAGTAAATATATTTTTAAATCCCATCTGTACTTAGGGTTTTAGCTTTAGTCATTTATTTTTTTCTTTGACTTCATTGCAATCACTATCTTAGGTTTTTCTATCCCTCCCTATGCCCTACTGATTACTATTTTTATCTCCTTTGATGATTCTCTTTCCCTATTTATCTTCTTTAATATAAAACTCAGTGTTTGAAAAGGGACACTCCACTCTCCAGCATTGCTTTTTCTGGGTATCAGGACCCCTAATTTCCTATTCTGCATGTGGATTTAGGATGAAATCCTGTACAGCTCTGCCTGGTGAGGCTCAGCTGTTTGGGCGTCGCTGGTTCTGTTCCTGGTCAGGGCACATGACTGGGTTGCGGGCCAGGTCCCTCTCGTCTCCTCTCTCTAAAAATAAATAACATCTTTTAAAAAAGAATGAAATGATGTACAGGACTAAGATGACTCAATTTTGGTTTACCTTCAGCCTTTTTCGCAGACTCGGCACTGCTCCTGGGTACAGCAGTGTTTTTTCTGACGTGTGTTACTAATGTTTCTTACTGGAGTCCTTTTTCACTTAATCACATCAATCAAGAACTTACCATGGGCCAAGCCTTGGAAATACAGAGTAGAAGAAGAGAAACAAGTTCCCAGATAACATGGAAATAAAATTTCCACAGCTAAAACGAAATCTGTTACCTTTCTCCTTCCGATGTCCTGTTTCTCTCTGCACAAAAGTGTCCCTTTAACCAGAAACCAGGTGCTAAACCTTCTCTCCTTTCTTTCCCTTAGTGTCTTCCTCAGCTGAGCCAGGAAACAATTCCTGCTGACTCCACAATATTTTTTTTTTTTACTAATTTTCATTTTTTTCCCCACTCTCAATACAACCCCTGTGGCTTGGATGTATAACCCTTTATTTTGATTTTTGACAAAACTTTTATCGATCTCTCCCTTCTCTTGGTGAAAACCCTCTGAACTTCAGACTAATTTCCGGTTGTGTTATTGTCAGTTTACTCTCGCACACACTGTCAGTTACTCCTAACAGCAGCACTTCCCAAAGCCTGTTCCCACAGAACGCATTAATTGCCTTTAACTAAAATAAAGGTTTCTTAGATTTGAAAGCACGTGGGTAAACACAGTAAAATAAATGAGCTGTAAGAGTGGAAGTCCCCGTGGGACTTCGGTGAGCCTCAAATAGGCTCGAGGAGGCAGCGGGGATGGCGGTGCCTGTTTCCCACACTTGTCCATAAAATAGTTCCACTCTCCACCCTCATGGCGTGTTTCTTCCACAGTGGGTGGGTCTCACAGGGTTAGGTTCATGGGGCATCGGTTTGACAACAGCTGGTCTGTGGTGAGAAGTCCAGACTCCTTGGCCTGTCCTTGAAGAACCTCGACAACCTGACCACCGCCCTCTTCCAGCCTTTTGTCTCCACGCTGCCTTGGCGACAGTTGTCTTCGGTCTGCAGGACAGGTTACGTCCCTTCTCTCTTCATGTCTTTATTCACGCCGCTGCCCTCTCCTGTGACGCCCACTCTGCCTCTGTCTCTTCGGAGCTCACTCATCATTAAAGGGAGCTACACAAACCCCAAGGGGAAGGAAAAAGTGGAGTTGACCTTGTGTTTTGAATCTTAGAGGGAAGGTGGCTGACTCAAAGGGGAATGAGGAGAGCAGATTTCTGGAGTGGAGGGAGGCTGGTGTCATGAATGCCTTGGAAGCTGCCATCCTGGGCCAGGAGGAGTGTCGAAGCTGCTGCCTAGCCTGGGAGAGGGTAAAGGGAAGAAGCCCCACACGTGCCCAGGTTTACACCTGAGACCCGGCAGCTGTGCTCTTTGGGAGAGCCCTCTGCCAAGGAAAAGGAGCTTATAAAGTAAGGCCATGGGCTGTGGGAGGAGGCTGGGTGAGCGGGGATGGTGGAACGAGGGTGCAGAGGCTGGGCAGGAATTATAAAGGTGCTGGCAAATGAAAGTGAGACAGCGCAGGGGCTGGGGCCTGGAAATGGAAAACTACCAGGTAGTCTGGAGGCCAAGTGAAGCCCAGGTGGCTAGAAGAAACGCCAGATAAGCTGACCGCAAGAATGTCACCAACCGTCCACTCCCTCCTCAAAATTGCAGAGACAGCTGATTTTTTCATTGTGACTATATAGCTTATTCAGACCAAACTCTGATAATGTGCAGAAGAGAATGAGGTGGCAGCTGCCCAGAATCTTTGTGGATTACAGATGCAAATTGGCTGGAGAGGAGTCCTTGGACCCACACTGCGGTAAAACACACGCCAGTTGTGTAAATACAGGGAGCGTAAGACACAAGGCATTTCACAGCATTTTGCTTTGCTTTTCTATTTTAAATATGTGTATCTTACAACTTTCCATTTTAAATTACTACACATATTTTGTGGCAGTGGCTAAAGACACAGTGGTCTCAACACCCTGACATAGCTGACTTGATCTTCCCGCTCTCTGCAGATGTGGAAACTACTGACCCACATGCGCAGCTATACCACCTCCCTAGGGGGGCAGCAGAGAGCAATCCACCATCTTGCCCCCACAGCACAGGCACGAGTGTACTTATCAGGCAACACAGTAGAAAAAGAGTTCACCCAACCCTAAAATGGAAGATTCCACAAGTCTACCTTTTCATGCAAACCTCCCTTTTTAAAAAAGCCCACCTCTTCTTTCTTTTCCTTCCTCCCTTCCTCCCTTCCTTCCTTCCTTCCTTCCTTCCTTCCTTCCTTCCTTCCTTCCCTCCTTCCCAGATTAGTCTATTTAAAGAGGTCTTTTCTCATCGATGTTTTGATAGGCACAATTCCATTTACCAAAGGCCCATGTTTTTGCACAAGCCTGCTCTGTTTCCAGCCTATAAAAGCAGCCAAGCAGAGCCAGCCCCAAGCCAGTTCAGAGGACCTTCCTTTCCTCTGTGCTGCCTCCCTTGTGCTCGAGCATAAGCTTAATAAAATCTGCCTGGGAATTTCTCTAAAGTTTCCTCTTGATTTCTGTCTTGGGGAACCCAAGGGCCCCAAATGCTGGTAACGAAAGTACAGCAGAGGCAGCGGCAGCCCTGGGGACTGTAATGGAGTTAGAGGTGCTTATGGTAGCCCGGACTGCGCTTGGAGCTTTAGCTGCTGGTGTGTCCGTCAGTCTGGGAAGCTGTGCACCCTGCTTAGTGGTTCCAGGGAGTGTTGGTGTGAGGGGTGGTGAAGAGAAGGGGGAGTTTGGGCCCCTTAGCTTTTGGGCGTGCACTGCAGCTGTTGTTACCCATTTACTTCTTAATGCACCCACAGGCTGGCCTTACCACATAAAATATTTGAGTAGTACTTTACAATCTGTGATTCATCTACATAATCTCCTTTCTTGTAGGAGTCCTGCAGGTGGACTCTGGGATTTGCAGGCAGGCAGTTAGTTAATTGTGGGAGTAAAGGAAGGAAGGGAGCCTGAGCAGAGTGAGGAGCTGGGCTGCAGCGCACTTAGGGCAAAGCCTTGATCACCCCACCTCCCCTGCCCCCCAGCTCTGCAGCTGGGATGGCTCAGTGGAGTTGTGGGGAGTTGGTACAGGGACCTGGATTTCAATGTCGTCTCTCCCTATTGGATGCAAACAGCTCCCCTTCTTCCACCCAGGAGGTTTGTCTTCGGGAAGGGCAGCTCTCTGGAGCGGGAACTTCAGGTGAGCTGACTGTCCCCAGCTCTCCGTGGGTGAGAGAATGAAGAAGTGCTTCAGTATTACCCAGGAGGGGGCAGATCTGAGGGGTGCACAACACCTACTAACCCTGTTGTCCTCAGAGTAATCTTTAGAGGATCCCCATTTTATAGATGAGGAAATGGAGGTCCAGGACTGGTAGGGGGATTTTGCAATTTTTTTTTTGTAGCCAGTAAATACCCAATAAGCCAGTACTACTACAAATTCAAATTCAGGACCTCAGACTCCAAATACAGTGGTCATCAAGCTGTACCCTGAGGTCCAAGGTACATCTGTCCTGTAATATGGGGCACTTCCCCTACCCCTGGCCTCAGCCTCCGCAGAGGGAAGGGCCCTTCATTCTGGGACTGCTTTGGTACCAGGAACTAGTATTATGTTTATACTTCTGTTTTATGTGTTGGGGAGGCTGAAACAGAGGAAGCACCTTTTGGAAATGGGAAATATGAATTTTTCACTTAAAGAGGAGTCAATTCAACTCTGGAAAATTTTTTCTCTTTATGTCTTCCAAAGTGAGGCATTTGATAAGCCTCTTGTCATTTTGAGTTGAGCAGTGCCTTAATTCTGTTTCTTTATCTGTAAACTGTGGCATTTGGAGATACCCTGCACTCTTCATTTTCTTACAGTGCGTGCCTTTTTCCTTACTCATATGTAGGATGAAGATACACCTTCTTTACCCTGGTTGACGTGTAGGCGCTAGAAACCCAGACTTCCCTTCACAGATTGATTCCTACCTGGTTGATTTGCTACCTAAACAAGGGGCCTACGACAAGCCTTTGGACTTGACATGATCAGTGTTTGGGTCACCTACTAACAGTCAGGAGATTCTGAAACCTTTCAGAGAAAAGATAGTCAAGGAGAAAAGGCTGCAGAAGACCGTTCTGAATTTTAAGGGGCATTTTTTAATCCTCCCCCCTACCCCACCGTCTTCTGATGATCTCCTTTCTGTCCAATTGCAGCGGTGCAGAGGGGTCAGAAATTGGGGGAAGAGGGTGAAATACTGTCTTGGGGGATAGCATTTCTTGGGACCTATGTAAGTTATGGACAAAATGTACCCAATGAGCTAGGCCTTCTTCTCTTGTGGAGGTTTGGAGGGTAATTGAACTATCTGAACTCCCTGAGTGATCTTTGCTTAAATCCCTCCTGGTGACCCCTGAGGCAAAGAAGAATGTAATGACCAGAGGCCCAGGCCTGGGGACACATTCCCCAGCACTGTGTTATAACCTCCCTGAGGGCAGGGACTGTGTCTTCTGCATTTTGTATTCCCTACCTGGGAATTGCTCTTTAGTGGCAGTGTGCCTAAGAACGGCTTGATCCTGTCTCTTCCTAGAAGTCTTCAGAGTCCACATTTTTACACAGCGCCCAGGCTGTTCTTCTGTGAAAGCCCCTGGTCATTTAACAGGTGCTTCTTAACGTACGGAGCGTGAGGGTAGTTCTTCCTGCGTTTTTGCCGCTATTTTAAACAGGAACAATGTATTGAGATATAACTCACCTACCATGAAGTCACCCTGCAGTGGTGCACACTGCAGTGGTTTTTAGTGTATTCGCAAAGGTGTGCAGCCACCACCACTGTCTAATTCCAGAGCATTTTCCTGAGCCCCGCAAGCAGCTCCTCACCCACCAGCAGTGACTCCCCACTTCCCCCTGTTCTGTAGTTTTCGGTGTGCCGGTCTTGCACTTCTTTTACTGGATTTATTCCTAAGTATTTTTTTTATTGTTGATGCTATTGTGAATGAAATATTTTTCTTAACTTCATGTTTGGATTGTTCCTTGCTAGTGCTTAAAAGATAATTGACTTTTGTATGTTGTCCTTACATCCCACAACCTTGCTGAAATGGTTCAGAGGCTGTAAAATAGCATGTAGTGGACTCCTTAGGATTTTCTGCCCATATGATAACATTATTTGTGAATATAGGTTTACCTTTTCCATTGTAACCTTCCTTTATACAGAGTTTTACTTCTTTCTTTACAGTCTTCCTTTCCGAAGCTTAACCAGTCATAGTTTTATTCATATGTTTAATTTCTTTTTGGGTCAGTTTTGGTGGTTTATGTTTTTCTAGGGATGTGCTCATTTCATCTGTGTCATTTGTTAGTATGTAGCTTTTCACAGTGTCCCCTTCAAGGTCCTTAAAAATGAAAGAAGCAGGCGGGAAGGTCAGAGTCAGAAGATGTGACCACAGAACCAGAGGTCAGGTTGAGCCAAGGAACGTGGGCAGCAGCTGGAAGATGGAAAGGAAAGGAATCGGATTCTTCCCTAGAGACACCAGAAAGAACAAAGCCCCGCCCACGCTTTGCCTTAGCCCAGTGAAACCCACTCGGACTTCATTTCCAGAAATATAAGAATATAAATTTATTTCGTGAAGCCACTAAATCTGGTCATTTTTATATCAGCAATGGGAAACTAGTGACAGGTGAGCCTTCAAACTTCGGCAGGTGACAGCAGGCCTTAGCCTGTACTTCCTGCTTGTGCAGAGCAGTGAGGCTACAGCAAGACAGCAGGCCTCTCCAGGTCTTCCTGATGAGCACACCGGTGTGTGTGTGTGTATACACGCACGTGCGTGTGCATGTCGGGGGAGGGCGGTTTCTTGATCTCCGGGAATAGACCCGAATGTTGTGAAGCCCCCTGTGGATATTTCACTCCACACATTTTCCTTTTAAATTGTTTAGCTGGTCCATTGTCTGTACCAACTGGTTTCAGTGCCTCGAGCAGTGGCAGTTTTAAACAATTGTCTGTTTGTTTTTTAAGTATTTTATGTTTTTAAATCCTCACCTGAGGATATGTTTATACTGATTTTTAGAGAGGAATGGGGTGGGGTGAGGAGGGGAAAGAGAGAGGGAGGGAGAGAGAGAGAAAGAGAAACATCATTGGTGGCCTCCTATATGTACCCAAATTAGGGATCGAACTCACAACCCAGGCATGTGCCGGGGCTGGGGATCAAACCACTAACCTTTTGGTGTGCAGGACCACGCTCCAACCAACTGAGCCACCTGGCCAGGGCGCCTCTGTTTTATTTTTACAAACACCTTTTTACAAAGATAGGACTCCCCTCCCTGAGTCAGGTCAAACAGAGGCCAGCTCTGGGAATGGCACTTCTCCAGGGACTTCCAGACAGGTCAGCTGGGACGGTTCTTTGGGAAGGGGACTTTTGGGAAGCTTTATATGCATTTCCACCCCCTCCCCTGTGGCTGCTGGGCTGCTGGTCTTCACAGCCGCCATGGCAGTGGGGCTGCTGGTTTGCAGAGCGACCGCAGACCTCGGAGGACGTGATGGAAACCGCACAAAGGTTCAAAGGGCACAAAGCCTGCTGTTTGGGAAGAGAGTCGTCCTGGTGGTTGTGTTTGTTTTTTAATAATGCTGCTTGGATTGTTGGAAGCCTTTGGTTAATTTCCAAAGTCCTGGAAAGTTAATTTTAACCAATTTTGCTGGTGTGCTGGTTGCTTTTATGAAGGAGTAAGTTTTTGGAAGTCCTTATTTTGACATGTTGGAAATGCATTCTTTGTCTCTATTTTGAACTTGTTTTCTAAACAACTGTCTTCTGTCACTTCAGTTCAGTGTCTTCTCCCTAAGGCTTTCCCCTTGGCTTCTTCTCTTGGTAGGAAGAAAGCTTGACTAAATTGTGTTCAACTAACGTGAGTACAGTTGGGCTTACAAGTTTCCTGTGTACTAGAAAAAACACGCAGCCTTTGAGGAATTAGCCCACGTTTCGGGCAGCAAGAATCGAGACATGCCAGCTTGCTATTGGGGGACACTCACTGAGTAAGCCACGTGGTCTCGTACTGTCACACAGAGATCCAGGTGGGGGCATTCCTCCCCCACTTAGAGGAGCCACAGAGTTGCAGTGGCAGCCCCAGCAAATGCCACTGTGGGCAGTTCAAAAGCAGCAAGGTGGGTGGGAAGGCTCTGGAAGATACACGGCACATTCGAGGTGCCCTGGCTTCTCGGGGGTCTCATTAGCAAGTCAGCATAAGGAGTTCTGTGAAAGGGAAAAGTCTGGGTTCCAGCTCTCCTCCAGGAGCACTTAGAAATAGTACTGCAGGGAGCGGACAGGGACCTTTGGTGGAAGTTAAAATTGCTGTAAGAAAGGATGGGAGCAGAATAGGAAATACATAATTTGTAGTGTTCTGGTGGTCATAGGGAATTCCCATAGGCTGGGGTGTGTGGAGAGGAGTTGAGTGAAGTGTCCTTAAGCCTTCACTAGTCTTCGGCTCTAGGAGGGAAGAGGGGGTGGTGGCCTTTTTCCCTGGCCCGTGGCAGCTTGCGCCAGGGACATTCAATGCCCGGAACCGAAGGAGGCCTGAGTTCTCACCTCCTCAAAGTAGCGTCAAGGTGTGTGCCTTCCATGTGACGCAAATTGTTTTGAACCTTTGCCTAATCTCTTTCTTAAAATGATGGGGGAGGCTTGTGAATGACCCACTTAAGTATTATCAATTTAAAGAAGTTCTTAGTTTTTTTAGAATCTCAGTGGACTGGGATTTCTTGCTGACAGAGGCTTCTATTAGCCAATGAGTTTCCTCTTGAGCCGAGAGTGAGTGCAGGTGTTAAGTCTGCCTCACCTACACTTTTCAGAGCTCATTATTCATCCTCAGGGCTTAGATTTTAGAGCTTTATTGTTCTTTCAACTAGTTTAAGCTGCACAAAGGGTGAGTGCTGTAGACTGAATTGTGTCTACCCCTAAATTCATGTACTGAAGCCCGAACCCTTAGCTTTGGGGTCCCTGAGGAAGTAACGAAGGTTAAATGAGGTGGTAAGCGTGGGGCTGTGATCCCATAGAATCGGTGCCCTTATAATAAGAGACATCGGGGCGTTTGCTGCCTGTCTCTGTGCACGCGCATGCGCATACACGGACTGTCACGCGGAGGAAAGACCTTGGGAGCGCACAGCGAGAAGTGGGCACCTGCAGCCCAGGAGGAGCCCTCGTCAAACCAGCCCCGCTGGCGCCGTGCGTTTGCACTTCCAGCCTCCCGAACTTTGGGAAAATCAA
Organism: Trachops cirrhosus; assembly: GCA_028533065.1. NCBI lineage: Eukaryota > Metazoa > Chordata > Mammalia > Chiroptera > Phyllostomidae > Trachops > Trachops cirrhosus. The sequence goes on from CM052548.1 coordinate 20,021,370, forward strand.
TTTCTCTTGTTTAAACGACCCAGTCTAGGGTATTTGGTGATGGCAGCCTGAGCAGACTAAAAGTGTATTAGAACATAAAGTTTGGGATTAGCTCTGGAGACTAGGAGAGAAAAAAATAAGTTAGACATTAAAAGGAAAAAAAGCCTCCGGCATGGAAAGAAGTCTAAACCCAGAGAAAGACGCACCGAGGGCCAAATGGCCTGCTTTTGCTGCCGGCTAACTTCTTGCGAATGAGAGTAAGTGCCAGAAATGAGGGGACTCGGGGCCCGCTGCCAGGCTCTGAGTATTTCTTGCCTTTATACATCTGTCCTGTTTAGGTCTCACTATCGATTTGATGGGGTTTCTTCCTGAGCTAATTGTAGAGCCTCACGGTCACCACTTCCTGACTTTGGGGCTTCCTCGAAGACCCTGACTGCAGTGCGTCCTGGCCTGTTCATGCCATTGCAGGTGTCACAGTCCCCCGCCGTCCCCAGGCCTGAATGCCGAAGTTCTGGCGCTGTGTTCAGGCCAGGGAGAGTGGCTTGCTTTCCTTTTTCAACAAGTAACTATTAAGCATTATATGCCAGGCAATGGGAGGTACTGAGATAAAGCTGTCAGCAAAATGGACAAAAATTCCTGCTCTCATGGAGCTCACGTTCTTGTGCTTTGTATGCATATTTGGTGTTTTCGTCATGTGATGATTGTACTTTCACATTGAATACGTCGTCATTTTTTGACAGTTCATCTGCCTTTTATTACTGTATTTTCCCCATTACCTTTAGTCCCCTTCTACCTTCTCCCCCCAACAATCACCACACTGTTGCCCATGTGTCCTTTTTCCTTCTGGTTCAATCCCTCCACGCCCTGCCCTCCCCGACCTCTCAGCTGTCATCTGCTCTCCATATAGGAGTCTGTCCCCATCTTGCTTGTTTGTTTGTTAGATTCCACATATGAGTGAAATCATTTGGTAATTGTTGTTCTTTGGCTGGCTTATTTCACTGAACATAATGTTCTCCAGGTCCACCCATGCTGTTGTAACGAGTAAAATTTTCTTTTGTTTTTAGGGCCAAGTAGTAGTCTATTGTGTAAATAAATGTACCATAGTTGTTTTATCCACTCATCTACTGATGGACACTTTGGCTGCTTCCATATCTTGGCGATTATAAGTAACCCTGCCATGAATGTAGGGGTGCTTATGTCCTTTCAATGAATACTTCATTTTTTTAAAGTGGAGTGTCAGCTCTGCTTCAGGATGGTAAGCACTTTAAGGAAAGGAATTCTAGCTGTCCACTGTAGCATTGCACCTGGCGTGTACTATGTAGTAGGTACTCAACATTTTGTGCAGTGGATTAATTCAGGGACCGTGTTTACTTCCCATAGGTTTTTTTGCACCTCAACCCTTCATAAAGCAACTCAGAATTTCCAAACATAGGATAGTCCTCATCTGTCTAGAATGATTTAAACCAGTAATCAGGTTCGCTGTTTATCCACAGGCCTTTGGTAAAGTGTTGCTCACTTGCCGTGCATCTGGAAAGCCGAGGACTCCCACCAGTGGTACCCCTCCCTTTGCCCTGGACTCACCACCCGACAGCTGGTGGTGTACAGGGGCCAGCTCATGCAGGCTCGTGAGGTCTGATTGTTCACCTTTCAGGGATTTTGCAGACCAGTTAGGATCACATGGAGAAACTGAAAAGAACAGTTGTGGAAATATTTACACAATGGAAATTGGCAACTGCTACAAATCACAATATACAAATCAGCAGGTGCCCCCACCCCAGGCAGCTGTTAAAATTTATTAGCACACTACTTGAGTGGATAGAGAGAAAGGGTGCATGACTCTGTCATGGAGCCACAGAAGTGGTCCTGAACTGCTTGATTCTGGTCATCTTATTAAATAACTTACAAGTGTCTCTGTGGTTTAAGTTCTTGCTACTTAAAAATATGATTGGTGAACCGGCAGTACTGGCATCAGCAGGGAGCTTGCTGCAAATGCAGAATCTCAGGCCCCACTCTAGACCTACTATATCAGAATCTGCATTTGAACAAGCATTTCAGTTAAATATGAGGTCTGTCTGGGAAAAGGCAAGCCACTGTTAATATAACAAGAATGGTTTGCATGACATCAATGTGACCTGGCAGCCAAGGAGAGTGGACTGGAATGCACATGTGTGAACAATGATCACTTCACTATCCTAGTCAGTGGGGACAGTAGACACCACCATTGAGTGAGCATGTGCACTGTGTGGCCATCACATTCAAAATGACTGAGAGTAGAGCAACGAATCTGAATCAAATTTTGTATTAAGCTTGAACATTCCTCCATGGAAATTATTCAGATGATTCAGATGGCCCCAGCTATGGGCACCTGGTGATTGACAGCTTTGTCATGACAACAGCCCACTCATGCATCACATCTAGTGCAGAGTTTTTTTGTGAATCATCAAATCACCCAGGTGACTCAGCCCCGCTACAGCTCAGATTTGGTGCCCTGTGACTTCTGGCTTCTCCCTAAACTAAAATCACCTTGGAAAGGGAAGAGATTTTAGACTGTTGATGAGATTCAGGAAAATACGATGGGGCAGCTGATGGTGATTGGGGAACTGTGTGAGGCCCCAGAGTGCCAATTTTGAAGGGGACTGAGGAATCATTGTCCTGTGTACAATGTTTTTTTGTATCTTGGACCTTCTTCAATGAATGTCTCTATTTTTCACATCACATAGCTGGATACTTTCTGGACAGATCTTGTATGTGAACATTAGGGTTTTTGAGCACGGGGTTAAGTCGGTAGCTCTCAAATATTAGTGGGCATAAGATTCAGCTGAGTGCTTGTTGAAGCACAGATTTCTGGGCCCAACCCCCACATTTCTGACTCAGAAGGTCTGCAGGATGTCCAGCCCTCGGCCTTGGGGCTGCATGTGGCCCAGGAGGGCTACGAATGCAGCCCAACACAAATTGTAAATTTACTTAAAACTTTTTTTTGCTCATCAGTTTTTGTTAGTGTTTGTGTATTTACTGTGTGGCCCAAGACAACTCTTCTTCTTCCAGTGTGGCCCAGAGATGCCAAAAGGTTGGACACCAGTAGAAGGTAAGCCCTAAAAGTTTGCAGTTTTAACAAGTTCCCAGATGATGGCGTCGCTGCCCTGGGACCACATTTTGAAAATCACAGGTGGTTTATCTGTCATTGGCTGCATTTTCTTTTCCTTCTACCTGAATGTATCCTAAGTAACAGAGGCAGTACTGGGTGGCTCATAAGTGTTTAACAACTAGCTCTCCTATTTAAACACAAGACAAAACAAAGCCTTGCTTCGTCGTTCTTGCCGGTTTTCTATGGTGTGCATGTTCACGCCTTGGCTAATTTTGAGCAACCAGCCTGGAGTCACCGAATGCGGAGGTGAGTGGAGGCGGGCATGGGTGGTAAGCCTGCTCCTGCGCATGGGGGCCGTCCGCCCCAGACAGCCTCGCTGTCCATCAAGGAGTTAGCTGTTGAAAAGCTTTAGGCAAAGTGACCCAATTGGATTTGGGTTTTAGAAGGATCTGCATCCCCAGGCTCACTTTACCGGGGTCAGCCGGAGGCGGAGATCCCCTTAGAGGGCGACATTCCGGACATTCCCGCTCAGAGCTTCAATCAGTGTGGCAGGAGGAGAGGGGGGTGAGTTTCAAAGTCAGTGAGGGGGTGGATTTGCAGCCCTGCCAGTGTGGGGGTTGGGATGGTTTCCAGAATTTCTGACTGGGTGATTGGTAGAGTCATTAATTAAGATTAGGGGACTGGAAGAAGAGAAGATTCTGGCAGCTTTTGAGTGGATTTGATTTCCCAGTCCTTTACAAAGTCATAGCAGCTTATTTATTCATATATTTTTGCCTCTCCTGTGGATTCTTGCCCATTGCAGGGGACTTTTTTTCATCCCTCAAGCTGTCAGTATCGAAACATTCGGAACCCCACAGGGTCCCCTGATTAAAAATAGGATACTTGGCTAAATGTGTGTTTCAGATGAACAACAAATACTTTTTTTCACTATATGTGTCTAAATATTGCATGGAACATACTTACACTAAAAAAGATTCTGGTTTATTTGATATTCAAAGTTTGGATTCCTGCACTTTTATTTGCAGGCGACTCTAGCCTTCCATATATTCACGAGGGAGACACTTTGGATGGGCTGCACTGAAATCAGAGCACACCCAGCGCAGGGCCTACCGACGGCAAACTGCCACGGACACACGTTGTCTGTAGGAGAAGGTGCGGGTGTAGCCGGCACACGAGCTTCCTGGGAGGCTGGGGGAGGGAAAGCAGGGCGGGGGATGACTCCAAAGATCGGGGTGTGAGTCCGTGGGAAACCGGCTAAATGTGAACACATGGTGTAAACGTGCAAGTGGGTCTGTAGTTTACTGTCACTGGCCCGCAATGTCCCTTCTGAGAGAGGGGCTCTCTGAGTGGCTCCTCCCTAGTGTGTTTCTAAGGTTTCTGTGCCATTCCTCACTTCCGCAGAGTGCCGGCTGAAGCCGCTGGGGGCGTCCCATGCATCTCTCCAATATCAGACCTCGTGGTTCCTTTACTCCAGACTCCTTACTCCTACTTTAAATCCGATTTTTGGTCTCAGGCCTGAATCCCCCTGAGAAGGGCCCAGCTGGCCCTCCCTGTCCTGGGTGAGGTACAGACCACATCTGGGCATGCTCTCCCCACCTGGGGCCCACCTGGCAGGCGTCCACTCACCACAGTCTGGTCCCTGCAGGCCTCCTGGGGAGATGAGCAGGGATCTGGAGCACAGCTGGGCCTCTGCCTCCCAGAACACCCTGCTCAGAGTATGGCCCTGACAGGACAGGGAATAATCATGTCCATGTGCAAGTTCAAAAATGTGAAGTCACGAGAGTGTGTGGAATAGAGTGCATTTGATGAAATATTTGGGTGATGCTGGGAGCGGAACGTTAATCAAGCTTGAGGTCAATGAAAATTTCTATGGGTCTAAAATGTTTTCAGATTGCTTTGCAGTTTTGCACAGGGGCTGTTTTTACCTTGTTTGTGCTTCTTGGGAAAGGCATTCTTGATCACCTATGTGTTTCTCAGCCCATAGAAAAGTGAGTCGTCACCCCCACTCCTTTCCTGTCCAAGCCTGCTCTTAGCCTTACACTCCTAGGCTTTATTGCAAGGGCCCTCATCGCCCATCAACAGTCCTAAGAACAATGGAGCCATCCTGGGCTCTGCTGCTTCTCTCAGCTCCCCCTTCACCAGACAGCACATCCTTCCAGTTCTATGCCTCAAAGCCAACCTGTCCTTCTGAACCATCTGCTGCCCAAGTCGTACCTCTCAGCTGAAAGGCTACGGCCTAGTCCCATTTCCAAATTAAATTGTACTTAGTTGTGGGTCGGCGAATAGATGAATAGGCTACTTGCATATTGGTGTAAGTTTGAATTTTCTCATATGTTGGGCGGGCTCAGATTACCAATGTCTTCTTTGTTGGTGGGATGACTGGCATAGCTCAAGGGTGGTCACAGAGTGGAGAATCAGTGTCGCATAGGGAGTCATGACACGGGCTCTGGGGCCAGCCTGCTATAGTTCAGAGCCCGTCCCTGCCCACGTGTGACCTTGTGCAGGCAACTTAATATCAGTGTGTCTCAGTTTTCTTGTGGATCAAGTGCAATGATAACCAATAGGGCTATTCTAAAGATTGGATGAATGCTGTGTACAAGGTAGTAAGAACTCTGTAGGTGCTGGTTAAATGAAATAGTGGGCCTTCGGGGTTGCTGGGTCTGAACCTGCCTCTCACCACACCTGCCACAACTAGGGAGCTCACCAGAGGTATGGCTGGCTTCTAACGACTGGATGGCACTTCTGCAAGATCGAGAACCTGGCTCAGCAGGAAGACTTGGGCGGGAAGACTGGAACCACTAACTTCTCTCTAGATTTGCATCTACAGAAGGAAAGCGGGGGGCAGGAGAGCCTGGGACCAGGCATACAGTGTACCTCTTAAGAGATGAATTGGTTTGGGTGTGCCCAAGGAGTGCTGTCAGTTGGGTATCATCCACGTATTAATTTGTTTTTCCACATTTATTGTACATGCATCTCTTGTATGTGCCTGGCATTTGGGCACATACAAAGACATGCAAAGGACCACAGCATTGCCAGTCAAAACGAGCAGATCATTTGAACACATGGCGACAAAGATGAGAGGAAAGTGGCCAGTTGAGTCAAAGAGACAAAGACATTCAGTGTCTGGCCTTCCAGGCAAGCAGATGGCTGATCATCATGCAGGAGCAAAGCTCAGCGATCCAGGAACTCAAGATGAAACTTCAAGATGAAGCTCAGGAGTGATGGGGATACAGGCTGAGTTACTGGCCAGAATCTAGGCAAAGGCCCATAGCAGGAGCCTGCCTGTGACAAGGCCAACAATGGAGGTGGTGTGGCGGCTGAGGTACTCTGGGGCCACAGGACTGACCTCCCTGGACATCCGGGTCCCAAACAGGAGCCAAGAGAACGCAGTTGACCTGGGCTTGCTCTCGAGGTACCTATTTCTGATCCGGGGATGGTCATTTAAGTGTCTGCTGAGCCAGCAGGTTGTTTCTGCGCTTGCCCATTAAGAAATTTGCTTAGCAATCAGGGCTGAGCAGGTGAAACGAGACATTGCTGAGTACTTGCTGTCCATGGAGCACTGTGTTGGGTGCCTGAGCAGGAAGGAGGAAGAAAAACGAAGTATTTTTCTCCAGGTGGAGTTAGTGCTTCAACAAGAGGGGTGTGCCCACACATATGGACACACACACACACACACACACACACACACACACCAGGACTCATTTCCCCCTCCCTGCTGGCCCCGCCTCCCCCTGCAATCAACACCACCCTGTGCATCTGTACATAGGCGGTGCTTCATCTAGTGAATCCACAAGGAATAGCTTCGTTTCTTAAGGAACAGTCTTAAATATGGCAGTGTTTTAAAGACGGAAGGGACATAGTATCCCATGAAGAACAGATATTTTTCACTTTCTTAATGTCATAGACACACTAGAACTTTGTTACAACCACCACCCTCAGAACCATCCCTGCTTGATTCTTTCACATTAAAAAATTAAAAATTGTTCTTGAGTTATAAATATGAGCAATTAGATTACATGGCCCCATCTGCTTAGTTTTGTAAGGCTGAAAAATACATCAGTGGTGTGTGTCTTCGCTTGCTTTCTTGGGATTATTTTTAAGAGTATTTGGCAAAATGAAGACAGCCTGGGATACATCTACTACAAGTTCCCTGGCCTCATTTCAGCAAGAGTCATCACATCCTCACAGAACGCGTGTTTTTGGTTCTCTGTAAAAAGATTCTCATCTTTTTGACATGGCTGCCCCAGGTCGGTGGTGTCCAAGACGTGCCAGCCTCTGAGACTTATTTGCAGGGATTTTGCCAAAGAGCAGGGTGGGTGTTGGGGGGCCAGCTTCAGAGCTCCCTGAGGGAGTGGTGTGGGGAAGAGCAGACGGAGAGGCAGTGAGAACCACCTCGCTGCAGCCGACACTTGCTGACCTGATGCCCCTGTGCTTCGTGGGAGTACATGAACGATGGGCTCCTTATTTCAACACAGTCACACATCAGGATCCCCGGAGAAGGGATCTGTTCGACTCATTCGACTTGACAGCTAAGAAATTGTTCGCAATTTGGGTCTTGCAGTGTATGTTGCCTTTGCTTATGCCAGCCCTTTGAAATGGAGTATTCTGTGGTTCTTTGGATTCCTTGGAAGTGAAGATGTCAAAATGGAGCTGCTGAGGGTAGTAAGTAAGGGAGGGGTGTTGGCCTGTGGTTGGGCAGCCCCACCCTGGGTGAGAAGTCAGGGAAGGCGGTGAAGCTCAGACTGTGGCAGGCTCCTGGGAGTTCTGGGTGGTGCCAGGGCCGTCCCTCAGCCCAGCAGAAATCTGGGGCAGAGAGGCAGTGAAAGCGCTTCTCTGCTGGGATTGACAGGCCTCACAGTGCAGCTCCTGACGGACCTGCCCACATCCCTCTCCCACTGGGCCTTTGTTGCAGGTGACTCCCGAGCCCCCAGTTAAACAGCGCTCCCGTTGGTCAGCCCAGCTGGCTGAGGTGGAGGGGATGGTGCTCAGACTGCAGTCAAGCCTTTTCTAAAGCTTGGCCTCCAGAAGCCAAAACCAGCCCCATTCTCTCCCTGCCCTCAGACAAGCCAAATTATGCCATCCCCTGCTTTTCTAAGAGGACATTTCCACTGCTTTTTCTCTGCGTTTTCTTCCCTGGGATATTTGGGGGAGGAAAGCGAGGGAAGGGGTTGTTGAAAGTGTCTGCACTTCATCATTTTTCTTTGGATCTTAACTTTGAGCAGCTGGGTTCCAAAAGCCCTACTGACAAAATGATCCAGGTCTGTTTGCAGTCATGCGGGGCGCTCCTCGCACCTGTGGCCAGTAGGTGGCGCTCCGTCACCACACAGTCGCGCAGGTGGCCCAGGCATCGGGGCTGGGCTCTGTGGTCCAAAGTGAAAACCGGTGTTACGCAGGCAAGAGGCAAATATTAAACGTAGCATTTTATGCATTTTGAGAAAGCCCTTCTATTCAGGTTCACTCCAGGTTCTCTGGAGATGTGTTTGGAAACCCCCTCTGCAACTGAACTCATCACCATGGCCTTTTATTCACTTACAAAATGCTTCCCCAGAATCCCAGCTCAATTACCTTTTGTCTCCCCTCTGTCCTAATACTCTGGTTGAATGCAGGAAAAACAGAGCAGCAAGGTCAGACAGCCCCTTCTTCTTTCACAGTGGTCTGTCTTGTTTTCCAGGACCAGAGGGAATGGGAGGCCCTGCTGTCCAAATACAAACGCGTGTGTGTTTGTGTCCAGATATTCCACAAACGCATACTTTTGTCCGCAGGGAAGAAATAGATCAGCACGTATAAATAAAGGGACATAGGTCTTTTCTTTGGACAAAAGCAAATGCGTTTGGACAATATTTTTGCCAGTCCACTCAGTGCAGGTTTGCATGCCATTTCAGGGGCCCCATGTCTGAAAAATTATCACCACGGTCTGACAGTTCATCAGTTGAACGCCTAGGTACTGAGGGAGGATGTACAAAGTCCTACATCTGAGTTGTGGGGAATCCTCAGAGAAGTGCATTCTCACCCTCGAGGACTTTACCACAGAGTCCTAGAGGCACAGCCTCGGGACGATGAGAGCCAAAGCGCTGTGTGTATGGATTTGGACACGAGCACCTAGGCTGCGTGTGCACATTGGTGTGTGGACCACGGTCCCGTCAAATTGAGGTGTGGTGGCTCTTTGCCACCTGGAGCAATATATCCAGACAAGTAGGATGATTTGGTTGCTCAAATCACCCTACCTGGATTGAGCGAGTCTTGTGCTGCATGGACAAAGATGTTAATTAGGCTCTGAAAAGGACTAAATTTACCTTAGGTTGATAGAACAAGCATGTCTATCTCCAAGCATATTATCTCCAAGATAACACTCGGCAAAGATTTTATGGAGACTTAACTTTCAGCAATATGTAAGCAAGAGATGAAGAAATAAAGTATTAAGTAGCAATGCGTGACCAGAGCCCAGATGCCAGCCATCGTTTCATCCATTTCACTTCCTATTGCCTATGTTTTCCCCCAGAAAACAGTTAATGGATTGGACGGAGAGGGAAAGTTCCTCTGGTGGGAAAGCAAGTAATCTGTGTGTGTGTAGGCGTGCACATGTGCTATTAAACGTCTTTCCAGAGGTCTTGTTCTGTTGCAATTGCCTTGCCAATCCTTCAATTACTGTTTTCTTTCATGAGAAATTGTTACTGGAATGCACTCACCCTTTTAGGGAGCTGTGAATGTGGTTATAATTGCTTGTTTCTGAGATAATTGGCCTGACTGCAGAGCCCTGGAAAAGTTACTTGGAAGAATGGAATGTGGAGGGGAGCCTGAGCTGCATTCCGGCTCCGGCTGGGCTGCTGCCGTGGACCATGGTTCTGGGGTCATCGTAGTGGACAGCCAGAGATATGAAACTAGAAAGTTCCATAAGGCCATCTTGAAGTGCCATGACCACTTGAGTTTTGACATTTCCCTGTAGGAGGAGTTTTTTATTGTTGTTGGTTAAGATTACCCTTTCTAGCTTTGGATGGGTTTAAATCTAGAAGCTGTAAAATACTAGCCTCTCCAGTGGGTCCCAGGATCCTCTTTATAGAAGGTTCTGTAGAGTAAGGATCTTAATGTTATGAGTCTGCAAGGCCAGTGGAAGAGATATCGAACGGTGAAAGGTTGATTGATAATCAGGCATTAAATCAATGCAAAATTTTCTCACATCTATATTATTGGTACTCTTGATAGCCTTTGACAGCATTGATCAGAGTTGTGTTAATTCATTACCAGCTGACATGAAATGACCAATGTATTAGCTCCCGGGGAGAAACTAAAATATACTTTCACTTAAAAGTGTAGGATCCTGAGGTGTTATAAGATGCAATTAGTTTTTCTTTCCCTTAACCTTCAGGCCCATTTTACTTTCTTTTTTTAAAGATTTAATTTATTTATCTTGGAAGGGAAGAGAGGAGGAGAGGGTGAGAAGCATCAATGTATGGTTGCCTCTTGTGCGCCCCCTACTGGGGACCTGACCTGCCTGCAACCCCAGGCATGTGCCCTGACTGGGAATCGAACCAGCGACCTTTTGGTTCGCAGGTTGCCACTCAATCCACTGAGCCACACCAGCCAAGGCATGTTTTACTTTCTTAAAAAGAAAAGGAAGACACTATGAAACCCCTCATGATATATTTTTGTGGCAGTAACTGAAACTTGGTTACCTGAATGGTGAAAGAATCTTTAACTTGCTCAGAACAAGATAATAATTCACAGGGGAAAATAGAGGCCAATGTTGTAATGAGGTGAGTAACCCAATCAAGAGCTCCCAATTTCATGAAAGATCGCCTAACCATTCTGGGATTTATGGGAAGCAAGTGAGGACTGTCAGGCAAATCGCCCTAACAAATCAGAGTTCCCTTCTCCTGGTTCTTGTTTTCCTTTTTCTCCACCTAACAACCTTCTCCTTGTGTTAAGCACTCACAGAGTCATGGGAAAATACAGGCCATAGGTAAAACATTGTCAGGACTGGAAATTACTTGAACTTCATCAGTTCCAAGGAGGCATTGCAAAGTGCTGCTTACCTAAGCGGTACCCCCAACCTCCCGCCCCACCCCCAACCAGCTAGATTTCAGGGCAGGTGGGTCTGTGGTAAGAGGCCTCTGGCAGCCGTCAACTCTGTGGTTCATTTTGCAGAGCATTTTTTTTTCAGGGCCTAGCAGCTTAAGCATGGCTCTGCCACCTACGTTAATTTTTCCAAAAGTTACTACAAAGCTGGGGAAACCGGGAAAATTGTACACTTCTTTTTCAAAGTTCTTTGGAGCCATGACAATGCAATTGCACCTTTCTCTATCAAACCACAACTCCTAAGCAGCCATGAAAGGCAGTGCAGCACACCTGTGTATACTAACATGGAAGGACCCTGAAAGATGTTAATGCGGAAAAGCAACAAGCAGAAAAGTAACAAGCAGAAAAGTAGCTTTAGGACAAACCTGTTATTTACCTCAATGTAGAGAAAAGAGGCCAGAAGCACATACACAGACTTGGTTACGTTTGGGGAGAAAAATAGGAGTGGGAGAGGCGTAAAAAATGAACTCATCCACATGACTCTCTGAACTTGGATGTTGCTCGAATCTTTTCTTTCTGAAATGTGTTAATGAGTTATTTAATAAAACAGTTTTTAGGGAGTGACAATAAATGGGATCATACACACTGAGGAAACCTCCTAGTTTATCTTCTGCTTTGAGTCAGAGCGGACATGTGGGTGCTTGCTCTGGTTCCATCGCTTACTGTAGCACAGAGAAGAAGGGGTTAAGGCATCCAGGTCACTTTTAAACGCCTAGATCCTTGCAATAAAGGCAATCAAAATCCTCTTCCACCTTGGCCCTCTGTCACCATTCAACATCAGATAGGTCCTGTTCTGCTGGGAAGACGATCTTTTTTCACAACTAGCCAAATACCCAGCTGCAAACGGTTTGCAGAGAGCTGGTGGGAGGACACCTACTGAGCATTCCGGGAGAACGAGGCCAGCGGGGCCCTGCCGGCTCCTCCATGGGTCCTGGTGTTGGCTTCCTTTTCCGACAGCGAGACCTTCCTCAAATAGCCGGACGTGGTGGAGGTGAATGACAAATACCCTGGCGCGCAGAGAGGGCATAAGAAATGAGCGTTCAGTGAACTCTAACACGGGAGGGATGAGAATCGGGAACTCCCTCTGAAGGGACAGGCACTGGGACTCCAAGGGAGCCAGCCTGGCCTGAAGGCTTTTCTGATTTCGTTTGCCTTGTCGGAGCTCCACTGTCTCACCTTGTGACGCCCCACTTTCTCTGGTGTCAGTGACCCGTCCCCATTCTTAGGAGGCTGAGGGAAGTCGCTGCTGCAAGCCTCAGTGCAGCGGGTTCTTGGTGGGCACAGGAGATGTGTTTTCTTTCTTTCTTGCCCTTCCCGTCTCTCACCCGCCTTCAGCAAAGCTTCCTGCACAACCTCCAGCAGGCCTGTTAGGGGTAGTTCCTGACCCAAGGCCGTGTAGCACCATAGTCCTTTCACTCTCCTGGGAAAGGGTAAGCCTGCTAATCTTGTCAGTGTCTAATTGAATCTTTTGCTTGTTTGTTTTTCCTTCCCTGAATATTATGCTGAGAGGCACAGTCTTGTCCAGATCATTCCCTGGTGCAGGTGGAACAGGAACTGGCAGGGAACGGGGGAGGGTGTTGGAGGGAGCCGCTCCTCTACAAAGCTTCCTGTAGGGAGGGATGGGCGGTTATCACTGTGAAAATGCTTTACTCAAGGGTGTCCCTGCTGGTAGGAACTGGACAGGGGCATAAGCCATGGCGACTCACCATGTCAATCTCCGATGTATATCTTTACCGAAGTGCTTATAGAACTCAGTGTCACTCCTAAAAGGAGACTTCAAGTTACAGTTCAAAGGGTTGGGACATAAAAATCCAATGTGGTCAAGTAAGGAAGCAGGGTTATTTAATTTATATAAGAATTGTTTTTATTCTTAAGACTGAAGAGATGTAGTGGCAGATTCCTTGTGGTGTGGCTGCCCGGGCCATATTCACTGTCTCTCAGACCGAACTGCCCGCCCGCACCGCCGGCAGCCAGCCTTGTTTGCGGCCTGTGACTCTGCCCACCTCTCCTGGCCGTGCTGCCTGGCCAGAGCGGTGGGCGCTTGGCTCAGGAATGTCTCCCCCAAAGACTGGGTTAGGCCGTAGGTTCTGTGCCAGGGATTTTATGTTGGAAATGCACCCTACTGTATGTTAACTTTTCAGCAGTCCTGTTTCTTCTTCTGAAGTCCTTCTGCTATTTTTGCCCAGGAAAAGGGGAGGAGAGTAGGAAAGCTTTTCTGGCCTTGCTGGGCTGACAGGTTCAGGTGGGTGTCCTGCCCAGGAGAAAGCCCTTTATTCGTGTCCGCAGAGCCACAAGGCACTTCCCGGGCAGTGGAGTGGCAGTGACTGCTCCAGGGATCCCTGGCGGATGGTCCTGGGCAGGGTGCTGCAGGCTGAGCGGGTGGCTTTGTGAGAATTAGAAAAAGTTACCCCCTCTGCGTGGACGTGGTAGGGACCCATTTGGCCATTCGACTAGTGCCTTTTTGCAAAAGTTGAAGGCCCTTTCCCTCCAGATGGAGGCCGTGCAATGCCAGGACACAGCTTGGTGAGCATAACATGGGTTAGACTTCTCGCCGTTTGCTCCCTGGCTTTGCACAGTGCACGAGCGGTTGGTTCAACTGTGCACCCGAGCCTGTGGCTGAGAACCACTTCCCCCAGCCGCCTGTTTTAGTGTGGTGTTTAGAAAGTGGCTGAGATTTCCCAGGCCACGGAAGGACGTGGCGAGTGCTGAGGAAAGTGGTTGGTGGAGGGTGGAACCAGCCACTTGCACACGGCCCCCAGGGGACTGGGCAGGACAGAGTCACAGAGAACTCTGCAGGTGGCCAGCGCTCCATGAATACCTGTTTGAGAAATACGTACCTGTAGCTGTCACTGGATTCTAAAATTCTCATTATATCCTGCCCTTTGAAATTTGCTTTCATTGGAGCTCTGCATGTTCGCACAGGTTGGGTTTCACAACACAGAAGTCAGTTGGCCAACACAGTGGCAACACTGATTCCCACGATTTGCTCTTCCATTTAGGTACAGGCTCCTCCCATATTTCCCTGTTACTGAATCCTGCTGCAGTGCCTGTTCTCTGCAATGCTCTGATAATCAGCAATCTTCTCATTTACCCACACCAGTCCGAGTTACACTGTGTTTTTGCAAGATTTATATGCTCTGATCTTCACTGGGGTTCCTGAATTCCTAAATCATCTATGCCATTAACTCATGGCGTTTCTAATTAAAGATGGATCATATTAGACCTGTTGACCTAAAAGAAAAGAGGTAAACTGAGGCAAGCTCCAGTTACCAGAAGGAGAATCTATTTGGGAATAGTGAAGGAACTGCAGTTGGGGACATGCACACTGCCGTGAACTACAGGCCAGTCCATGAGGGTCAAGGGCGGGTTGCCTTCATGGGTCAGGAGGACAAAAGTGGAAGTCAGGCCGGGGGGCCATGCACTGAGTTCATTGGCTCTAAACTGGGGAGAGGTTCTCGGCAGGTGCTTGGTGGTCTAGAGATCAGTTTTGGTCTTATGTAAGTCAGGCATTTCTGGGAAACCAGTCTGTCAGTCTCTTAAGTTTTGCTTTTCTGAATGTGCACGCATGATATGCCTCTGCTCCGTTTCAGATGGCAGTGCTTTTGCAGGCCCACGGTGGGCTTTGAGACAAAATAATTCTGTCGTCAAGCAAGTTCGAAAGGACTGCACAACGTGTTTCTCTCTCCATATTCTGTTCGCTTTCATAGTCTTATCACCATCATATTAGAGTGCATGGAGACTCTCTAACAGCCCCTTAAACTCCGTTTAACTCAGAGCGGCCTGGTCTGCTTTGGCTCCGAAGCTCTTTGTCCCTGTGGAGCTGTTCCAGGGAAACATTTTGACAAACGCTCTTCCAGACTTTGGCTTTTCGCAGTCGGGATAACGAAGGGACGTTTTGTGCCCGACCTTTCAACACGTTGCCTATTTTCAGGATGGTTTATTTTTGGATTTGGGAAACCAGCTCTCCCTGTTTTAAAACAACTGACCGTGGGCTTCCGTTCCCCCAAGTGACCTAGGCTAGTCTGGCTTCGGGTTTTAATACTTCTTCTGCTTAAATAGGTTGTGACTGTTTACCATTCATTCTGTTCTTTCATAGGAAAAAATCGAGTAGTTTCACCTTCTCCCCTCCATTCAGGTCGCCGTTTACCGCGGGCAGAGTATGGTCGCATTCATTATCCTATTGATCGCCGCTATGACACAGTCGTTTTCAACAACCTTGCAAGTAGTATTTAAAAATCATTAGGGCCATTAATATTCTATCTGGTCTGCAAAAACTTGAAAGGGCTGACTCCTCCGTATCCCAGAACTAAGAGAATATAAAATTTTGCCTGTAGCTAAAATGCTCAGAGCTTTTACTTGAACAGATTACGAGACTCCAGTGAAAACGAAAAGAAAGGAAGTTAGAGTAGGAGAGTTGTTTATTATTGTTGATGTTAGAAATACTACTTTTCTAAAAATTATGCTTCTTGTAATGTATTTTAAATTCCGGTCATGCCAACAGCCAAGGCCATTGTACATAGTATATTACCAAAGACTCTTGAACTCAAATTATGATAGTCTGTGGTAACCCACAGTAAATAAATATCTAAGTAAAATATTTTGTTTGCTATCTTTAATTTACCCAAAAACTTATGAGAGGGAATGTTATTTTTAGAGCTGCTTCCGAGTTACAAATTCTAGACTTTCATAGTTGTTTCATTTTCCTTGTTTCTATTAGAAATAAAACATTTGTGGAGTGATTAAATAATGAAGTAATAACTAACAAACTCCTGGAATTAATGTCTTTTTTAATACTTTTCCTCTGATATATTTAATACATAATATATTTAAGTCTGAACCAGTTGCATTTGGCTCTTCATTATTCCTATTGAATTTATATCATTTTAGCAACTTGATTAATGTGTAATTGACACAATAGCATGCACAAGGTTGAAGGGTGCGGTGGGTGGTATGTGACATATACGGTCACATGGGAAGGGGCCACCACATGAAGATGACAGACATTTCTGCTATCCCCCCAAGTCTTTCCGTGCCCCTCTGCAGTCATCTCTCCTTGTCCCCTGTCCCCAGGCGACCACTGACCTGTTTTCTGTCATTATAGTTTGGTTTCATTTTCTAGGGCTTGATAAAAATGGAATCACCCAGCATATACTTTTTAGTGTGTCTAGCTTTTTTCACTCAGTGTAAAGATTTTGAGATTCATTATGTTGTGTATCAATATTTAATTTCTTTAAAAATATCTATTGAGCATAAGACATTTTTTAGCATATATTGTTACTGCGGAGTATTATATGAATATTTCACATTTTGTTTATTCACTTGTAGCTTTGCAATGAATTTTTTGTGCTATTGTGAACAAAACTATTATAACTATGTAACAGCAGGAATGCAGGAATGCTGGGTAGTCTGGTAGGTAGATGTATGTTTACCTCTCTAAAAAAATAGTTTTTGCAATGTCACTTGTGATAACATCTCAGTTGCAATCAGAATACTAATGATAAGTTAAAAAAATATCTTGAGTATGTATTATGTGCTCGGCACTGTGCCAAGAGCTGAGGCTACAATGGAGACAAAAAAGTTTGCCTATTTTTTGTAGCTTAGCATTACGTTAAATAACTATAGGTAATTACATAGCTTTTCTAATAATTGTACATCGACATAGGTGCTCTAAAGGAAAGAAATGCGATTCTGCAAAAGACTCTAATACCGTGAACTGCCTAAGCCTGGACTCAGGGAAGGCTTCCCCGGGGGAGTGATAATTAAGGATGAGGATGAGTGGGGGTGAACCAGGTGCAGGGCTGGGGGTGCAGAGAGTGGAAGAACATTTCAGGAAGAGGAACATTATGTACAAAGGCCCTGAGGTGAAGGGAAACACGTACGTTTGAGGAGCTAGAAAACTGGGTGGCTGGATGGGAGATGGAGGCGGGAATCAGGTCGTGCAGGTTCAGGGAGGTCCTGTTCATGGCTGGACCTTTATTTCAAAAGGATGCGAAGGGTTGGAAGCGGGCAGAGCATATATCCTGGCTGCAGCACGGCAGGGGTTAGAATTAGAACGGGTGTGGAGGGCAGTTTGGAGGCCACCGCCGTGTCCAGTGTGAGCTACAGCAGAGTGCGAGGTAATGCCGTCAAACAGGTGGGGCTGGAGCTGCTGGGAGAGACAGCGGGCAGGGTTGAAGGTGGGTGGGCTAGGTGTGAGCGCGGAAGGAGTCGGCGTTTCGGCTGGTGCAGCAGTGCCACTGCCGATGTAGAGGCCCCTAGCGCAGGGCCGAATTCAGTGTAAGAGGCCAGGTTTGGTTTTGAAAAGTTGTCAGGGGCAGCAGGCCCTCGAATAATGTTGTTGGGTCAGTGTTGTTTCGTTATAACGTTAATTAAAAAGAGAAAGACTCGCTGCAGGGTCCACTGTCTGCGTGGAAAGCGCACGTTGCCCAGGTCAGTCAGGGTTTTCTGCGGGTGCTCCAGCTGTCTGTCTCCCACCTCTGCAGGCGTGCGCCAGAGGTGGACTGGAGTCTCACTTGTCCCAGTGCAAGCCCCTGTGGCTGTCATGCCCCTGTGATTGACGGGCGTCCTGTGCGGGGTGGGCTGCCACCCTGGGTTAGGCTCTGGTCGCCCTGACTGCAATAAGTGGTTTGGGAAATAATGACCTTGTTTCTGTTCATCTTTCTCAAATGTGTAGTTAGCTCACATTTATTTGTGGGCCTCATGTTAGAAGTGTTTCCGGTCTTTATTTGGAAGGTTGGTGATATTTTTGTGACTAGAAATATATTGCAGGAACTCAGCTCTTGTTTATATCAATTAGCCTACGGTAAAATTGGTTTCATTATTCATTATTTTGCTTAAAGTCGCAGTTTCCAAGAACCTATTGATGCTGTAACGTGAGCACTTACTGTACATTTGAATAATCCAGATGGGCATGTCATGTGAGACATAACTCTGTTGATGACTCATGAGCTCATAGAAGACATTTGGGTTTGGAAATATATTTTTTAAAAATTCCCACCTGAGGTTATGTTTAAATAGTGTGTGTCGGGGGGGGGGGAGAAGCATCGACTGGTTGCTTCCTGTACGTTCCCCAACCAGTGACTGAACCCACAAGATCAGGTATGTGCCCTGACCTGGAATCAAACCCGCAACCTTTTTGGTGTAGGGGATGATGCTCCAACTAACTGAGCCACCTGGCCAGGGTAGGAAATACATTTTTGATTAATCACTATCTAGCTGTTACCTGTGGTTGTGGATTGGAATGAGATTGGGATGGGGGGATCGTGTAGAGAAGAGATGAGGACTTTCATAAATATTGAGGAGCCTTGAGGAACTTCTGGACTTAATGATCAAGTAGGGAAGAAAGAACCTGAAAAGAGAAGACAGGGCCCAAAACAAAGGAGAAAAACCAAGAAAGTGTATTTACGGAAGTTAAAGATGTTACTGACATCAAGACGGTTGGCCAGAGGAGAGCAGACAATGAGGCTGTCGCAGAGCCCTTCAGAGGCTGGGCGGGGTCGCAGAGGTTAAGGAGCACCAGATCCAAGACCAGGAGGCAGGGAGGTACTTACTGTTCTTGAGCATCTCTTCTGTGTCAGGTTGACTCTTGCCTCTCCCACTGTCCCTGTGAAGAATGTTCTATTACCCCTACGCAAATTTAAGGAGGTAAGAATGAAAATGATAATACCAGACAAGGAGGGACTGTTTCCACGCACCAGAGAGAGCCTAACAACTGCTTTTGAAGGTTCGTGAATCAGGGAGTAATGTTTTTTTCCTTTGCTCTCCAAAATTGTGTTTCTTCACAGTGGTACACATTCTGCTAAAAGTGAGGTGAAAAATATTCTAAGGAGATAGGAAAAAAGACACTAAGTGCAACATTTCAAGCCCTTCTCTTGTCAAAGGTTTAGTGACTGTATCTCATAAATTCAAACTTGGGTCCAAGGTGTTAGTGTTGAATTCAGAGAACAGATGTTGCAACTCAGGGAGGGCGGTGTGGTGCGGGAGGGTCCATTGGCTTTGCCATGGGCGCAGAGGCATTCGTGGTGGAGGGGCCATATGTTACAGCCTTCAAGGGGTGTGCGGGGCAGTTCTGTGGCTGAAATTGAAGGCCTTGGACTCCTCTGTCCATTTACCTTCTCCCTGTGCATTTTACCCTCTCCGTGTTCCTCCAGCTAATTTCCAGAAGTGCTTGTACCATCCCCTTCAAACACCCTCATCATCGTTTCCTCCTTGATCCTATTGTAAAGTTGAAAGGTCAAAGTTATGACTTTGCAGTTATTTTCATGGCAAGAGATTGTGGCAGCGTAAAAACAAGATTCCGATGACTCCACGGCAGCATCCCGCGGAAGGAGAAGCTGGGTTCTAGGCAGGAGCGGCTCCTTTTCAGATGCAGGTGGCTTTGATGACAGCAGGGAAAACAGAGTTCGTGCTGATCTGGGGAGAGACTCCCCAATATAAGCAGTGGTTCCATCAGCCATGCCCAAGTCGGGAGATCTGAGTCAACCCTTTGATATTTTTGAAAACAGATGTCCAGCCGTTTAAACTTGTGTGGATACTGGAAACTTCAAGTGGTGATTTTTTTCTTGTTTTGAAGTAGGTTTTCCTCAGTGACTGTTTGGTTGATGTTTGAAAGGTGAGCAAAATACTTTCTCATGTTGCTGGTGTCTGAAAATAACAGTGTAAAGAAAGTTGAAGTTCCAGTAATGTTGGTTGGTTTCTTTTATTGCTAAGTTTAATTTTTGGTTAAATTTGAAAAAATGCTCCAGATGAGCTACCATGAAAGCCACGTAGTTGTCTAACTCATGCTTCGAATCAAACTGCATCCTCTGTGTTCACAGTGCTACCCAGACAGCCTTCCATCATGCACTGTGTGACAGTCCTTGTGTTTAAATGTTTGGGTCCATTTACCTTCCCTTAGGATACTTACATTCTGTTCTATTGAGAGGACTATTTCATACCCCGACAATGCTTTTTGATGTAGCAACCTCTCCGTATGTGCTGTGGCTGAATTTAACTCACTTATTGACTCTTCCCTGTGCACCAGGCACTGCCCGTCCTGGGCTAGCTGTTCAGTCTCGCGTACATTGCAGTGCGCTGCGCTCCCCTGTGAGGGTGCATGTGTATGCGCAAGAGCTGCAGAGGGAAGGAAGACGCTTCCTCCCTAGTCTCATCAGACAGACGCTAAGAGGCGGCTGCCTGATGGCGGTTTCGGAGACGTTGTCAAAGTGGGTGTTGAGGCCTCAGACTAAAAAATGGCTAGGAGTTCATGACGACCACCTGCCTCTACTTAAATGTCCTGACGTCTGACTGTACCTTGAAATTTTGCCAGAACGTGTGGAAGTAGTGGGGCACACCTGTGCGAGCTCTGCTTCTCCTTCTCTCACCTTTGCCTCTTTTGGACGTTTTATGCAAAGGAGCTTGTAACATAGACGGAGGATCATAGACCAGACTTGGTGGCCCAGCAGACCTGCTCTGAGTGCTGGTTTGGGGCTACACTTTTTGTGTAACATTAGATAAACCTTTTGTCAGGCTATTAAGATGGTGATCCAGGTCTCTTTTGGTAAATGTCTTTTCCAATTGCCTTCCGGAAGACTTTCTCAATTTGATCTTCAGCTCACAGATTGGTGCTCTGTTTCCATCCTACTGTTTTTCCCACTGCTCTGTTTAAAAATTGCCTCGCTGCCTATTTCTCTTCATTTGTTTTCACCTTTGTCCCTTTCTTCTCTCTTTTTTTTTTTTTAAATATGTGTCTGCACTGGGGGTTGAATGCTCCTGCACCCAGGCCAGGGATTGAACCGCAACCTCAGCATGTGTCCTAACTGGGAATCGAACCCACAACCTATAGGTTACGGAACAATGCTCCAACCACCTGATCCACACAGACCAGGGCTCCCTTTCTTCTTGATTTGTGAGGATATAAGTTTAACTGGGACTCAGATGAGGTAGAAGTTTACTTTCCTGTCATGCGAAAGGCCTGTGGTAAGTGGCAGGTTCGATACAGTGGCTTTGCTTCATGAAGTCCTCAGGGATTCCATTGCTGTTCAGTTCACCTCACTGCCATCCCTAGGATGTGGCCCAAGGTGCCAACACCACCGTCCATGCAACAGGATGAAGATGGATTGGGCAAAGGAAAGGCTATAAGCTAGCTGTTATGTAGATACGGGTTCCACAAAGCTTGCCTTTACATATTAGTCACAACTTAAATGCATAGTCACATCTACCTACAATGAAGCTAGAAAATTAGTGTTTCTTGTGGCCAACCACACACCCAGATAAAAGCTTTATAATTGTGGAACGGGAAGAATCGGTATGGGGGACCATCAGTCGTCTCTGCTGCTTCTTTCTTCCTTTCGGCCTTAATTAATCTTGTCTTTTTATTTTTATTTGGTCCTTTCTCACCTATATTCCTTCCCCTAATATTATTTAGTTCCTATGTACACCAGTAGCTGTATTAGGTGCTTAGCAACCTCAGTATTTTATTCTGCATTGCCATCATTCACCTGGAGAGCAAAGATACTTTACTACATTACGAGGAAATCTCAGGAAGAAAGGTACAGGTTGGATGCAGAAGTTGTATTTGTTCTAGGAAAAACAGTTTCGTGTTTTACAGATAAAGAGATCCTGAGAAACGGTGTCAAGGATTTAGGTTAAAGTCTACTTCTGCAACTTACTAAGTAGTTACAGACATTCAACATTATTCATTCCACAAATATGTCAAGCACTGTGTCAGGCAGTAGGAAGTCAACAATACCCGGGTAGTCGCTGTGCTTGCACTCCGCTGTACCAGAGACTGCAGCGCCCCCCCCCCCAACCCCACCCCCATTCGGCAGCCCGACAGGGAAACAAGCATTGGAGAGAGCAGATTTACTCAAATGGGGTGGGTGGGGAAGCTCTAGGATTTCCCCACTAGCCTGTAATACATCTCACACAAAACAAAGTAAAGCCTTTCCCTCACTTATGCAGTGCTTCCCAGCGTAGCCAATGTTTTCAGCACAGTGAGTAAAAGAGACTGGGGATTCCAGGCCAGGGGAAGTTATGACTTCATTCTCCGGGGCAGACACAGATTGGAGGGGAGGAGATCAGTTCCACCAAAGCCTAGCCATGTTTTGGAGAATGAGGGAGGTAAACTTGGAGACTTGGATGTCAAACCATGAAGACCCTTAGTGGCAGATTAGGTTGTTCGGATTTAGACAAGAGGGAAGATGGTTTAGGAACACAGTGTTTTAGTAATCAGGTGCAGAGGCGGGAGGGGCCTGGAAACATTTAAGTTCAAGGGATGAACACTGGGAAGGGAAGTGGTGGCTGGTATGCGTGAGAGCTCTTAGGGAGGAGGTGGGGGGGGAGCTGAAGCACAGCTGTGTTGCTCATCAGTGATAGGCTCTGCTATCCCTTGGTGTCAAGGGGGCGGAAGTGTATGTCCTCTTGCAGACTTTTCAGCAGTCGTAAGAGCTGCCAGTGGCTGGAATGATTTTCTCTCCTTCAGCTGTGGATCAGATTGGCTAGTGGGAGTGATCTGAAGACAGGGACCCTCTACCATCCCAGGCATGCAGGAGAAGTGAGAGGCTAGTGTTGTTTATTGGGGATCAGGTCAGGAAAACGCTGTTACACTCATCCGTTACCTGGACACTATGTCTAGGAGAGCTGTGACACAGGTATGTGATGGGAACTCTGACATTCAATACCTGGATCTGGCAGTAAATTACTGGGGGACTTAGAGAGAAATCTTTTTTTCCCATTAAATTTATTCCAGTGACATTAGTTAATAAAATTAAATAGGTTGCAAATGTCCAATTTAGTGGTGCATCATCTGTATATTGCATTGTCTGTTCACCACCACAAGTCAAATCTCCTGTCACCATATTAACCCCCTTTCCCCCTTTCCGACATCCCCCTTCCCTCTGGTAACAATATACTGTTGTCTGTGTCTGTGAGTTTTTGTTCATTTGTCTTTCAGTTTTATGTCCTACATGTCAGTGAAATCATATGGCTCTTGACTTTTCTGTGGGATGTTTCACTTAGCACAGTCTTTTCAAGGTTTATCCATGTTGTCACAGATGGCGGTATTTCATCTTTCCTTATGGCTGGGTAGTGTTCCAATCTCTTGACTGTAGTAAGTTTTTTAATGCTGATGTCCATGACAGAACAACCTATAGCTTGGCAAACACATTTATTTTTTATTGCAGTATAATTGAAATATAATTGAGAACTGGTGTTGTATGCATTAGTAGTAAGTGTACAACAAAATGATTTGATATACATATATGTCATGAAATGATTATCACAGTAAGTTTAGCCAACATCCAGTATCACACACAGTTACATTTTTCTTGTGCTGAGAATTTCTAAGACCTACTATCTTAGCAATGTCAGGTGTACAGTACAGTGTTGTGAAATGTACTCACCGTGCTGTACCTTACATGCTGTACAGGACTTGTTTATTTTATTACTGGAAGTGTGTATTTGAAAACAGTTTCTTTAGCCATTGTGAAGGGAATGAACAGCCGGTTTGAGTGCTTTACTCAAAGATGGGGGAAAAACGGTTCTGAATCAACTGAAAGGATGGCCACTCTTTGTGCAGAAGTATTTTCCCTCCTGGTTTACTTTCTGTGTTGAATTGTGCATCCTAAATCTCAATAAATGAAGAGATCATCAAATTTCAGCGTGTGCTTGAGAAACTTTAACTTCAGCCATTTTGAAGCTGGGAGATTTCAGGGGAAGGACGAACAGCTGAAACAGGGTTGGTGTTTGTGTGAAGAGCATGTTATTGGATAAATGATCTGAAAATACTTTCCCCTCTATATATGTTGGTTGGTTTTGCTTCATATTTGCTTTTTAAATTTTGATTCACTTTTAAAATAGCTGTAAATAGCGGTAAACATTTCTATTTAGTATTAAAGAAATAGAAATCTAGCCTTGAATTCACCATCTGTCTTCTGTACCACTTAGGAATTGCATTCAACTGCAAGTAATAGAGATTTGAAATACAATGGGTTTAAAACACAAGAGTTTTTCTCTTGCAAAGAAAATAGTTGTTAAGTAGGAAGTTTTATGAAGCCCCTAGGGACTCAGACTCATTTTGGCACCATCATATTGAGTTTACCTTAGCATCCAAGGTGGCTGCTAGAGATCCAGACATCACCTTCACATTCCCTGCAGGAGGAAATAAAAACACTACTCTGAGTCAGACTCCTTTAAGTATACTTGAAACGTGCCTACAATCCTAATTTTATCTCATTGGCCAGAATTTGGTTTTATGACCAAACCTATCTGTAAGGAAGATTGGGAATTTAATATTTCATTCTTGGAGGCCTTGTGCTCAGTTAAAATATCAATAATCTATTCCTAACAGCAGGGAGTCCAACCTTTTTATTAAGAGAGAGAGAAAAAAAGGACTGGATGTTGAAAGGCAACCAGCAGTCTCTACCACATCCTGGGATATCCTAAGGAAGGGAAAGCTGTCCGAGACTCTACAGCTAGAGAAGAAGGAAAGAGGGAAAGGACTTTGTGTCCAGTAAATCTTAGGAGAGGAAAAGAAGGAAAAAAGACATGGAGATTCCAGGATTGGAGGATTACAAAATTTTTGAATTGACCAGTCTGGGGCATCCTCTATCCACACTGTCAACAACTGAGCATTGGCAATGTGACGTGTTCATGCCAGGGGACATTGGCAGGGCGGACACACGCTGCATACGTCTGGGGAACACCATTCGTGTAGAATGTGAGTAGTGCCCCTGAAATCCTGCAACACAGAGCACCCCTGGCTGCTGAAACCAAGGGGGAGTGGGGGTTCTGACACTGCCACCTGACTTGATTCTTTAATTTAAGCTGTCCTAGCTAAAAAAGGTGACCAAAAGCGATGATCTAAAAGTTCAGTTCAATGTGTTCTCTCCTTCTTCAACAAGCATAAGAAAGCGGGGTGGGGAAGGGAGAGGGGTGTCAGCTAAGCTCTGTTTTAAGGGTCCACATGGCTAGATGGATTAGCTTCACACAATGTAGGGAAGAAATTAGAATTTTTAGCTGGAACCTTTATGTTCTCCTAAGGAACTTGGATTTCCTACTTGAAAATCTCTATTATAGGCAATCTTAACCTTAAACTGAGGGGTTTCATAGAGGGAAGGACGGAAGGAAGGACAGAAAGAAGGACAGGAGGGAG
Source organism: Trachops cirrhosus (assembly GCA_028533065.1). Lineage (NCBI taxonomy): Eukaryota > Metazoa > Chordata > Mammalia > Chiroptera > Phyllostomidae > Trachops > Trachops cirrhosus. The sequence continues at coordinate 20,046,638 of CM052548.1, forward strand.
GAAGGAAGGAAAGAGCGACAGTGATGTGGTAGGAAGAAAGTCCATTGAACTTGGAATTATATGACACAGGTTTCAATTCCAAGTCTGTCCCTTGTTAGCTGGGTGATCTTGTTAAATTATGTAATATCTCTGAGTTTCAATTTCCTTATCTATGTAAAATAATTATAAAGTAATAATCCCAAGGTTGTTACAAGAAATAAAGGAGTTAGTGTATTACAGACACACAAAGACAGCCAATGTAATAGGAAAACTGAAGGGCAAGTGTAAAATTCTGACATTTGTGATAGACTGGATTCAGTACTTCTTGCCAATATCCTCAGTCCTTCCCTAGTTAATCTTCCATCCCGTGTACTTAGTGGGGCCCCAACTTTGCCTCCCTACTTTTACCTCTGTGCGCTGAGCAGAGCTGGGAAAACTCACACAACTGAATATTGTTGCAACAAAGTTTTATGGTCTCCAATCTCAGTTTGGTCCTCGATACCACTCACTGTCTTTCATATGACTTGTTCTCCCTGGTTCTTTAGAGTATCTTAAAAAAAATTCCTCCATGAGCCCCAAATCCCTTTCCTCTCCTGCCTTCTCTTTTCTTCCCCTGGCCCTTATCAAGTAATCTCCCTTCCCTCCATGCAGTGAAATTAGACACCATCTTGACTCTCTCCCTACTCTTACCCTGCAAAATTAATGTTTTTCCACATCCATCTTTTCTCCTTAATTCTTGTTAATGGGAGAAGTGGCCTTCATCCGATAGGCGAGTTGTCTTCATTTGTTTTAGAGGTCAGCCCCCTTCTGCCTTCTCAGCATTCTTGCTTCACTCAGGATCCCATCTCTTATGTATCTTACAGAGTTTTCCTCATACTGCCTCTTTCCTGTCGGCATTTACACATGCCTTACTTTTTCCATCTTTAGAAGATATTTTCCTGGGCAGAATGTCCTATTCCAGCTAAGGAAGCCGAAAGCTTCTTACCACACTCCATTCAATTCTGCTCTCTCTTCTCGTTATTCTCTACTCACTGGAAGAAATTTGGGGCAGGACTCGAGACTTTTCTGGTTATATTTAGATAATAAAAAAATCCAGTCCAGCTTACGAATCACATAACAAAAACTTCCAATCCAATTTGGCTCTCCCCGCCCCTAGTGATTTGCTTTGATCAAGTGAATATTAATAATTTTTTATGAAAACACACTTCAGAAGAAATTTTCTAAATATGTACAACCTTATGATCACAGGAAATAAAAGTTAAATTTAGCCCTGGCTGGTGTGGCTCAGTGGATTGAGTGCAGGCCTGTGAACCAAAGGGTTTCAGGTTTGATTCCCAGTCAGGGCACATGCCTGGGTTGTGGGCCAGGTCCCCAGCAGGGGGCATGCAAGAGGCAACCACAAACTGATGTTTCTCTCCCTCTTTCTCCTTCACTTGCTCTCTAAAAATAAATAAAATCTTTTTTAAAAAGTTAAATTTATTTACTGGCGTTATGCTAAGCAAAATAAGCCAGGCAGTGAAAGACAAATACCATATGATCTCACCTTTAACAGGAACCTAAACAACAAAACAAACAAACAAGGAAAATATAACCGAAGACACTGAAATAGAGAACAGGCTGACAGTGACCAGAGGGGAGAGCGGAGGGAATCTCAGGGGAAAAGGGGAAGGGTTTGCAGGAACAAGTATAAAGGACACATGGACAAAACTAGGTGGGGGTGGAAATGAGAGGGAGTGGGGGAGGACTGAGGGGGTTGGCTGGGATGGGGTAAAAGGCAGAAAACTGTACTTGAACAATTAAAAAAATAAAATTAAAAGAAATATAAAAATGAAAAAGTTAAATTTAAATATGTATTTTATTGAAGGAAAGTATGATGGGAATAAAAGACTGGAATCTTCTGTTGAATCTTTTAGTAAATCTTGAAATCTTCCAGTGGGAAGAATAGTTGCTTCTCTGTTTTTCATTCCTTGGTCAGCTGTTCTCTAAGGGAAGGAAAGAGGTGGGGGAAATGAGATTTACTTCTGGTTCAGTGTTGATTTGGTGTTCATGGTCTCTGGCTGTGAAAGATACCAAAAACCGACCCTTCTTCCTGGGGCTCTTTCATGTGTTTTCGGAGACCTCCCTGGGGCTGGTAATTGCCAACTTGCTTTTTGCTTCACTCCAGGCTCACCTGCCGTGGCAGCCACGTCCGACCCTCGTGCTCACCCCCAGACCCTTTGGCCCCCAGTCCCTGGGATCGGGCCCTCTGTGTCATTCCCCCAGTGCTGTTTTGGGAGACGTTGCCTCAGGATGACCCAACACAACCCTCTCCTGTGAGTGAACATCTGCCGAGCAGAGCATTCCCATCGCATTTGCGCCGCCAAATTCTGGAAGTGTGTTCACTCCCGGCACCGCCCCTGTCTTTTCTCTGATGCCGTTGGGGCCACAGCTTCTTAAGTGTTCAGGTGAGGAAAGTCTTCTACTCTCTCCCATAGTGGATGACAGGAAAGAAGCCCATCCTACTGAAATCCCTCCAAGGAAACCCTCACTCCCTAGTCTCTCTCCTTACTCTGAGAGCCTGGTGGTCGCTCCTGGGCAGGTGAGGGCACACCTGGGTGGTACCTTTGAGGGCACTGGTCATCCCACTGTCCGAGGACAGACCACTTGGGCTTATTTTGAAATTGAACCTTGTTCTTTCTACACATTTTTATGCTGCTAAGATTTCAATCACAAATTTAAGTAGTACTGAAGGATGTACTTTTTTACTTCTTATGAATATCAATATTTTCAAATAAAATGTTTAAATTACTCTTTTAAATATACTAATAGAACGTAAATATCATAGCAATTTGATGCCCACTATCATCTTTTAAATAAATCACCACCACCTCCACAGCAAAATAAGTAACTCTTTAGGTAGTCAGAGATTTTTCATCACTCTTTTTTCTTTCTTGGACTCTTCTTTCTATTTCATTTCACCCAAAGAATTTTCCCTTATGTGATATGTTGAGAAGCTTTCCAGTTTTTTTAATCTCATTATACTTTTCTTGAACAAAAATACATATTTAATTTTTTTATTTCCTATAATCATAAGGTTCTATTTAGGAAATTTCTTTTGAAGTGTGTTATGACAAGTACTGATACTAAGTTGGTCAAAGCTTAAAAAATATTGTAAGTTTTGATAAATATCTCCTGACTGTAAATGTAAACTGTATCAGAAATGTGCTTTCTAAAGAGAAATGAGGCCTTTCTTCTCCTCCTCCTCCACCTCTTTCCCCTTCTTTCACTTTTAGCGATGAGGAAGGGTTTAGTGGAAATCAGCAGCAACAATAAAAGAAAGTATGGGGCCTTGAGGAAGTAAGAGATTACAAAAGATTCATTACAATTCTTAGTGACATTATATGCACTGAAATCTATAATGCCTTCCCAGTAAGGAAATCCAAATAAAAGAATTACATGCTAACAGGGAGTAACTGAGGAGAGGAGAGGTTAAAAAATGACAGTAAGGAGTAGTAATCAAATATTTATTTATTTTAAAGATTTTATTTATTCATTTTTAGAGAGAGGAGAAGAGAAGAAGAGAGGGAGAGAAACATCAATGTGTGGTTGCCTCTTGTTCTCCCTCCACCGGGGACTTGGCCTGCAACCCAGGCATGTGTCCCGACTGGGAATCGAACTGGTGACCCTTTGGTTCACAGCCTGTGCTCAACCCACTGAACTACATCAGCCAGGGCAAAATCAAATAGATATTTAGACTGTTCAGTGATGTTCTGGCAAAAGTTTAAATTACTTCTCTTAACAATCTGAATAAATATTCAAGAAAATATAATACTCTATATTTATTTGACTCAAAGATAGTATTAATCTTTTGTCAGTAAACTTGGAGTATTTCATCTTTTTATTATTAAATGTATAAAATATATGTATAATATATTAAAGTATATAACTCAATATATATAATTCACATAATCTAACGTTAATTTTATAAAGCCATCTGTGGCCTTGTGCCCCTCTGGAAGTCTTGGCGTGCCTCCAGGTACACCAAGTAGCGACTCCAGTAGCAACTGCTTTGGGAGCGACCTCTCCATTTATGATGTGGGTGGGGGCCCTGATGCTGACTGCGCGTGCTCATCCCTCGTGGCTTCTGTGAAAATTCTGAGCAACAGAGAATGCCATCTCTAACTTTCCACTTCACACATATATACATCCTCCTAGGAGGAGCATCTCCAGCTCTCATGGCTTTATAAGGGGGTCCCCTTAACTCAAGAGTGTTAAGAAGCCTGACCTGACTGGCAGATTGACCCCCTTTGACAATCCTATTATTAGGCAACTATGGATGCAACATATGAATCTAGACTGTGTACATTATATAACATTTCTGCCTTGTTTTGATTGCGTAGACCAAATGGTCTGCTTCGGGTAAGTTCCCCCTGTACCCACCGGGGACTCAGCTGCCATTCCACAGGGCATGGAGTGCAAATTAGTTATTCAGGCTCCATTGGCAAACAGCGAGAGCACTGTGCAATCTGCTACCCTGTCTAAATATCTGTGGCACAAACAATCACTTAAACATGATTATAGTTATTTGACGCCACAACTTAATTTCATGATAAAATTATATGTGTTTATTATCTCTCTGCCGGTTTTTATAAGATCTTGTCACACAAAGGACTCAGTTTGTTAGAAATCAGATATCCATTGTAATTTGCACAACATGCACACCAAATGTGGAATGTTTTCGTAGGAAGGTAAAAAGACCAATATCAGAACTATGTTTTGTTTTATTTAGAAAAATGCTGCACAGCCAGGAATGTTCAAGGAGTATATTTCTGGTTGGGTGCAGAAGTAGCTGGAGAGGGGAGATACACATTTGAAAAATTCCTTAACCTTGGCTGAATCCTGCATAGGTTGAAAAAATGACACCAGTGCAGAAGTAGCTGGAGAGAGGAAATACACATTTGAAAAATTCCTTAACCTTGGCTGAATCCTGCATAGGTAAAAAGATGACACAAAGGAAGGGAGAAAAGTGTATCCTAATCTAATGGAACTAAGGGAACCACCGAGCTGTCAGTTCACTGAGCTGTGGATGTGAAAACAGAATGGAGCCTTTCAATTCTGCTGCCTTCTCCCTGGGGTTAGAGACTGGTTGCCATGGATATTCTGGAATCCTGCAGCTAATGGGAGGGAGATCTGTAGCCCTGGTGTCCTGGGGACCTGCCAGGGTGATACATGAAATGCAGGCCTGTGGGTGTGGTGGGGAAGGCTGGAAAGCAGGAGGTCAAGGGTTGGTTTCCAGCAGAGTTAAAGCTGATTTTATTTCAAGTCACATTCATTTGGCAATCTATATTTTCCTGAAAAATCAAACCTTTTTGTGCCTCCCCTATAGAGCAAAGAGAATCTTCATCTCCTTAAAATGGTTACTATCACAGCACTAAGTAGTGTATGCTATAATTAGGCGTGCATCGATGGTTCAGAGAAGGATTTTTTTCAATGCAATTTTTTGGGGGGAAGGGAAGAGGAAAACTAATTTTGGTTTGGCTCAGAGACTCGAAGATGTTTAAAAATATTCCCCCCACACAGCAAACAGGGTGAATGAATAAGAAAGTTTCTGATTTATTCTATTTCATCCAAAAATATTATTTACCTGGCCCCATCTTTCTTTCCAATAACTTATTGCAAGGTCAGCCTTTCCCTACTCCTTTTGTCTGGTGTTCATTCCACCTCTGTTTTTAACCAAGTCACAGCAAAAACACTCTCCCTCTCTTTAGTCTCTTGGAGAATTTACGTCTCTGGCTGGATAATCAGGCCCTTTAAAGTCAGGTTCTTGGAGAGTGTTTGCTATTGGTGATAAGCGGGATGGGCCTCTGCCCTGACCTTCCCTTCCGAGCCTTTTTCTCAGCAGAGCGTTGACATAGCGGTAGGGTCCTCATTGGATGCTTTCAGCGAGCAAGAGACTCAGCATAGCTGCCAGTGCCGCCTTCACCTGCAGTTCCTTCAGTCTTCGCTGAAGGAGTTACTGCGATTCAACGAATCTTAATCAGCGATGCTGCCTGATGAGGTGGAGAGGTGCGGGTTGAAAATTAGGACTGTTCTTGGTGTTTTATGCGTGTCTTGCTTTTAAAATATCACATGGTCCTTGCTTGGCATTCACTGTGTAGCAAGGACAACAGAGGAAGGTTGACCTCCACTAATTCCTGAATTCCAAGAATAGAACTGCAGGCTTAATATTATCAGCCTCATGGAAAGCATGAGGACTTGGAAACATTTCTTTGTGGGCCAAACTTAAGGAAGCTCAGTGGTTTGGAATCTGGGAGAAGCAGCTTGCCAGACGCAAGTGAGCACGTGTTGGCCAAGGAAGCACGTGGAGTTCTGCCGGTCTTTCAGAACTACTGTGATTCTTCCATTATAACCCCCTTCTCCCTATTGACATCCCCTTGCTTCTTCTACCATGTTGTCTTAATCCATTAGACCAGTGATTTTCAAAATTTTCATCTCATGGCACACATAAACTAATTACTAAAATTCTGCAGCACACAAAAAATTATATTATTTTTTGCTGATCTGACAAAAATAGGTCTGATTTTGATTTATTCACACTCAGCAGCTATTGTTGAGTTGGCAGTTGTCATTTTTTTTATTTGACAATCTCAGGGAAAAGGGGTCAGCGTCCCTGACTAAATAGTCAGGTACTGCAAATTTTAAAAATCCTTGTAGCACACAGGTTGAAAGTCGCTGCATTGGACATTAAGGTAAATAACTGATGATCATCTACTAGCAAAACCCTTTTTCTTCTCTTAAACCGAGGAAGCCGCAGTGGTCCTCCACAAAACTCTACACGCACACATCCATAGCTACCAGCACAAGAGATCACCAGAAGATTCCATCTTCCTTTATCCATGGCCGTTTCATGGCGTGCTCAGGTCTGAGTCGGGCACCAACCAGAGGACTGGGAAGCATAGCCTGAATGGGGCAGCCAGTGTGTGAAGTGAGCATGGAGACTTTCCCGCAACTGTTTACAGCCAGAGCATCTCATTCATGGCCTTTCAGAAGGAAAAGAGATCATTGATCTGCTTCATTCTCTAGGAGTTAGGGGAGTAAAATACCTTGATTCTAGTCTTGGCAGTAGTAGAAATTAATGGTGTGGCCACAGTATAGTCATGAAATCTCTTAAGAATCTTACTTTTCTTAACTATGAAATGGTGGGTTTGAACTCTATAATGGCCAAGTGCAGCTTCCAATTCCTGATTTTATACAGGAGAGTATTTCTATAACCTAGAAATGAGGACGAACTTTTCTCATCCAAAGAAGAAATTGAGAGAAGCTTGATAGACTTGATAGTCCCCCAAAGAAAAATATCTATATATCCAATAAATATCTGAATGTTATAAATAAAATTGAAAGTTAAATATTCATAAAATTTGGCAAAGGATCAATGCCTTTGTTATATAAAACACTTAGTAATTAAGAAAAACTAGTTTAAGGACTCAGAAACAAATCATAAAAGTGCTAAAAAATCCAAGACACACGTGAAAAGAATATTTGTTCAGTATCATCAATAATTAAAGAAGATAAAAACAACATATGATTTTTGGCCTGCAAATTATCAAACAGAAAACATATATTAGTGATAGCAAGGTTGCAGGGAAGGTTAGGACAGGGTTGTTCCCCAAGCCTGCCCTTTTGAAAAGTCATTGGCAATGTTATAAATTGCTGAACTCTTTCTGCTAGTTATTATAGTCAATAAGTTACACAACAATTCCACTTTCAGGAGTTTTCCTAAGGAAATAAACATGTACAAAATATTTAGCTCTAGTTCTGCTAATTGTAGCAAATTATTGAAAAAAACCCTAAGTTTCAATCATTGGGAATTAAGTAAATTAAGATGCATTCGCATAATGAAATACTTTATAAAAAGTTATTGAGATAGTACCCAAATGCTTTTCTGTGTATGGAAAGATGTTTTATAATGTTTTTTTGAAACAAATGATCAAATATACAAGTAGGCAGACATTATAGTATTGTTATTAAAATAGCCATGGATACTATATATCTAGACATACAAGCAATCTTGAATTATAGAGACCAATGCGTTAAAGGTGACTTTTTGTGGGTAGGAAAATTTATGGATTTATTTGCATTTTAATTTCTTATCCATTTTCAGCAGCGAAACTTTATTGCTCTTGTATTAGAGAACAAAAACTTCATTGAATAAAAGACTTAAACTACTGCCATTTTAGAGGAGTGCCTAGTTAAATAACTAGTTTCTAAGCCAGCCCTCATCTATGGGGCAGTTGTGGCAGACCCACAGACCCGTAGCAGTCATGTCAATGGGCAGTCATGTCAATGGAGGCAGTGCATTGTTGTTCCGACTGGTGTAATTCAGGGCGTAGGTATAATCGATGTTCAGTAGTAATTTAAAAAATATCGAAGGGGAAAAGTGAACAAGTATTCCCCATGTCAAGTGTGAGGAGAAATGGGTTTCCAACAGTTGTTAGTGTTCTCAGATGTGCAAAAACCACTGCATCGTTGGAGGAGCAAAAATGAAAGACATTTTATTGGATCCGATTCTAAATGAATTTTTAAAATCATGTAGTAAAGTACAAGAACATTATTAATATTCACAAGTAAATGCTATGAGAGTTTCAGAAGAATATCCCTTACAACATTTATTTTGGATTTCTCTATTTGAGAACAAATGTATATTAGAAAGAATTTAACTGATGTAAACTCAATCTTTGTCTACAAAACAAAATGGTAGTTCACTCTCATAGTCTAGCAAAATTTACCTATGTGGATTGACAAATCACTTAAAAATGCTCACTAAGAAGTTAAATTATCCAGCATGCTTTTCTATTTTTAACAAGTGATTTCTCCTTATTTTATGATCTTTTCATTTGATCTTTTCATTTGTCCGACTTTGCCCTTTTATAACCATACCTACCTTCCTCCTGGCCCCTTGGCCCCACCCCCTCCCTACCTCGGCAACCACTGATCTGGTCTCCACTTCCAAAATGTTGTCACTTCAAAATGTCATGTAATAGAATGTGTGTGACTTTTTAGGATTAGCTTCTTTTTCACCTCAGCACAAGCCCTGGGAATTCATCAAAGTTGTTACTATAGCAATAGTTTTTTGTTTTTCTGTGTAGTATCCCATGGACTGTATACATCAGTTTGTTCGGCCACTCACCTGTTGCAGAGTAATGGGCTATTTCCCGCTTTCGGCTCTTGTAATAAAGCTTCATTGAACATTCATGTATAGGTTTTTGTATGATACAGGTTTTCATTTCTTTAGGAATAAAATTCTAAGATTACAGTTGCTGAGTCATATGGTAATTGTGTATCTAGATTAATCAGAAACTGCCCAAGTCTCTTCATTTCTGAAGTGGCTGCATCATTTTATATTGCTGCCAGCAATGTATGAATGACCAGGGTTCTCTTCATCCTCAACAACATGTGGTTCTACTACTATTTAAACCTTTCGGATAAATGTGAAGTAATATTGCAGTTATAGCTCATCGGTTTTCATTGCATTTCCCTGATTGCTAATGATGTTAAAATATTTTCATGCGCTTTTTTGTCATCAATATATTCTCTTCCATTTAATGTCCATGCATGACTTTACATATACTATAATTTTTTTAACTGTTAAACTTTTAGAATTCTTCATATTCTAGATACTAGTCCTTTGTTGGGTATGTGGTTTACCAATATATTTTCTGAACATGTAGCTTACTCTTTCATCCTCTTTGCATGGGCCATCACTGATCAAAAGTTTTTAATTTTGATAAGATTCAATTTATGAATGTCATGATTAAGAAGCACATTCATTTATGACTAGGGTTTTGATGTCAAGTCTAAGAACTCTGTGCCTAGCCCTAAATCTCAGAGTTTCTATTTATTTTTCTACATGTTTTATAATTTATAGTTTACATTTAAGCCTATAATACATTTTAATTTTTGTTAATGGTATGAGGTCTAGGTTAAGTTTCATTTCTTTTCCTGTGGGTGTCCAATTGCTCTGGCACTGGTTGTTGAAAAAGGCTGTCTTTCTTCCCTTGAATTGCTTTAGCACCTTTGTTAAAAATCAGTTGAGAATATTTGCATGAACCTGTTTCGGGGTCTCTATGTTCCATTGACTCATGTCTGCCACACTGTCTTGATTCCTGTGGCTAGATATTGTCTTAATATCATGTACTAATTTCTTAGGGCCACTATAGCACATTACTATACACTTGGTGACTGAAAGCAATAGAAATGTATTCTCTTACACTTCTGAAATCCTGGTGCAGACAGGGCTGCATTTCCTCTGGAGGCCTTAGGGAAGAATTCTTCCTTGCTTTTGGCAGCTACTGGCGAGCTCTGGCTTCCTTGTATTATGGCTACATGACTTCAATCTCTGACTCAGTCTTCACATCACCTTCTCCTCTGTATATGTCTTCCGTGTCTGTACCAGAACTCCCCATGCCTCTCTCTTATGAGGATACATGTAATTGTAATTAGAGCCACCCCGATAATCCAGGATGAACTCCTCCGTTCAAGACTTTTACCTTAATCACATTTCCTTCTTGCCATATAAGACAATATTGACTATTTTGCCATATAATGTTTACAGGCACCAGGCATTAGGACATGGGCCTATATTTTGGGGGCTAATAGTCAACCTATTACAGTTGATTAATTCCTCTTACTTTATTCTTTATCTAGATTAATGATTGCTTTAGCTTTTCTGGGGCCCGTGCCTTTTCATATAAATATTAGAATAAGTTTGTGGCTGCAAAGAGCCTTGCTGGGGTTTTGATAGACTTTGTATTAAACCTATAGGTCAATTTGGGAACAATTGACAATTTTACTATGGTAAGTTTTCCAAACCACAAACATGGTGTATCTGTCTATTTATTTAGGTCTTTTTCTTTCATTCTCATTTTGTAATTTTTTTTAGGGGGGAAGGGAAGGAGAAAGAGAGGAAGAGAAACATCAGTGTGTGATTGCTCCTCACCTGCCCCCAACTGGAGACCTGGCCCGCAACCCAGGGCATGTGCCCTGACTGGGAATCAAACCGGCAACACTTTGGTTTGCAGGCCCGTGCTCAATCCACTGAGCTATGCCAGCCAGGGCTGTAATTTTTTAATCATAGATTCTGTACATGTTTAAGTGTATATCTAAGTAGTTCATCTTTTTTGGAAATTTTTGTTTCTACCTGTTCATTGACAGTGAATAGAAATAGGATTGACTTTGTGTGTTGATCTTCTATGCTGTGAACTTACTGTGATCATTTTTTAGTTATAGGAGTTTTTGTAGCTTCTCTGGGGTTTTCTACATAAACAGTCATGTCACCTGCAAATACAAACAGGTTTGTTTCTTCCTTTCTTGTCTGTATGCTTTTTATCTCTTTCTCTCGCCTGTCGCAGTGACTACAGCTTTCAATACCACATTGAATAAGAGTAATGAGAGTGGACGTTCATGCTTGGCTCCCAATCCAACTGGGAAAGCGTTCAGTCTTCTACCATTAAGTATGTTGTTATCTTTAGTTTTTGTTGTGGTTGGCTTTATCAAGTTTATGTAACAGCATTATATTTCTTACTTGCTGAAAGGTTTATCATGGTGTCACATTTTATCAGATGCTTTTCCTCTTATCAATTGACATTATAATTTTGCTTGGTGTGATTGTTGGTATGGATTACTTCGACTGGTTTTCTTTTTTTCTTTTCCATTTAATTTTTAATTTTTTAATTTAATCTTTCTTGTATTTTTTCTTCCATTACCATTTAGTCCTCTTTACTGACTGATTTTCTGATGCTGAGCCACTCTGCATACCTAGACTAAACCCCACGTGGCCATGGCACGTAATTCTTTTATGCATTTTCGGACTCAAGCTGCTCTTATTTTGTTAAGGACTGCTGCATCCATGTTCATGAGCGCTGTTCGTCTGCAATTGTCTTCTCTCTTACTGTTTTTGTTTTGGTATCTATTTCATCTTGGTTGAGTTTTGAAAGTTTGTGTTTTTTAAGGAATTGGTCCATTTCTTTGAAGTTATTGAACTTATGAGCATGAAGTCATTCAGAATATTCCCCAGTTACCATCTAGTGCCTACAGGGTCTGTCATGGTGTCCCAGTGCTGGTCGTTTATGTCATTTACCTCTTTATTTTTGTCAGTGCTTCTAGGTGTTTATCAGTTTTATTTAAAAGAACTAGCCTTTAAAAATTGTATTGACTTTATGGGGGGCGACACTGGTTGATAAAATTGTATTTGTTTCACGTGTACAATTCTGTAATATGTCATCTGTTCACTGTACAAAGTCAAGTCTCCTTCCATCACCACATATTTGACCCCTTTATAACTCTTCTACCTCCCCTACACCCCCTTTCCCTCTGGTGATCACTATCCCATTGTCTGTGTCTGAGTTTTCATTTGTGTGTCTTATTTATTTCTTTGTTGCTTTCAGTTTTATATCCCGAATCTGAGTGAAATCATATGGTTCTTGTCTTGTTCTGTCTTATTTTGCTTAGCATGATACTCTCAAGATCCATTCATGTTGTTGCAAATGGCAGTATTTCACTTTTTCTTAGGGCTGGCTGAGTACTATTCCATTGTATATATGTACCGCATCTTCTTTGTCCAGTCATCTATCAAGAGACACTGTGGTTGTTTCCATGTCTTGGCCACTGTGAATAATGTTGCAGTGAACATAGGGGAGCATATATCTTTACAGATAAATGGTTCAGATTTTTCAGGTAGATACCCAGAAGAGGGGTTGCTGGGTCATATGGTCAATTTATTCTTAATTTTTTGAGGAACATTCATACTGTTTTTTCCCTCAGTGACTGTACCAGTCACCAGCAGTGAATGAGGGTTTCTTTTCCTCCACAACCTCTCCAACACTTGTTATTTGTCTTACTGATAACATCCATTCTAACAGGGGTGAGGCAGAATCTCGTTGTGGTTTTGATTTGCATTTCCCAAATAGCTATTGAAGTATCTTTTAATATGTCTGTTGACCATTTGAATGTCTTCTTGGGAGAGGTGTTCAGGTCCTCTGCCTTTTTTGAATTTGATCTTTTTGTTGTTGAGTTGTATGAGTTCTTTATATATTTTGGATATTTACCCCTTAGCGGAGGTATTGTTTGCAAATATCTTCTCTCCTTTGGTTGATTGCCTTCTTGTTTTGTTGATGGTTTCTTTTGCTGTGCAGAAGATTTTTAGTTTGATGTAGTCTCGTTCATATATTTTTGTTTTAATTCTTTGCCTTTGAGGTCAAATTCATAAAATCCTGAGATCAAGATCTATAAGTTTGGTACCTCTGTTTTCTTCTATGTATTTTCTTGTTTCAGGTCTCATATCTTAGATCCATTTTGAGTTAATTTTTGTATATGGTTTTATAAATAGCAGTCTAGTTTCATTCTTTTGTATGTGGCTTTTGAATTTTCCCAGCACCATTTATTGAAGAGGGTTTCTTTCCCCCATCTTGTTTTGGGCTTCCTTGTTGAAACTTACTTGCCAGTATACATGTGGATTTATTTTGGGGTTCTCAATTCTGTTCCATTGGTCTGAGTGTTTGTCTGCCAATACCATGCTATTTTGATTATTGTGTCTTTGTAGTATAATCTGAAGTCAGGGAGAGTGATACCTCTGGCTTTAGAACTAGTTTTGTTTCATTTATTTTCTTTATTATATTTCCATTTTTAATTTTATTCTTTTTATTTCCTTTTCTCTGCTTGTTTTAGTTTTTTGCTCTTTATTTTTGTTTCTTTTAGGTAGGAACTTAGATCGTTAAGTTAAGACTTTTTCTCATTTCTCATGCAAACATTTAATGCTATAAATCACCTTCTCATCATTGAGAAGGAGCAACAACATGTATTTTTGTTTTCATTCAATTCTATATGTATTTTTAAAAATTTTTGTTGAGACATTTTCTTTGATCCCTGGCATATTTAAAAGTGTGTTCTTTAATTTTAATTCTATTTTTTCTTGAGTTTGTTTTATGATCTAGGATATGGTCTGAGGTCATGACTGTTCTGTGAGTGCTTGAAAAAAATATGTATTCTGCTTTTGTTGTGTGGAATGTTCTACATATGTCCATTAGATTCTGTTGGTTGATTGTGTTGTTAATATCTTCTATATCCTTTCTTATTTTCTTTCTAGTGAGTCTATCAGTTTCTGGGAGGAGGTTTCTTAAGCTATTGGGAAACTACTTGAAGTTCCCAACTATAATTGTGAATTTGTCTACTTCTCCATTCAGCTCTCTGTTTTTGGTTCTTGTATTGTCAGGCTTTGTTATTTGGTGAGTATACATTTAGAATTGGTATGTCTTTCTGGTGCATTGTTACTTATGTCATTATATAATGCCCTTCTTTCTCTACTAATTTTCTTTGCTCTAAAATCTACTTTATCAAATATTAATATAGCCACTCCTTTTAAAACTTAATGTTTGCATGATTTTATATCTTTTATATAACTTTTCTATTACTTTACTTTCAATATACATATGTCATTAAATCTAAAGTAAGTTTCTTTCAAATAGCATATTTTGGATCATTTTTAAAAAATTCACTTTACCAATTACTGTCTTTGATTGGTGCATTTGGACCATTTTCATAGAAAGTACTATTGATATTAGTGCTTAGATCTGCCATTTTTATGTTTTGTTTGTTTCTCTCCTTGTTTTCTTTTATTTCTCTTTTTGTCTTCTTGTGGATGCCTTAAACATTTTTTAGGATATCATCTTGAATTATTTATAGTGGGTCTAAGTATGTCTTTCATAGTTTTCATAGTGGTTATATGTGCTACAGGGCTTATCACAACCTGTTGGTGTAGAAAGCAGACTGTTTCCCCATCCCTGAAAGACATCCATGTGTGAATCCTGGACACCTGTGAATACATTAATTTTAATACGTAAAGAGGGGACTTTGAAGATGTAATTAAACAAATGATCTTGAGATGGGAAGATCATCCTGTATTACCTGGGTGGACTGAATTTAGTCGTAAGGGTTATTACCATATGAAGAGAGAGAGTCATACAAAGGTATGTGATGATGGAAACAGAAATCAGAAAGTTAGAGGTTTGTAGATGCTATGCTGCTTGCTTTGGAGATGGAAGAAGGGACCACAAGCCAAGGGATGCAGTTGTATCTTGAAAATTTTGTCTATCGTGTTGAGTCTCTGGGTCCTGATTAATATTTATCTTAGTAGGCTATCATCCTTCTTCACATGCACACCCTAACTTTACTGTTTTGGGCTGTTGTCACAATGACAGCCTAATTTTCAGAGCTGTTGCAGTGTTATTTTAGTCTACTTGATTTATCTCTTGCTATTGGGGCTCCCACTAGTACCTGCTGGTACTTGTTGAGGGGTTGGAGGGATTTCCCCAGGTTGGGTCACTGGGTGGCGGATCCCAGCTAGGGAGAGGAGTCTCCGGCCTCAGAGGGCTTCCTGGACTGTGAAGTTTGCTGTGCCCGGCTCCCTCTTCCAGCCCTGCTGGGCAGTCCTCTCTCTTATCTTTCAGTGGGAGAGGCGAGTCTTAGTCCCAACAGGAGAGGAGGGTGGTTCCTCAGGCCACTTCCTGTGAGTGGGGCTCCTGGCGGAAGTCTCTTGTCAGTTCTTCCGGGTTTGCCCGACGTTGTCGGAGGGGGTCCCATTGTTTCAGGGGGAGGAAGGAGCCTTCTCAGGCTGGCTTTTGTTGCTGGGCTACAGGTCTAAACATGCTGGATTTGGGTGACTTATAAATTCTGTTGGCAAGAGGAACCCAACACGCTGCCTCTATGTTGTTCTTTAGTCCTGGGATTCCAAATAAGTTTGCCTTCGTACCACTTTTCAGAGTTCTTCTTTGGTTGTCTTTTGCATTAGTTCCCAGGTTTATATATAGAGTGTCTAATGGGAAAAAACAGGGAGAAGCGGGTCTATGGCTACTTGTCTAGACCAGAAGTCACTGTTCAACTTTTGATAATACCATGTTTTTTCTCTTTCCCTGGAAATGGTCTACTGTAGTTCAGGAACTGGAAGAGATATTTTAAGAGGAAGGAACTGAGTATGGAGCGAGATGAGGTTGGAGAAGTAGGAGGGGCTGATTATGCAAAACATTATAGATTATGTTATGGAGTTTGAATTTTATTCTAGGTACAATGGGAAACCATGTTAAGATTTTAGTCAATGGAATGACTTGATCGGTTTTTTTTTTTGAAAGATCATGTTAGTTTCTGCGTGTAAAAGTGATGTTAGGGCTTAAGAGTGGAAATAGTGAAACATAAAACTATTACTATACTGAGACATGATGAGGCCACAAATGCCTCTGGAAGTTCTGATTTAATGAACTGTGGGGGAGGAAAGACAAGAAGGGGAATAGATGTGATGTCAGGGGTATTGCAAGGGCTGACTTTGTAGATGGGTTTTACGTGTTCAAACAGATACAGACATGTTTGTAAACATTAAGAAGAGAGGGATGGGCTAGAAATACAAATGAGGGAGCTGTCAGATCACAGCTGACATGGAAACCTCAGGAGTGAATCAGATCACTTTGCAGAAAACAGAGTAAGCAGAGTTGAGTGCTCAGTTCACAGCCCTGCGGCAAACCAGCATTTAGTTATTAGAGAAGGAGGAACGTGCCAAAGAAAATAAGCAGCAGCAGCCAGAATGAGATAAAAAGGAAGCCAAGATATGTTTCCCATTTTTTATAAGAATTAATTTCAAATTCTCATCACATTAATCACCCATAAGGATGATAAACAAAGCACAGAGTATCAAACACTCCTCCACCCAATATAATGAAGCTCCCTAATTATTCAGTTACACCATTACCAAGTCACATCTGAAAAATCATCTGTAGGAGAAACTCCTGTGTGCACATTCTCAAAAACTTTGAAGGTAATATAAGAAAATGTTCACAAATTATATTTAATGATGGAATTATGAGTAGTTTTTACTTTCTTCACCTTTCTAGATTTTAAATTTTTTCTATAGTAAGAATATCAGAAAAATTGTCTACATTTATTGTATTTATTTATTTTTTGTGAGAAAATAATTTTCTATGATTTAGAACAATCTGAGTGTTATGGCACCCCATGATTTTCTGAAGCAACCCAACTGTTTTTGAGTTGGAGATATATACATACATAATATAATTTATTTGCTTCTTTGCTCTCTTTAGGCTTTTTCACACAGATTAGCATGTGGTTATTTATAAATAATATTGTGAGAGAGCGATGCATAGAGTAAAGAATGTGAAAATGAAAGTTAAATTGTTTGCATTTGAATTTAGCTCTGCCACTTCACAGCTCTGTGACATGACATTTATAAGAGGCAACTGTTAATATATGTCTTGCAGTGTTATCTGAGGATCAAAATGTGGTAAAACATGTGAATAGCATCATCCCCTTCCTGGCACATGGCAGCTTACTGACATATGATGGTGACTAATAGCTTAGGCTGTGTCGATAAGAAATTTGGGATTTGAAATTTACCCATTTTTAACAAATGGGTCACCTTCTGCAAATTATTGATATTTACCTCTCTGTGCTTCATTCTCCTTGTGTAATAAGTGAAGATCTTAATAACACCCACCTCAAGGATTATTATGAAATAGTATGTGTACAACACTTAGAATAATGCCTGGGAGCACTCACGAGCACTCAATGGATAGTATTTTGCATATTTTATGATTTAGGTTTTTTTTCTTTTAATGACTAGATTTTAAATTGTCCAGGGGCCAAGAACAAGGTCTTGCTTTTTTTTAATACACAATGGTTATGTGTTCAAAATAGTTACAAGTTAGGATGGTCATTCCAAGTATGTATTCTCATCAGTGATGTGAGGCTAGAGTAGGAGCTCTCTGAACTGATCTTCGCTGAACTGTCCGACCAGATTGCTCGACACTCACATCCTCCTCTGGCTCTGAAGTGCCGATGTCCAGGCGATAGTGAGCGTTCCCGTGCACTGCAGGCCACGGTGTTCATGCACGTCAGCACGCTTCCGCTTCCTAATAGTCGAGTTGTTTTCTTACCCAGAGAACTGTGCTGGTTTCAAAACCAGTTCATTCCAAGTATTTACTATACATATTTATTTAAATATAAAGCAAACTGTTAAACTTTTGAGTACAGAAAGAAAAAAGTTGTGTTTCTTATAAAACTTAAGTTGAATGACTTAGAAAAATTTGATAAAAATGAGTTCCTAAAAATTGCTGTCAAATTAGGTGTGGGCAGTGCAAATAAATATATTGAGAAAGCTATCTGCACTCATTGCCTCATGAATATTTTTAAGTTCTATCTTAAATACAAAGTAGAAAAAATAGGCAATAAGTGATGTACATAATTTGTGCATGTGGTTTATGGAGGTGCATGTCTGCATGAGTGAACCCATGTTGAGAGAAGAGATCTTGGCCCAACATCTAAACATTGAGACACACACATACATACATATACACACACATTTGACTACACACACACACACATATATATACAATACTCACATTTAACTTAAAAATATATATATACATATATATTTCAAGTTAAAATAACATATTTAAGATCTAAGTGTAACCATTTTTAATGATTCCCTTCTTTAATCAACAATTATTCATCCTGAAAGATCTTATAAAGTACTGAGATGGATTCAGCAGAAATTACACTGAATATCTACTGATTTTGAATTCTAGCTTAATTGCATGCTAACCGTATGATTTTGAGTAGCTTACTTATCCTCCTGGATCTTGATTTTTCATTTGTAAAAGGTAATTTTTTTAAATTAATGAGTTTTTTAATTAAATGAGCCCACATGTGTAAAGCACATGGCAGAGTTCCTAGAAGGGAATGAGCACTCACTAAACACAGCGTTCTGTATTCTGATGGCTACCAGGTCTTCAGCTGTGACCTCTCGTAAGCCTGAGAACCACATCTCCAGTCACAGACCACACACATCCGGCTACGCCTCCTCAAGGCACCTTCGCGCTCTCTTCCACCGAATCACAGGCTCATTATCCAGGCATCCTTCTCCTGGCTCTTTACTCATTCTCACAAAAATTGGCCTCCAAGTACGTTTGATTTTGAATTTTAGAAATTCTCTCCATTCTCTCTCTTTCTCCACTGGTACTCTCCCCTCACCTTCCTCCCTTCTTTCTGCCCTTTCTTCCTAATTGCTCTACTTTATTTAGTTTAATAAGAGCTATTTATTTCTGTCATTCAAAAGTGGATTTATGTAAAGTTTCTTTGTATTAACTTATATAACATTGCCAGTTATTTATTTGGTTCAAAACTTCATCACTTCTGATAGTACGTTCCCACTTCTTTTCCTAGTGTGCCTGTTGCTAATGTTCTGCTCACCAGCATGTGCATGTGTGTGCATGCATGTGCACACACAAACACTTAAACATTCGTGGTTTGCCATTAAATCCAAATTGGGATCCAGCATGTAAGTGCATCATGACTTCCTGCTGTTCTCAGATACACCTGATCGGTTCACAGTTCTTTATTGTCCTTTTGTTTCCTCGTGCAAGTGAATGGCTCCATCATTTGGAGCACTCTCTTTTTCTGCCCAAGAATTGACACCATGCCCAAATAAACAGCTTTGAAGGTATACAGGGGATTTGAGAGGCTAAAGCTGTATTTCTGTCACTATCTAGACACACACACACACACACACACTAATTTGCACATCTGTGGGCAGAATGCAATTCTACCAGCGTTCTCTTGGGTGGACTTAGTGTCTTCTCACTAATTACTCCACATAGAGCCTCAAGTGACAATAACAGCTGGTTATGCAATTAAAACCTTTGGGCCGTGAGTGGAGAGCTCAGTTAGGATGACAGCAAGGGCACAGTGTATAACGTCCTCATTGGTTTAATAAGATAGAAAGTATTCGGCTGCTCAGTTATGCAATTCATTTTAACTTGAATGGAGAAATCAAATTAACTGCAGGCAGGTATTATAGGAGCCGACAGTTCCGACATCCTCAGTGTTCCATGAAACTGAGATTGTCCTTGTAGAATCACAGGTGTTCTCTCTCTGCCCTTGTTTTTCTTAGAGCATTCCTCCATGCTAGAATAAATGCTAAATTTATGTTATTTAGCAGCCAAAAGGATATTTCGATTTTGGCTCTGTCAACTTCAGAATTTGAAAAACTGTAATGAGAACCTCGGTAGCAGAGGCTAAAATAGATGATCTGCGGAAAGAGGAGTGTGTTGATCAGTATTCTGAATTGCTGGGTGCCCGGCCACAGAAAAGGGCAGAGATGAACGGACACGGGGTTTCTGTCTCATGTATACTCATAGGGATAATTTTGATTCATGTTTCACAGAAAATAGACTGTCCCTGTTTTCTGGTATTACTTTGATAAAGGCTGGTGTGGTAGATTTTCTTTTGAGTGCTCATGGGATAAGGAGAGAATAAGGAACAAATTCAATTTCTTTTTAAAGTATTCCTTATTTTGCCTTTTGAGTGATTTAGAATGTTTTCTTTTTAAATTTCTAAAAAATTGTTGACATTATTACAAATGTTCCCCATTTCCCCCCATCCACCAGTTCCACCCCCACCTGGCCTTCACCACATGGTTGTCTGTGTCCATGTGCTCTGTGTAGATGCATATATGTTCTTGGACAAATCTCTTCCGGTCACCCCTCACCCCTCCTCTCTAAGATCTGTCAGTCTGTTCCATGTATCCATGCCTCTGATTTTATTTTGTTCATCAGTTTATTTTGTTCATTAGATTTCCCATGTGAGTGAGATCATATGGTATTTGTCTTTCTCTGACTGGCTTATTTCACTTAGCATAATGTTCTCCAGGTCCATCCATACTGTCACAAAGGACTGGGACTATATCCAAAGCACCCTGAAGCACTAATCAGCAAGAATATATGCATCCCTGTGTTCATAGTAGTGATGTTTACAGCAGCCAAGCTCTGGAAACAGTCCAAGTGCCCATCAGTGGGTGAGTGGGTAAGAAAAAAGCTGTGGCACATTTATACCATGGAATTCTACATGGTTGTAAAAAAAAAGTAGGATTTTTTTAAAGGCTTCAACACATGGCCCAAAAAGAGAGTGCAAATATTAATAGTATAAATTAATAATAGCAATTTTAATATTCAAAGCTCCTTGAACACACCAAGTACAATTACTATTATATAGAGATAGCACCCTTTCTTAATTTATTTGGCATATAATTTAAGTGAACAAGTAAGTGGAAGTGAGAGAATACCAATTACAGAAAAACTAAACCACTTGGCACATTCATTTTAATTGTTGAAACATTTCATATTGATAGAAATTTGCTGAACTATATAAAATGTAATGGCTTATTAAACCTTTCATACATTTGACTCTTTCCTCATGCTCTTCGCTTTGCTGTGTAAAACATAGGAATTCTGCATCTGTTTATTCTTTCCCCCTCTCCCTCCCTCAGTAAGAGCTACTCGTGGCAGGGATCATGTGTGTGTCATTTTTCTGATGCTGTCACCTGTCAGGATCCAGTGATTAGTATCCATACTTTCAATGAAGGAGTTTATTTTTTAAACACCTAAGTATCTACTGTGTGCCATGCACTATTTTAAGTACTCTCTATATTAGTTAAAAGAGTAGCTATTTTTATTCTCACAACTGTATTAATAATCAATTTCTGTATAACGCAGGACTCCAAATTGTGGGAGCTTCTAGCAACAGCAGATGTCGATGGTCTCACACAGTTGCCGAGGGTCAGGAGTTGGGAACAACGCCGCTGGGTGGTGGTGGTTTCAGGGTCTCTCACGAGGTCACAGTCACGTTGGCTGTGGCTGCAGCTACCTGAAGCCCTGAGCAGGACTGGAAGAATAGCTTCCAAAGGGATTCACTCCCCAGCCTGACATTAGTGCCATTGTTGGCAGGAGGCTTCAGTTCTTGGCCTGCCAATCGCGAGTCCAAATGGCCCTTACTTGTGCTTCTGCCTGGCTCCCATTGGAGACTCCCACCACCCCTTTCTCAAGTTCCATTAATTCACTAGAGTAGCCCACAGAATCCAGGAACAACAGTTTACTTACCAGATCATGGATTTATTATCAAAAGATACAACTCAGCCCTGGCTGGTGTAGCTTAGTGGATTAAGCACGGGCCTGTGAACCAAGAGATCACGGTTCGATTCCCAGTCAGGGCACATGCCTGGGTTGCAGGCTAGTTCCCAGCAGGGAATGCACAGGAAGCAACCATACATTGATATTTCTCTCCCTCTCTCCTTCCCTTCCCCTCTGAAGATAAATAAATAAAATCTTTAAAAAAAAAAAAAGATACAACTCAGAGACAGTCAGATAGAAGGCATGCATGGGTCACGGTGTGGCAGGAGGAGCGTGGCACTGAGCTGTCAGGTCTTCTCCAGGCACCACCCTGGCAGCACCATCACAGATTTACCCCCCTGTGGGCTCTCTGATCCCCATCCCCCTAGATTCTTATGGAGGCTTCCCAACACAGGCATGTTTGATTGAATCATCGGTCATTGGTGATTCATTCAGTGACCAGGGGCGGGGCTGCCTGAAAGTTCCAACCCTCTAATGATGGTTGGTCGCCCTGGCAACTGGCTCCCATCTGTAGGGGTTCAGGCTTGGGTGAAACTGGTTTGTTTTGAATAACAATTTTGACACCTGTCACCTTTATCACTCAGAAGTATTTCAGGACCTGAGGAAAATACCCAAATATTATTTTTAAAAAGGTGCCCTTATTGCTTTAACTACTTAGTAAGTTCCAAAAGTTTTGAGAGCTACATGACAAAATATATAGACCAAGACCAAGATATATATTTCATATGAATTACAACATCACAAGTGATCACTGTAAGCTAACTTGAAGGCTGGGTACCAAAGCAAAATATAAAGTAGGTCCTTTTGTTGTGCCCATTTTATAGTTGGGAGAAATGAGACACAGGAAAGTTAAATAATTTGGGTTATTTGAAGCTTAAATGAGAATGCACACACGATGTAGAACATTATATGGCACATACTAAGCATTCAATGAATATTGACTATAATTTTTGTTGTAAACCAAAATAATTGCCTTTGGCAGTTTTCAGATTTTAATGGCTTAAGTTTTGGGCTCAGTTCTATGGAAGATTATTTTGTGACTATTAGGAGAGCAAGCTGGCAGGGGGCGTGTATTGGTTTTCTGCTGCTGCTGGAATGAATTAGCACAAACTTAGTGGCTTCGTACAACACAAACGCATCGTGTTACATTTCTCTAGGTCAGAAGTTTCATACAGATGTTACTGGACTTTGTCGGCAAGTTTACGTTCATTCTAGAGGCTCTAGGGAAACCCATTTTCTTTCCTTTTCCAGGTTCTTGACACTACCTGAGTTCTTTGGCTCACGACTACTGTCCTTCATCTTTAAAGCCAGCAGAGTAGCGTCTTCCGATCTCTCTCACATTTCTTTCTAGCCTCTGCTTTCAGGGCTACATCACTGTCTGATCGTTGTGTCTCCCTCTTATAAGGACCCTTGTGATTGCATTGGATCTGTCATTAGCCAAGAGTTTTAATCACATCTCCAAAGTGGCTTTTGTCATGCAAGGTAACCTTCACAGGATCCAAGGATTAGGAGATAGATGTATCTGGGAGGCTGTTACTCAGTCTACCACATGACGAGTTTCTTATTAGAACCAAAGCTTGAGTTATTACCACTGAACTCTCTTAGGCAATAAAGGGGAAACAGTCCATCTGCCCCTCTTTTGGGGGTGATTTTAAAGTCTGTTCTCTCCATTTCCTGAAAATGATCTAAGCCTCTTGCAAAGAATTGTGGGAGCAAGTCTGTAACAGAACCACACTGGACCAAGTATCAGAGCTGAGTTCTCATACAAACTCTGCCTCTTTCTTTCTGTGAGACCTTGGGCAAATCATATAGCATTAAAAAAAACACTAAATTATCTGGTGACCAAAAGTACCTGTCCTGCCTACCTCATAGGATAGCTGTGTCCATCAATTGAATAATAGGAAAGGACATGCTTTGCATATAACAAAGCCAAACTAATACCAGGTCCCATTGGTTATCATCACATGCTATTTGAGGGGTTTGCCTTAGTGTAGTGTGGGGAAGGAATTTTTCTCTACCATTTCTTCAGGCTGGTCTAATAATGAAATCAATATGAAACAGATTAACATGAAAAATAAGCAAAGTTAATTATAAGCATACATATAGGACCCTCATGTGAGAGGTTCAGAGACAGAAAGGGAATATGAGGTATGTATGACATTCTGAACTAAGGAGGAGGTAGGGTGCCTTGGGCCTTCAGAGGGAACGTCATTATTCACAGGATGCTAATAAGAGCAGATGTTCAATAATTAGAATGTTCAGTGATTTTATGCCCTACAGATAGGTCTGGCAAAGCCCCTAATTTAAATTTTTTAAGGGAGAGATAAAAGTTCCTCTGGAGCCCATAGGGTCTTGATTGCCTTCAGCTCAAAATAATCCGCAGGCAGAAGTAGCACAGCTTGGGGAGGCCTGTCCTGAACTCCTTCAGTAGCACACCTGGAGAGGGCAGATCAGCAGAGCCAAGGCTGTCTTTTTTCCCTTTTAAATATTTTAATGTGTATGCTATGACAGTGTCCTAGTTTTTCCCTCTTTGCCCCCCTCCACGCAGCCCAACCCATTCCCACAGTCAATCCCCACACCGTTGCCCATGTCCATGGGTCGTGCATGTATGTACTTCGACTAATCCAAGGGCCCTCTTCAGAGGTCCAGTCCCACACCCTCTTTTGTCCTGGTCCCACACCCTCCTTACTGCCAGTGTGGTTCTAAGCCTCTCGCAGATAAAGCCAGCATTGCTGTGAACACAGGTAAGAACAAATTCAGATATTCTTCTTCTTTTATTTTTGAAAAGATTGTATTTATTTACTTTTGGCGAGAGGGGAATGGAGAGAGAAAGAGAGGGATAGAAGCATCAATATGTGGATGCCCCTTGCGCACCCCTTACTGGGGATACTGCAAGCCAGGCATGTGCCCTGACTTGGAATCGAGCCAGCAATACTTTGGTTCTCAGGCTGGCATTCAATCCACTGCGCCACACCAGCCAGGGCAAATTCAGACATTCTGACATTCTGAGGGTCTCTGCAAATGGGCAGGACGACGAGGGAGGGATATTTTATTCCATGCCTCTAGGAGTTCCACCATTTTCTGCTCTAGAGCTAGAAGGAACACTGGATAAATTTTCCAATAAAAAAGATTTATATCCCTCACAATCTTCCATGCTGTCATAAAAACAAAGGTAGGTTTTAATTTGTGAGGCTGGAATTAAACAGCATGATAATCAATAAGTAGCCTTTATATGCAGTCAGGGAGGGTGTTAAGAGTTGAATATTCCTCTGACTTGGCTTTTTATTCATTTGTGTGTCTGTCTTAAACATAGATATTTGGGGGCCAATAGAGACATGTTAGATAATGGGTGGTCACAAACACAGGGGATATCCTTGATCATGATACTTATGATTCATGCCATTCCTTCTTTCCTGAAAATGTATTTGGGCTGTTTTGTGTGCACCTGTGTTAGGGCCCTGAAAGAACACCAGGACTTTTACTTAGCAATGCTTTCAGAGCCCACAGATATGAGTAAAAACAACCTGGGTCCACCCCCCTTTACTTCCCTAAGCAATTGTTTCTACAGTGAAGGCCAGGAACCCTGTCCTCTGAAATAATGAGCTGATAAGGAGTTAGGAAATGGTCAAGGGACCAAAGCACTGAGAATGGGGAGAACACCCCAGGAGTCCTAAATTTAGGTCTTCCTTAGAGCTTTGGGGCTTTAAAAGGTGCTTTTTACTTTTTTTTAGCCAGGGTTTGATTTTCTTAAAATCAGTATTGATTTGTCTCAAATCAGTCAGTCCATTTTCTATTGCTGCTGTTTTTTTCTGCCCATGAATCCATTTCACTCCAAGGTGCTGTGCAGTTGGAGCTTGGGGACTCCCCCCAGCAATGTGCCTGTCTTCCGGACCACCAGCCACGCACATGGTGACGTCAGTCAACCCACGGGAGGTGGCTACAGATGACTGCAGCCTCTACCCAATCAGTGTCCTTTTTAAAAAAAGATTTTATTTATTTTTAGAGAGGGGGAAGGGAGGGAGAAAGAAAGGGAGAGAAACATCCATGTGTGGTTGCCTCTCACGCGCCCCCTACTGGGGACCCGGCCCACAACCCAAGCATGTGCCCTGACTGGGAATTGAACTGGCGAACCTTTGCTTCTCAGTCCTGTGCTCGGTCCACTGAGCCAGGGCCCCAATCAGTGTCTTTTAACAAAAGATATAATACTTTGAATTCCTAGGAAACTTGGATTTTTGCCTTATACTTCTTGAAGTACAGATTTCACAGAACTAAATCTCCTTCAAAGAAGGGAAAGGCTGCCTGTCACGAAGAGGGAGACAGGGAGACTCCTACACCACTCATTTGTCCCTCCATACAGAGGAGAGGGAGGAAAGTCCCAATCTGCCTCATCTTGAGCAGTCATATACAGATATGTGAGAAAAAATACTGTTCTTTTCAAAGCTCACCTTTCAGATTGAACATTAACTCTCATTTTTTTGGGAGAAAAATAATCTTGATGAGAATTATCCTGACTCTTTGATTTTTTTTCCCTCCTTTTTACTGCCTCACTTCAAGACATTTTGGTACTCATTAACACTTCTCTTTCATACAGAACAGAGAAAATAAAAGACTTTACTAGACTCAGGCATCTCTACTCTCTTTTCAAGATAGTTGATGTATATACTGATAGAAGATGTTCATTTAATCTCTGTACCTCTTATATTATTGTTTGCATAGAGATTTTAAAAAATCAGCTTTCTTTGATTCAGCATTCAGCATAATTAACTGGTTTGTATTATTTGCAAGAATTCTAATGTATCTGCTAAGTAATCCATCTCTAACTGTGGCATTCAAAAACTCTGAAGCTTGAGATGCAGACTTTAGTTTCTAAAACTAAAAGACCGGCTTCCTTCACTAGACGTACCAGTCTTTTTAATGGCTGAAGTGATTGGCCTGTCAGGCATGTGTGTTCGGTAAGGGACAGTTCCATTGGATCTGCAGCATTAGCCACCTCATTACAGATGTACTATGACAGAGATTCCCTGCTATGTAAATAAGGTCAAGGAGGTAGTGGGGGGCGCAGGGAGGTCAGAGTGCTGTGCAGAGCTGGGACCTTTGGAGCATATCTCCCTGGGAGGCTCCAGTCCAGGACTCAGGCTCTGGGTTGTGTGGCTCTGGCGCAGGGGACCATTCTCATCTCCTCTGTGAGCTCAGCCCATGCTGCTCTCCCAGTGAGAGACTCATTTGACCCGTCCCTCTATTGCCTGGAAGCCACACCCTGCTGAACTTGTTTCTGCAGAGGACCTGGCTGACTGGCGTTAACCTGAATCTCTGGTGAGCTCCTTCTGGGGGAGTTAGGGTTGGAGACTCAGGCAGAGACTAATTAGTATGGCTCTGAAGTAGGGGGCGCTTTCTCCCCTTGAGTGCCAGACCGTGCTGCCCGTAAGCAGGAGACTCACAAGCCTTGTCCTCCTGACCCTGATCACCCTGCCTATAGAGATCCTCCTTGTGGAAAAGTCTATGGGTTGCAGCCAGCCTGGGCCCACTCTACAGTCTTTCTTTGGAAGGTTCTTGAGGAAGACCAGGCAACCTCAGAGAGTGGTGGACCTCAGGGTGCCTTGGACCTTTTACTGATCAGAGCTGGAGGAAGCTGACCCTTGTACACAGCTTGGCCCCTGTCATGTGCACCCAGGCCCAGGAGAGGCAGCTATAAGCAGTGAATTGCATGGTAGCTTCCAATAGGTATCCCAAGCTGGTTACAGGCAGTGTATGACATTGACCTGTATCAGAGCCCCACCCAAGTGGACCCAGAACCAACACAACAGTGGTGGGCTCCCAACCATATCAGAGCTCAACCCAGCTAACCACACAAGAGGCACACCCAAAGGGAGATCCAGCAGACATCAGACCCTGGTGGAAACAACACCTCAGAGGGCAGCCCCCATACAAAGGCTCACATACTGTATAGGATTTACCTTATAGTCTGCTAGTCTGAGGGTTAACCCCACCCACAAATGGGCCAACAGCATGAAAGACTCAACTGCAAGAAAAAGGCACACATAACTCACACAGGAGACATTCCTGGAGAACCTAGGCCATGTGATCTGGAAAATTGTACCACTGAGCCCCCACAAGACATTTATAACACAAAACCACCATAACAGGTTTCAGAGTAATAGCAGATCTGCCTAAAATACAGACAAACCCAAAAAGGCAGACAAAATGGAGAGATAAAGAAACATGCCACAAATGAAAACATAAGAGAAATCCCTAGAAAAAATTAAATGGAAGCCGCAAAGATACCAGATGCAGAGTTCAAAACAATGGTTATAAGAATGCTCAAGGACCTTAGTGGAAGAATGGTTGATCTCAGAACTTAAAGGGATAGTAAGCATTAAAAAGACATAGAAACCATAAAAGAGAACCCGTCAAAAATGAACACAATGTCTGAAAAGAAGAATACACTAGAAGGAATCAACAGCAGGTTAGATGAAGCACAGGATAAAATCAACAACTTAGAGGACAAGATAAAACACCCAAACAGAGCAGGAAAAAAAAGTTAAAATTTTGAGGAACATCTAAGAAACCTCTGAGATAACATCAAGTATAACAACAGCTGCATTATAGGGTACCAGAAGAAGAGAGAGCAAGTGATTGAAAACCTCTTTGAAGAAATAATGGCTGCAAACTTTCTGAAGCTGGTGAAGAGACACACAAGTCCAAGAAGCATAGACAGTCCCAAACAATATGAACCCAAAGAGGCTCACACTGAGACACATCATAATTAAAATGGCCAGGGTTAAAGATAAAGAAAATCTAAAAGCAGCAAGGGAAAGACTCTCTGAAGACTCTCAGTTGATTTTTCCACAGATGCACTTCAGGCCAGAAGGGATTGACATGAGATATTCAAAGTAATGAAGAGCAAGGACCTATAACCAAGACTACTCTATGCAGCAAGGCTATCATTTAAAATTGAAGGCAAAATAAAGAGCTTCCCAGACAAGAAAAAGCTAAAGGAGTTCATCACCACCAAAACAAGTATTACAAGAAATGTTAAAGGGCCTTCTTGAAGAAGAAGGGAGGTATAAAAAATAAAATGGCAATGAACAAATACCCATCAATAATTACTTTAAATGTAAATGGATGAAATGCAGCAATCAAAGTCATAGGGTAGCTGGATCAAAAACACAACCCATATATATGTTGTCTACAAGAGACTCACCTCAGAATAAAAGATATACACAGACTGACAGTAAAGGAATGGAAAAGATACTGTATGCAAGTAAAAAGAAACAAAAAAGGTGAGTATACTTATAGGCAAAAAAGGCAATATTTATATCAGACGAAATAGACTTGAAAATAAAGGCTATAACAAGAGACAAAGAAGGACAATACATCGTGCTAAAGGGATCAGTCCAACAAGAGGTATAACTGTTGTAAATATATATGACCCCAGCACAGGAGCACCTAAATATATAAAGAAAACCTTGGTTGACATAAAGAGAAAGATTGACAGTAATAGAGTTATAGTAGGGGGTTTTAACATTCATTGACATCAATGGGTAGATATTCCAGACAAAAAATCAAAAAGGGGATGGCGGTCTTCGACAGCGTACTTGATCAGATGGATTTAACTGATATTTACAGAGAATTTCATCCCAAAGCAGCAGATTATGCATCCCTTTTAAGTGCACATGGAATGTTCTTTAGGATAGACCACATGTTAGGACACCTACCAAATCTTAACAAATTCAAGAAAATTGAAATCACATCAAGCATCTTCTCTGACCACAATGCACAATGGTATACAACTAGAAATCAGTCAAAAGAGAAACACAAACAAATGGAGGCTGAATAAGATGTTACTAAACAATGAATGGGTCAACAGTGAGATCAAGGAAGAAATCAAAAGTTACCTTGAGACAAATAATGAACATACAACAACCCCGAATCTGAGACACAGAGAGAGCAGTTCTAAGAGGGAAATTCATAGCAATACAGGCCTACCTCAAGAAGCAAGAAAAATACCAAATAGACAATCTAAACTTACACCTAAAAAATAGAAAAAACAACAAACAAAGCTCAAAGTGAGTAGAAGGAAGAAAATAATAAAGAGCAGAGCAGAAATAAATGCAGTGAGACTAAAAATGACAATAGAAAAGATCAATGAAACCAAGAACTGGTTCTTCAAAAAGATAAACAAGATGACTTACATATAACTAGACTTACAGGGAACAAAAAGAGAACATCCAAATAAATAAAATCGGAAATGAAAGGGAAGTAACAACTGACACCACAGAAATGCACATACTTGTACAAAAATATTATGAACACCTATATCCTACAAATTGGACAACCTGGACAAAATGGATAAATTCCTAGAAATATACAAATCTAGCATGCATTTATGACAAAAGCTCTTGCAAAGTGGGAGTAGAATTATCATACCTCAATGTAATAAAGGCCATATATGACAAACCCACAGCCAATATCATACTTAATAGGCAAAAACTAAAAGTATTTCCCTTAAGATCAGAAACAAGACACGGCTGTCCACTTTCACCTCTCTTATTCAACATAGTACTGGAAATTATAGCCATGGCAATCTGGCAAGAAGAAGAAATAAGAGGCATCCAAAGTGAAAAGGAAGAAGTGAAACTGTCACTATTTATAGATGACATGATACTGTATATAGAAAACTCTAAAGACCCCATCAAAAAACTACTAGAATTGATAAATGAATTCAGTAAAGTAGTAGGATACAAAATTAATTTTTATAAATTGGTGGCATTTTTATATAGCAATAATGAACTATCACAATGAGAAACTGAGAAAACAATCCCACTGACAATTGTGACAACCAAGAAACAAGGTACCTAGGAATATATTTAACCAAGGAGGTAACAGACCTAGTGGGAAAATTATAGGATACTGAAGAAAAATTAATGAAGATACAAATAAATGAAAGAATGTACTGTGTTCATAGAAAAAGTTAACATCATTAAAATGTTAATACTACCGAAAGCAATCTATATTTAATGCAATTCCTATCAAAATACCAATGGTGTATTTCACAGAAATAGAACAAATATTCCAAAAATTTATATAAAAGAGCAAAAGACCCTGCATAGACTCAGTAATCTTGAGAAAATAGAACAAAGTTGGAGGTATCATGCTACCTGATATCAAACTATACTGCAAGGCCATAGTCATCAAAACAGCATGGCACTGACATAAAAAGAGACATATAGATCAATGGAACAGAAGAGAGAGCCCCAAGGTAAACCCACACCATTATAGTCAATTAGTATTTGACAAAGGAGGCAAGAATGTACAATGGGATAAAGACAGTCTATTCAATATACAGTGATGGGAAAATTAAACCAATACATACAAAAAAATGCAAAACTAGACTACCTTCTTACACCTACAGAAGAATCAACTCCAAATGGGTTAAAGACTTTAATGTTAGAATCAAAACCATAAAAATCCTAGAAGAAACTGTAGGCAGTAAAATCTTGGACATTTCTTAATAGTGTATTTTTTTTCTAATATATTGCCTTGGGCAAGAGAAACAAAAAAAATGGGACTACATCAATCTAAAAAGTTATTGCACAACAAAGGAAGCCATCAACAAAATGAAATGACAACCCACTGAATGGGGGAGCATATCTACCAATGATGCATCTGATAAGGGTTAATAGATATAATTTATGAAGAGCTCAAAACCAAAAAAAACCCCAAACAATTCAGTTAAAGAATGGGCAAAGGACCTGAATTGACACTTCTCCAAACAGCACACACAGATGGCCAATAGATATATGAAAAGATGTTCGACATCACTGATCATGAGAGAAATGACAAAACCTCAAAGAGACATTGCCTCACACCTGTCAGAATGGCTCTCATCAATAAATCCAGACAAGTGTGGTGAGGATGTGGAGAAAGGGAACACCTTTGTACTGTTGGTGGGAATGCCGACTATTGCAGCCATTGTGGAAAGCAGTATGGAGATACCTCAAAAAATTAAATGCAACTGCCTTACGACCCAGTGATTTCACTTCTGGGAATATATCCAAAGGAACCTTAAACACTGGCTTGAAAGAATAAGTGCACCCCTGTGTTCACTGCAGCATTATTTATAATAGCTAAGATACTGAAGCAGCCCAAGTGTCCATCAGTAGATGAGTGGATAAAAAAAGCTGTGGTAACAGTTACACAATGGAATTCTACTCAGCTGTAACTAAAAAGGAAATCTTACATTTTATGACAGCATGGATGGGCCTAGAGAGTATTATGCTAAGTGAAATAAGCCAGTCAGAGAAAGACAAATACAGTGTGATCTCATTTATATGTAGAACCTATTTAACAAAATAAACAAACAAAATACCGTAGAAACAGACTCATAGATAGAGAACAGATTGACAGCTGTCAGAGGGGAATGGGGCTGGGAGGCTAGGTGAAGAAATTAAGCCAAAAAAGTACACCCCTCTTAGACACAGACAACAGCATGGGGATTGGCAGGCAGAGAAAGGGGTGGGGTACAGGTAGAAGAGGGTAAATGTGAGGTAAATGGTGACGGAAGGAGACTAGACCTTGGATGGTGAACATATAATACAATATACAGATGATGTGTTATCATATCGTACACTTAAAACTCATATAATTTTATTAACCAATGTAACTTCAATAAATTCAATAAAAAATAAAAGTAAATATGGTCAAGGGGCCTTTACATTAAAACCAAAAGAATGAACTAGCAGTATAGCAGGATACCTACTGTACTCATTTGCTGGGTTGTTTTTATTTTTGTGCTTTACAATTCCCCAACTTTAAGTTGAGTCAAAGTACATGAAGGACTTGCCTACGGTACAGCAGCTCAGAAGGACAATGTGTACGTACGTGTGCACTCACACATATAAGGAGAGTCAGGGTCGTTAAAGGGGTTGGGGTGGGCATGGTCAGAGAAGGAGAAAAAGTCACTGATGGGGGCACTGAGCCTGTCTGAGTCCCAGGGCAGTTCCTGGAGCAAGCCCAGCTCCAGGGAAGAAAGTGAGGGACACTACATAAGGTCTGGCGCAAAGAGGAGATGCAGTTTCCTGATTAACTATGGAGGACAGCATGCTGCATGCGTGTAACTTAGAATCCTGTGTATCCTTGCCAAGAATTCAAACTGTTACCTAGAAATTGGAAACTACATCTGACAAGGTGAGAGGGATGTGCTTATTAACACTCCATTCATGTAGAACAGCAATGTGAAATAAACCATCATCTAAGAGGTGGTTTAGAATAAGAGGGGCACTGACTGGATTATCACACAGCTGTCTCTCAACGACCGGGTCTCTTGGGAAGAGTATAAGCAATATTTGCCTGATAGTGTTTTGGGAATATGGTATCTTCCTTATGGGCTTACCTTGAGGATTAAACCATGAGGTGGACAAAATTCATTTATTCTCCTTTTCCTCCATTCAGCAAACATTGACCCTGTCCTTCCTAGTACCAGCACAGCACCAGGTACGAGGGTTACAGAGGGCAATCTGCATAAACTTGCCACTGCCCTCTGGGAGCGCACACATTGAATAAATGTCTAAATTCCAAAAAAATTGCTTGGCGAATAAGAGGCTCAACAAATACTATTTTCTTTACTTTCTCAATTTTTAAAAACAAGCTGAGGTATGTCTCTTATTTTAAACTTCTTAAAATTGCACAGCTCTGAGTGACCCTTGATGTATGAAAATGAAATGTTTCTTTCATTCACCCTCTAAACAGTTACTGAATGCCTGTTGTATGACTATGGTGTTATTACTAGTACCTTTGTGAAATACAGTCTGCTACTTTATTTAAAATTCAAAATGTGTCTACTGTGTGCCCGATACAATCGAGTGATTAAGGGGATAAATAGCTATTTGAAATGGTTTCTGGTCTTAAAATACTCTATTTTAGCATTGTGCAGAATTTTGTTGAGTTGCCAGGAATTTTGTGTTTTGACTCCAGAAGAGCACTCCTGACCTGTTCCTGTCTTTAATCTCTCCCGTCAGGGCCCCTGCCCTTGTTCTGTGTCACCACGTGATGGACTTCTTTGCTGGATCCTTGCGCTGTAAGGGACTTCCTGGTGAGAGGCCTTCGCTGGTTCCCCAGACCAGGTAAGCACTTGCTAATCAACGAGACCTCTAGAGAAAATACCCAGAGGCAAGTCCGGACTCTAAGGTAACTCGCTGCATTTCATTATAGATACTTCTGTAATGTGCATGTTTCTGGTTTGAATATAAGTGGGGCAATGTTACCTGGATCACTTGGATAAGCCTATGTAACTGTGAATTGCAGTGGAGAAATTAGATTTGCTTTATTGGTGGTGATACACAAGGAGAAAGGGAATGTGAATACTGAAAAGCTCAAACTCCCCATCCGCCTACTGGTAGTTGGTTTTAAAGGGTGAAATTGGGTTAAGGGTCTTCAGTGCAAGATCAGCTCTTGGGCATCTTCTGATTGGTTGGAGCTGGAGTAACAGATATTTTAGGAGTTCTGGTCACCAATTCTCCAGCTGGTATGGAGATCGATTTGGCGGTGGCCAAGGAGAGTCAGCCCTTCTGTAAACGGTGGAGGTTTGTAAAAACGAGTCAAGGTACGTGTCAACGTGTGATTTGTAATTCTAGAGGGGGGACTAGTGCCCCAAGATCCAGATTTATGTCTGAGAAAGTTGATTCAGGTAATGTAAGTAAAGGGTCTGGTTTCTTGCAAGCAGGAAACTTGGGGGTGGTGGGGGCTTTGTCGAGAAGGGATACTGGCTTGGTTTCACCTGGCACCTGGGGTCAGCTGGGCCATGGTCCCTATTTGTTGAATGGAGGAAAAGAAGAATAAATGAATTCTACTCATCTTGGAATACATGTGGTATTTTGACAAACACACACACACAATAAAATAAAATGGAGGGCATTCATCCTCCCTCCTGCAGTCCACGCTGGCTTCTCAAGAATACAAAGCTCTTCTGATGACTGATTGTGCCTCATTGCATTCTGATGATCCCTTTTCTGGGAGCAAGTTACACAACTTACAGGTTGCAATGTAGCTGAATTAAATGGAAATCCTGTGCTCTTACATTTGGGAAATAACAGGGTTAAACCATGTTAGAGTGATTGCTTTTAACTGTAGGACTTCTCAGGGGTGTTACTACTGACTGCATAGTGAATCTCTCAATAGATGTGATGTACAGCATTTTCTTTTTTAAAGTATATTTATTGCTTATATGCTGTTACAGTTGTCCCAATTTTTTCCTTTTGCC
This sequence comes from Trachops cirrhosus, assembly GCA_028533065.1. Classification (NCBI taxonomy): domain Eukaryota; kingdom Metazoa; phylum Chordata; class Mammalia; order Chiroptera; family Phyllostomidae; genus Trachops; species Trachops cirrhosus. Next base: position 20,081,873 of record CM052548.1, read on the forward strand.
CCTCTCCACCCAGTACCCCCCTTCCTCCAGCAATCCCCCCACCTTAGTTCATATTCATGAGTCATGCATGTAACTTCTTTGGCTTCTCCTTTTCCTATATTACTGTTAACATCCCCTTATCTATTTTGTACCCACCAATTATGCACCATTTCCCCCATTCTCTCCCAGCTAATAACCCTCCAAATGATCCCCATACTATCATACTGTTCCTGTTCTGGTTGTTTGCTTAGTTTGTTGTTGTTTTTATTTTTTAGATTCAGTTGTTCATAGTTGTGAGTTTGTTGTCATTTTAATGTTCATAGTTTTGATCTTCTTCTTTTTCTTAAATAAGTCCCTTTAACGTTTCATGTAATAACAGCTTGATGATGATGAATTCCTTTAGCTTCACCTTGTCTGGGAAGCAGTTTATCTGCCCTTCCATTCTAAACAGTATTTGACTTTTGGATTCTTTTCTTCTGCGCACTTGAGGTCTTCAACACACTGTTTGAGAAGCACTGTGTCTGGTTGTCGTAAGTAAGAAACACAATCTTCCAACAGTAATGAGATACAATTGAGGTCAGTTTTACTTTTTCTAAATTCCTGCTAAGGAGAACTCAACGGTCTACTATTGTCTTCAAAGAAAGAAAATCTAATCAAATGTTAACTCTGGTAAGTGGTAGGAAATGAGCTCCCAAGTGTTCAGAAAAGCCAGACAGCCTCCCAGCAGCATTCTCCCCACATGGCCGACCTCAAGGCCAAGCCGAAGCTGCCAGCCGAATGCCTGGGGAGATTCCCATGGAAGCAGATGGCGCTGCCTGGAGACAGTTGTCCACAGCTTGGCATCTGGGCTCGTGAGTGCTGTCCAGCTGAGGACTGTTCGGGCAGAATGCTGGGTGATGGGCTTCCCGCTGAAACCCATTAGCGCTCTTGTACATCACATCCCTCTTTTCCTCAAAAAGGGAATTGCACTTTCTGAAATCATGTCAGAAATACCTGCCCATGACAATGCAAGGCCAATTATGTCCTTTAAAAGAAGCTTAAGGACAGGAAGGTATTAATAACGATGGGGTCCCTACCATAATTTCACAGCCATTTAGTGAAAGCTGACGCTAGGACCTAGTATCCGCCCTGGAGCACATGGGGAGGAGGGACCCCATGTATTATGGGTCCCTACCATAATACCTTCTTAGTGACAAGGATTATTTTCTGGACCAACTTGTAGTTAGGCTCCTCTAAGACTTCCTCTTGACTGGGCCTTGACTTTGGGCTTCTGTGTCTGTCCATCCCAAGTCCAGTTTTAGCAGGAATCCTGCTGAGTCATTTGGGAGAGAACTCCCCCCGGCCCCCCCCTTGATTTCTGCTCACCCTCCGTATCTGAGAAAATCTCTCAATCTCCACCCTTGATATTTGGTCACTCTGGCCTGCCCTCAACAAGAATCCTGTTAAGTTGGCTTAGCAAAAATCTCCCTTGATATCTTCTCTTAGTAGCTTTCCATCTACTGATCCCTCACTTTCCTTCTTGGCAGTAAATCCCCACTTGTCCCTATTGCATTTGGAGTTGAGCCCAGTCTCTCTCCTTGTTGCAGTAGTCCCAACTTCAGTCTTCGTTACCCTTTCAATAGGTATAAGAATAATTTTTTTCTTTAACATTAGACATCTTTTTTCTATTATGTAGCTCTCTGCTTGGAATCTTCGTGCTTAGTTATAATTAGCAAAGGTGGAAAAAGTGAATGTTTTGAGAAAGCACTCAGAAGGAATGCCCTGAGCAGAGATGTTCATTTTCTCTTTGGCTGATTCACAAACAGCTAGAACTTCAGTACAATGGGAGCTGAGAGAGAGGATCACCAGGAGGTGAGAGAAGGGATAGTTCCTAAATTATGCCCACAGCAGAGTGCCTATAAATCATAATGTTATAAACATGGCCTATCATTTCCATAACTTAATTTCCCAATGATTTCTCAAAATTAGGCTTAATGTTAAAATATAATTAAAAATTTTATAGAAAAAATGATAAATATTTCCATAAAAATTCTTTCTTAGGCCTCCTATAGACATTTAACTTTTATGTAGTTCTTCTAGCTGTACCTAAGGAAATCAGACATCCTAGTGTGTCCAGAGCACTGAACAAATCAGTGGTCTAATTTGGACAGTGGTCCCCGAGCACCGTCTGTCTTAGCATTTGTCCTAGACAAAAATCTCATTTGGATTGTGAGTTACATGAATCCTGGAACCTTGCCTGCTGTCGGATACACCCAGACGTGGCGGTGCGTACACCTGTGTGCGCACTCACTCTTTGTCAGTAACTCTATCAGGTGCTGCTCACACCCTGCCTGGTGTTCTCTTGGCTTCAAATGTCTTCTGAGCCTTGGCCACCTGGTCTCCCAGCCACCTGTGAAGCCAAATGTGCATGGTGCTCCCCAGCTGCATGTAGAGCAATTGATTTTACTTGAGTGCAACCAAATGGTGCCTTTCATGCCGCGTCTTCCACCTCTCCCCTCCTGCTCTCAGTTCCCCCCGTTGCACTTCAGGAATGAGACTTTGCAGAGCCCTTTTGGCCCCTTTTCACAGGCAGTGTGGAACACGGGATGTTTTTACTTATGTACCCAACATTGACCACTGCAGGGACGGGAGCAAGCAAATCCGTTCTACTCCTCTCTTCCTTCTGAGACCCAGGGGTTGATAAGATTCTTGGCAGATAATTGCAGGAGATGGAGTGACCCGTGCACATGATACCAAGCGGTGCCCAGCTTGATAATGCTGCTGTTTACTCTCCCTCTTTTCCTGCTTCCTTCTGCTTTTCCTTCACTCTTGTTTCCTGGGACTGAAGGCTCTAAGAAAAGAGCAGAATGAAGAGCCATAGAAGGCTTTGCTCTTGGCTCTGGTTTCCGAGGAACCCATGCTAATAAACGTACTCATAAATCTTTCAGCTCCACACCTCCCTTTTCATTCTTCCCGGAGATTCTGGGGATAGGACTCTGCAAATTACATTTCCCAGACTGCTTTGCCAGTTTGCTACAGTTTCTGCCAATAGGAAAACTGGAGGGCAATGGAAAGTTGAAAAAACAAGCTGGGAGAAAAGATTTCTTTTTTTTCCTTTCTGTTTTTGACAGTCTGGCCACAGCAGTGGCAGTCAGAGCACCCAAGCCTCCAGCTTCTTTTGCCGTTCCCCAGACCAGCCTCAGGTGCACAGAGGCGGCAGCTGCAGCCGGGCGATAGCCCCTTCTGAGCACCCCCTCCGAGCTCTCGGGTGCCAGGCTTCCGCAATTGCTCCTCTTCCCCTGCCTAAGGGCAGTCTCAGGGAGGAAGCTGTTTCCTCCAGTTTTTATCTCAGTTTTGTTTCAGAGGATTTGTGTGAGGATTAAATGAGTCAATACACAAACACCCAATTCTCACGATGTGCGGTAGATTCTACAAAATCGTGGGAACGCTAAATTAGCTAATACGGGACCATTGCCCCTGGGGGAAGTGCACACGGCACACTTCCCTCACGTGGATCGCAATCTTAAGTCCTAAAAATAATTCATCCTAGTAGATTCTAGTGTATTTTGCAAAAGAGAAAATGAAGAACAAATACGAGTGGTTTGCCTTGACTTACCCAAAAGCCACCCCACTGAACAGCTGCTAGGGTTGTGACTCAAACCCCCTCCCACCGACTCCTGAGTGGGAGCTTCTCCAGCTGCCTCGCACTGCCCCCTACCGTCTCCACCCTCTGCCTGCTTCCTTAGGAGAGCCGACCAGAATGCTGAGCTGCAAATTTCAGGCACCTTATATTTTTGCTGCTCTGCACATGTCCGCAAATGGCCTTCAAGGCACCAGGAGTATTGAATTTGGGGTTACAGATAAATGTTATTGAATAGCAGTAAGCACGGAATCTCTGAATAATGAAGGTCGGCTATAATTAATTTAGAACCTTACTTGGCACACAGCAAGCATTCAATTAATGTTCACTGGTACCTTGTTATCTCCATTTTACAGTTGTGAAAGTTTAGTCCATGTAATTTGTGTTTGGCAGGGACAGGACTATAAATTCTTACCTTGGTTTATCTGATTTCAGCACTTATGTGTTCAATCATTATGTTGTATCATTTCCAACTTCCTCAAGAATTCTTAGTTGTAACCTTTAGTGACCATATAACATTTCATCATTCTGGTGTATAATGATTTTCTTAAACTATTCCGGTAATATTAAAGATGTAGGTAGGTTTCTATTTTTTACATCACAACTCTGCAGCGAACTTCTGTATGTTTCTATCATTTTGCTTCTACTGAAATTCTCAGGAATAATAATCCAACACAAGTGATATGAATATCTTTCGGGTTTCTGCTACATGCTGTTATTTTGTTTTCCTTAGAGGGGATGTTTAGTTAACTTGACCAGAATTTACTCAGTGTATTAGTTTCACCAAAATAACACCAGGTAGTCTAAAATGTTTCTGTTAACAGTATAAAATTATTTCTTGAAGTTGTGTTCATTTTAATTTCTCCATCTTGGAGAAATGTCTTTCCATACAATTTTTCTGTTTATATTTGAATTAGCTGTGACATCTTTCTCTCCTTGAGTGTTCAAAGTCTGTGGAATACATTTGTATTTTCTATGTATTAAATAGAAACTTTAATAGGTCATAGTTAATGCAACTTTTTAATCTGTAATTATTCTTTTACATTTTTGGTTTTTTTTTTAATCACAGATGTGATTATGCAGTTTAGTTTGAAACTGAATTTGCGGTTTTGTTGCTGTCATGAAGATAGGCTGCATCAGCGTTCAGATGTAGCTGGTAATGAGCCAGCAGCATCACGGGGTTTGCTGGGGACTTGTGGATAATAATTTGATTTGCCTCTTTAATCATTTTATTTTAAATCTTAACTTCCTTTATTTGTAAGATGAGTGGATTTCAAAGGTGATCTCTAAAGCTTCTTTGCTATCAAAACCATTTGTTTCTAAGTGAATCAAGTGTGATTCTGGATAAATATGGGTGAAAACTATTTTGTAAAATTTGTTTGAGATATGGCAACTGTATAGTTATGTTCGGGCTGCGACAACAAAATACCATAGACTGGCTGGCTCACACGACTGGATTCAATTTCTCACTGTTCTGGGGGCGGGAGTCCGATAGCAAGGGGCCAGCTGGGCTGATTTCCGGTGGAGCCTCTCTTTTTTTGGCTTGCAGACAATGCCTTTTTGTTTTGTTTTTTTGTTTGAATGCAGAAAAAAGAGACATCTTACTTGCCTCTTTTTCTCTCTCTCCTTTTTTTTTTTTTTGAGGACACAAATCCTATCAGATTAGGGCCCAAACATGACCTCATTTAATCTTAGATACCTCCTTGAAGGCCCTGTCTCCAAAGAGTCACACTGGGGTTAGGACTTCAATATATGAATTTTGGGGGGAGTTGATGGGGCCACAATTCTGATCCCAACAGTAACCAGCTGCCTTGCACAGCGACAGTGCTGTTGGCATTCTGATTTCAGTGGACCTGGGGGTGGAAGGGAACTATGAAGCCGGTGGGCCTGTCCAGTCTCCCGTCTTAGCTTTCCCACCATTCTCCGGGCACGCCAGCCTTCCTGCCATCATGCCTCCAGCAGACTGCCCACCAATTCCCACCTCCGGGCCTTTCCATCTGCTCTCCTCCCACGTGAGCTACTCTTGCTCTCTGTCTTCCACAGGCAGCTCCCTCCTCATGCGGGCCTTAGCTGTGCAGCTCAGCCTACTGCCCTCCTTCCTCCTCAACTCTGCCGCCACTCTTGGTTCTGTGTGCAGCACTTTCTGTTTCCTGAAAGTGGCTTCATTTATTTGTTTACTTGTTTGCTGCCCGTCTCCCTCTCCGTGGACTGATCTGCATGAGAGCAAGGACCTTCTCTGGCGTGTTTCTTCAGCTCCTGCTATATTGCCTGTTAGGACTATGCTCTTAAAATTGTTTGTCGAATGATGGAAGCCGTTACAAAAATTTCAAGTTCTTTCAAGTAAAAACTGGAAAGGGGTAACTTTGCAACAAATGTAACCCAGATATTGAAGTGATCATTTTTATACCAAAACAAGGTTTCTTTTTCAGAGAGTAAAGTTGGTTACGGGCATACAACATGCACAAAAGAAAGACTTGAGTTATCCCTTAGAAATTCTCCACTTTCTGAACAGTCAAGGTATTAGACATCATTTAGTCTACTTTGACTGTCGCCTGGGACAACAGGAAGGAATTAACTTCTGAGGTTCAGATTTAAGGAAATGGAACTTGATCAGATCACAGATATCACTCTGCCAAGATATAAGATGATTTCAGTTCTGCAGCAAGCTTTGCTACACAACCAGGAGTTCTAGCCTGCAGGTACCAATCACTGGCACATTATTCCTAAGGAATTATTTATTGAGCAGGGGCAGTGCAATTGATCCTCCACAAAACACAAAGAGAGACTTGTCTCTGACGGCTGTTCCTTCCAGACGGAAAACACAGAAAAATTATGGTGGCAAAATGCAGCCCCTCACAGCAGGAAGCAATTTAAAGGTACATGAATTGGTAGTTGGCATTTCTCTTATTTGTATCAAACATCTAAATGATGGACCCTATTTACGTATTTTTGATATACATATATAATGGGTTGCCCCTTTTTCTAAATTTCATCCAAATTTCAATGGCTGACTAGGTTTTATTTTGTAATTTATATATATGTTTATTAAAATAATTATGTTTTGAGGATCACGCCATGTGTGTATATGCAGAAAATTAATAAGGTTTGTTGCCCAAAACCTTTGGGTTACATTGTATTTAATTTCGCCTATGCATTTTTTAAGCTGTCGCAGGCCAGGAGATACAAGAAATAAAATAAAACATATGTGCAATATTTAGAACCAGTACATAGAACAATTCCAAGTAAGAGATTTAATTCCATCTAATTCTCTTGTGTTGGCTATAAGCTTTTACTAATCTAAATTAGGCTGATAAGCAATGTGAAATATATACCTTATTTTATGAAAATAAAACATATAGGAAGCATGAATTCTTCCCTAGCAGATTTCTGGATAGGATGGGAACATAAATTGAGTATCTTTATTTTGTTACCTTCAAATACATTTTATGTTGAGAGGGAAAATGGGGTAATGAATATTGAAAAGTGAGTGAAATACTAACCTTCCCTTTAATCCTAACCAGGACGGTTTTTCTTAGTACAGGTTCAGGTTTAGACCTCTGTCCTTGACATTGACTTTTTGGGAAATCAAAGATAGTCATTTCATCAATTTTCTTTAAGTTTGTCTCAAATAATGATAGAAATATGACAGAAGAAAGAGTTAATAGCCCTGGGGAAACTCTTTCTCAGGAGTGTGAGGGGTTTGAAAACCCCTCTGAATGTTCTGAGGATCATTCAGAAGCCTCAGAGGTCCCCTTGCTCGATCCTCACTGGTTGAATCTATACTAAACACAAAAGAGCCGGTGAATACAATAAGTTTAAATAAACAGGTGATCAGTTTAATAGGAAAAGAAAGATTAAATTGTAGCTTGACTCTGGAATGGTCTGCTTGAACTGGGGAGACTGCCCTTCTCCTTAGAGAGCCCCATCCAAGTGGAGGGCAAGCTCTCCCTTATCCTCCAGTGGGCAGTAGAAGTCAGGCTGTAACTTTACCCAACCCGACCAAGTTGTGGGGATAGAGGAGAGTCTACTGGGAATGATCTGTAACAACGAGGCAGGTTTAGACCCCTTCTCTGGCTGCCCTCTGCCTGATTACACGTGATGGAGGCCAGCATGCCATTGTCCTTGCCTGGCCTTCCACCAGACACGCACCCGGTGTCTTCTGACCTTGGAATCGCTGACCATACTGACTTCCACACTCGCGTAGAGGAGCGTGGAATTTCCTGATTCTAATCCAAGCTCCAGGGAGTTCTCATTTTGGTCCTATGTTGGATTTCTTCCCAGGAAAACTGACAGTAGGAATTTTGTCCCCCAGAGAAAATCCTGCCCTCACCCTTAAAAGGTTGGTTTGATTTCCAACAGCACGATTATTCAAAGTTTATAACAACACATTTTGCAGAATCTGCTTTATTCATGTTTCAATGATCTACGTATGGGATGCCATTACTCGGCCACATCATCTGGACTGTAGTTCAGTTATAAAAGCAACTCCTCATCCAGTGTTCAAAAAAAAAATCTGGGTGTGCAGTCTCACTGATCCAGTTATGACCAGTTGAAGTACTACTCCAGGTCCTCAAATAATGACATTTCTTCGACATTGTTTTATTATGATGTTGATGAGATGCACAGAAACTTAACTCTTGTTTATATCAATTAGCCTGTGGTAGAATTGGTTTCTTTGTGCATCGTTTTGCCACAGTTCCAAGAACCTACCGATGATAAGTGAGAACTTACTATATATGTTATTCAAGGTAACTTCCATATTCCACCCATACCATTCATTTTCAGTTTTTCACTATGCTCTTCATCGAAAGGCTCTCAAAGGACTTTATAGGATCATTATTATTTCTATTATGATTCTTTTACAATGGATTACTCTTCTAGCTCAGTGCGTGGTGCCTGAGAAAGCCTGTGTTTTGAGCCAGCATGGCTGGGGGTAGAGGGGGATAATTATTGAAGTCATAGAATCTTAAAATGATGAATTTAACCTTTGTATTTACAACCAAATTACTTATCACTTTAGAAAATGGGCGACAATGATTCTTTCATACCCAAATATACTAATACCTCTCTATTAAAAGAGTTGAAAAAAGGTTGTTGGAACAACAACAAACAAAACAGAACGGTACAGTACAAATAGCAAGAGCATAGGAGGAAATGCGTCACCTTGTATCTAGTCAGGGGATTATGTCGCACAAACAATCTGAAGCCTGAGCTGAGTGCTCTTGGCAGCCCGCTGAATCTGATTCTAAGTCAGAATCCCGTGATTGTGGTGGGTGAAAACAATGTATCTGGTTGAATTTACAATCAGGAAGGGACCTCGCCTGGATTCAGATTCCTTTGAAGTGGAGTAAAGGTGATTCACAGGGGCATATCCATCAGTTACAAAAAGGGCATATCCATCAGTTACAAAAAACTTGTGAAGCTGAATAAAAGCTAATGAAATAAACCTCTTTTCAAGTCTTTTGTCTCTGCCATATTCAGTGTTCAATGAGGATATTACTCCCCTAGCTTAGGAAATCACAGAATGAAGTATATTCTGAGGTTTAAAGATGTTTTCAGGGATGACAGATCCAGAAGGAGGGCAGGGCACAGGCACATTTGCATTTGTCACATCCAAGGCCAGTGAGTAGAAGCCGCTTGGAAGGATAAAGAGCCTCGGGTTGGAAGGGCAAACCCCAGCCAAAGTGCGGGAGTGTTGGTGTGCAGCTGGTGGGTCAGTGCAGTGAAAAGGAGGCCTGAGCCCTCTGGAGAAGGATGAAGAGGCAAAGACTAAGTGATCTGTTTAATCAGGATAGGTGTTTAGCAGAGAGTCAAGTTTCTTCCTGCCTCTGCTTCCTGGCCAGCACCAGAGAGGTGTGGCCTGTGGGAATCCCGTGTGACGTGGGGCAGTGAGTCTCTGAGAGATTTCTACATCAGTGCTGCCCCAGTGCATGGCAGTTGAGCTCCCAGTCCTTTACTACAGCACAGCCCTGGAAGGCAGCTGGAGGGGACCAGTTAATGGGACACAGTTGGGAAATGTTTACTAGAACAGCTTAAATTGTACCGACAACTACCAATTACTGCGTGTTTAACAGACATTGTGTTGTGTTTTACAGGCATTGTTTCATTCAACTTTCATAGCAATCTATGAGGTTGGTTTGATGATCCCATTTTAAAGATGGAGAAATTTTGGCTTACAGAGATTAGACCACCTAACCTGAAAGAGATATGGGTTGAGATTCAAATCTCGATATGATTCCAAATCCTGCGTTCTTAACAAGCATGATGTACTGCCTCTCAGTGTGGCAACTAGACAAGTTAATGAAGTCAACTGCTTATCTGATCCCAGAATGCATTTCCAGTCTCAGAAGCCTTTCAGTTACCACGTAGGTTTCCGGAAACCCTTTCTGTTCTTTTGTTTGAACCAGGTACAAGCTTTGGCAATTAAGAGCATATAATCAAAGGGAAAGTAATTCTTCTGTTATCTACACATCCTAGGAACATATACATTTTAAAATTGATTATATCCTTATACATTTTAATAAATCCACTAGTACAGTGTTTGAAAAAATTAATTTTAAGACCATAATATTGTCTCATAAATAAAAACTGAATGACTAAGAACTGGTGGTACTGTTACTATAATTGCAAAGTTTAATAAGGTTATTGAAGGGTAGACAATTTTTGTAAATGGATAGTTTTAATCCTAATTTCTAAGTCTTTTTATCATATTCCCAAACCACTCAAGGTGACAGTGATCGCCTGTTCTACTGAATCTAGAGGAACACCAATTATGTGCTTTTTGTGGCCAATTACGCACTACTTTGTCATCTTTTGTCAAGGTAAACAAACATCTCCCTTCCCTGCTGCTTAAAACTTGGATTTCCTTCAGGCATCAAGCCCTTACCTAGCAATGCGATTATCTTAATTCCCTTATCAGGATTTCACTGAGGACAGGTTACCTGGCCCTGTTTTTTTCACTGAGATGCAGAGGGAAATCTATTGGGTGCTTCTTGGATCAGTTTCTCGAATTAACGAGTAGTCCCACAGGAAGAGACATACTTTGCTTCCACTGGATATTCTTGTTTCTGGTTCTGTATCTGTTGGAATATTGGCAGCTACCTTGTGACCATGAGGGAGCTATTCTGAGAATTAGCAGAATAGAAAGATGAAGAAATATTGGCTCCTTGATGACCAAGTTAAATTTCCAATCCTGATGCCAACAGCTTTATTAATATATGAAATAAATATATTCTTGCTGTGAATCCCAGTTTCCATTTTCCCATTATTTGCAGCTCCAAGCATCCTAAATGATATAGATGACATCCTATTCCTTTTATCATTTAAACATACTTACAGTACAGAAGAAACTTGTATTTGTTTGATAGCATTCTTCAAAAATAAATTTGTTATCTGATTTTGTTATTGTTTATTATTTTGCAAATTATGCATTTTCTTAGATAATAGATAAGATGACATAAACACGTCTTTGCTAAGAGCAAAAGAAGGCATTGAAATGAGAAATAGGCAAAATTCAAAACAGAGGGTCTGATATTAAAAAGTAGAATAGAATTTATATGTAATTCATATGTTTAATTATTATTGATTTTAGAGAGAGGGGAAGTGAAGGAGAAAGAGAGGGAGAGAAGCATCAGTGTGTGAGAAACATCGATAGGTTGCCTCCCATACACGCCCCAACTGGGGACAGAACTTGAACCCAGGTATGTGCCCTCACTGGGAACCTGTGACCTTTCGATTTGCATGATGATGCTCCAACCAACTGAGCCACACCAACCAGAGCATAATTCATATATTTAGACAAATTTAAATGATAATTACTCTCTGCAACAATTGGGAAAATTGCCTTAGAAAGCCATTTATTCAGCCACTCTGCCAATTAGCATTTATTGCACATTAGCATTTATTGTGCATTAATATTTACATTGAATATTGTGCTCACTCCTAGTTTAACTATTCAGTTTCTGCCTCAAGGAGGCTGTAGTTAAACAGGTGAGGCAAGATATACATGTATTTCATTTACTTTTGTGCAACAAAAAGCTCCTAAACTTAGCAGCTTAAAACAGTTATCTCACAGTTTCTGTGGGTTGGGAATCCAGACATGGTTTAGCTAGTTTCTGTGCTTCAGGGTCTCCCACAAGGCTGAAATCAAGGTGTCAGGGTCTCCCACAAGGCTGAAATCAAGGCTTGGTCTCATCTGAAGGCTTTCCTGGGGAAAGGTCCACTTCCAAGCTCACTCACATGGTTGTTGGAAGTCAGTTCTCCCACGGTTGAATTCTGGATTGAAGACTTTAGTTCTACGCTGCTCTGTACTTCACCCCAGGCAACCCACAGTGCCTTGCCTCGTGGTCCTCCATAATGTGACGTCACTCACTTTATCAAAGTGTATGACCCGAGGCAGCAACAGAATCTGCTGGGAAGATGAAGTCGTAGCCTTTTATAACTACATCAAGAAATGGCATCCAGTTGCTTTTGCTGGATTCTGTTATTTGAAGCAAGTCCCTCTGTCTAGCCCACACTGAAGGAGAGGGGATTATGCCAGGTTACAAATGTCCAGGAGTGGGGATCCTTGGAGGCTGTTGTCTAAATCTGCCCGCTGCAGTACATGTGTAAATATTCCCCATATCCAGCAGTGGGTGATGCGTTCAAAGTGCACAACATAAAATTGGAATCGTAACAGGGAGGGGCCCATTCTTGGGGAGGCCCAGAGAAAAGATAGTATGCACAGAACTGGGTACTGGAGTCAGACTACATATTTGTGCTCCAGCTTGTATGGGCACACTCAGATGTCACAGTGGAAGTACAATGGGGAAATTGCTGTTCTTGGCAAGAGAGACTCATTGAAGCACTATGAACAGGGGAGTGACCCTTCATATAAGACCTGTGTGGGGTTCATAAGGCAGAATGGCGGGGGAGTCTGGAGGTGCCAAGGCCAAGGGGAAGAGGATGGCGGTGCCGAGAGAGGGGAATAATGACTGAAACGGTCTTTGGGGCGTGGGAGTGCAAATAAGAGGGTGTGCAAGAGAGACAGTGGTAGAAAGAACTGGTTTTGGTGATAACTGAATTGTGAGTTACCTGAAGAGGTGAACTTGAAGATGACTTATTTTGACCCTGGAAGCCTGGACTAATGAAAGGGAAGTCAGGAAAGTGATTTTTTGGAGGTGGTAGGGAGCAGGAAGCACTTATAGTTTGGGGTCTTGCTAGACACCCTCTCAAGTTTTTACTCAGAGCAAGCTTGTCTCTAGACCAAATATCAGCAAAAGTCTTGTGTTTGGGCAAATGCGCAAAGACAAAGCTTAGTAAACCACATTAATATTTGCTATTCTAAGAAGACTGTGAAATGTATTACTATCATCATCGAAGTGCTGAGATTGTTTCTCAAATTCCCCAGATGGAATTTCTGCCTAAATAAATAGCCATCAGATGACATTATGGGTCAATTTATCATAGGGTATTATAGATAATCAATTTACAAAGCATTTGGGAAAATTTTCCTGTAGCTGTTTTATTGGCTACTATTAGTGTCACATGTCAACCATCTATTACTTTGGATTTGCAACGGCAGCTAGTATTTTACAAGAAATCTAATCAATTTGGCACACAGAGGCTTGTTGTTGAGGTAAAATTCTTGCAACGAGGAAAGCTTCTTTTGTTCCAATGAGACTACACCATGGTTTTAGGTTCCATTATTGTAGCAATATATAGTTACAATTGTACATAAGTAGGCAGAGCAGTTCTGATCGATAAACTATGATGGTTTAATTTCAGAGTGTGTTAGAAAATGAGAAAAATGGAGTGTTGGAAAACTGAATTTTCATTTCTACAGTTGTAATACTATACATGGAAACAGTCATCTCAGCTTTTTATGAAAGGCGAAGCTGTCAGCCAAACTACACAAACTCCCCACGAGCAGAGCTATGCCAGGGCTAATGTCGAGAGCAAATGTATCCATTTTGTTCCCAGGCTGGTGACAGAGTCCACATGTTTACTGGAACTTTGCCTCAGCCCAAGCCAGGAGTCTCTGCAATATATAACACGGGCAGTTCTTGAAAGGAACTTCACAAAATGAAACAAAATACAACTAACAGATGACATTTCACTTGTAGTTCTTGTCTGGCTTTTAGTTATGTGAATTAATTCACATGCAAATAATAAAAGGCGGTCAAAAAAACCCTAGAAATGGTCTGAAAAAGGCACGCTCATTCAAGATCTTGAATATAGATGAAGATATGGCTGAAGACACTTTTTTTTTTAAAGCAATTTCGCAGGTAGGGAGCCCACATTACAGCAGGCACTTGGAGGCTGAAGGAAGTCCACTGGAGACTGTTTTACTGAGCAGTGGTGAGGAGGCAGGAATGGAGGAGGTGGGGACGTGGGTTGCCCCCTGGGGTGGTGCAGGGGAGATACTGGCCAGTGGAGGGCGCTGTGAACACTTGAGTGGAGAAGCCTGTGAGGAAGAAGGAAGCAGTCCTGATCACTCAGTGGAGTTTCCTGCCTGGGTCCTGGGGTTGGTGAACTTCTTCCCTAAATCAGTGCTTTTGATTCCCTTTTGTTCTTGGTTCTCGTTGACCACCCTGGCTATACCCAGTTCTTGTGAAAATGTCTCAGAGTTGCAAGGATTAGTATTCACCATTTCCTGAAACTTTTTAACTTTTTTTTTTTATTTTTAGAGAGAGGAGAAAGGGAGGGAGAAAGAGAGGGAGAAACACATCATGGGTGGTTGCCTCTCATGTGGCCCCCACTGGCATGTGCTCTGACTGGGAATCAAACTGGTGACCTTTTGCTTTGCAGCCCATGCTCAATCCACTGAGCTACACTAGCCTGGTGAAACTTTTTTCCTTAGCATCATTTAACAAAATGTGACAACTGGTGGATTCATAGTTTCATGTGAGTTTTGCTAAAAGTAATATATTATCTTGCAAGTGGAGACATCTCACTGGTTTTTTCTTCAGAAATTCCCAAATTTTAACAGAATTTAAACTGCTGAAATAAATGTAGAAACACATGTGTCCAATGGATTTGCTGACTATTGTCACATGTGAGGAAAACCTCACATTGAAGTGGTGGGAAGTATCGCAGCTGTGAAATTTTTGCATTATTTTTGCCAAGTTTCAGTCCCTCTTGCTACCCACTCCATGACATGTTAAAAAATCAGGGGCATGTCAAGTTCCAATTATAAATTGAGATGAAATCCTTAATCCATTAAAAAAATATTTAAACGTTTTCAAGTTAAAAAGAGACAAAAAAAGCTTAATTTCCCAAAAGATGCTTTTCATTTTTAATGACATATTTTGTTTTATTTTTAATAGTTCTAAAGAAAATGTAGTTTCACGGTAGAATATTTGAAAAATACAGAGTACTGAAAAGAAGATATTACATTTAATTATCCCCACCTTTCCTTCATCAGAGATAAACTGTTAGCCTTTTATGTCCTTTCTCTGTTATATCAAATTTGTGAATAGTTTAAAAAGTTAGCTTCCAATTTTATATATATGTATGTGCCCTACTAGTTTTTACTTAACACAAGCATTTTCTAATGCAATTACAAAGCTTTATAATAACCTATTGAATAGATATAATATAACTTGTTAACTCTTCCCCTTTTGTTGAGGACTATTTTCTAAATTTTCACACTTGGATATAAAGCTGCCTCTTTTCTCCATTGCCAATATTGCTGATCACAAGTGGGAGACCACATTATTTTTTAGGATAGATTTCTAGAAGCAGAATACCGTATCTAAGCATGGAATCATTTTTAAGGCTCTCGATACCTACTGCCAAATTGCTGTCCAAATAAATTTTATCTGTTTACTCTTTTGTAGTACGTGAGAATTTTCATCTCATTGAATTCTTCTCAGAACTTACCATTAAAATATTAGAAGAAAGTTGTATTTGTTTGGGTTTAAATTTGTATTTTTTTAATGAGAAGTAAAACCAGCCGTCTTTTCCCACTTGTATTTCTTCTTTAGCAACTTGTTGGTCTTGTGTGCTCACGAGGCTCTTTCCATCTCGACTTTATCCTCCTCCTGTTCAGAGTAGTTGGGAAACTAGAATTTGTGTTTTCCCTGGTCTCTAAATGTGGATTGGGTTGTGCAGATTAGATGCGTAGCACAAGTTCTGACAGGTGGGAAGTGGGGCCGATGCCCCCGCTCTGTGGTGGGGCTGGTGCACTAGTGGTCTCCAGTGTGAGTGGTTGTTGACATTCCCCAGAATCCACATTTCACTGTGTGGCCGCCGGCTTCATAGATATGCAGCTCTTGTGATGTCAGCAGCAAAGTGACCAGGAGAGCAAAATTTGGATCCTGGCCTCACCAGTATTACTTCCGAGGGAAAGCCTTAATTTAGCTCCCTGATTCCCATTTCCCCAGCCATTCCAAAGACTTTGAAAGCCCCCAATATCCTCTCTTAAGTTCTTTTCTGCTAGAAGTGTCTGAAGCAGTTTTTGTTTCCTGCACTGGAACATGGCTGACACGTTGCCTATTCCTTAAAGATTCAGGATTTTTCCCTTATGGTGTGTTTGTATGGGTCTATGCAGCATATTTTACTAAAGAACTTACTAATTTCTTTTGCATAGCAATGCAAAAAATGAAAAGTATTTAATAACCATTTTCCTGAAGAGTTTTTAGCCACTGCATCCTAGTATTAGTATTACTATATCTATTAGTACTCTTTATTCATTCCAAGATTCTTTATTTCCGTTTTCTAGATTCTCTCTATTTTCTTTAGGTTCCTCATTAATTAACTTTATTATTTTTAAATTATGAAATATATTTTTACTCGTAACACATTTAGAATACATAAAGGTTATAGTCATTTTTATTTTTGATATTTACTGTTATTATTCATGTTTTTATCTGTCACGAAAGAGCCTCCTTATTTTCCTTTAAAAGCCTTGTTTTGGGATTCATATCACTTACTTTTCAGATGAGCTTAAGAAATGCGTTGTTCTATAAAGTAGGTCATAAGCTGGTTTTGGGATTATTGACCGCTTTATATTGCCGAGTCTTTCCATCCATGAACATGGTTCACTCATTTATTCAAATTGTTTTTTCACGTCTCCCAATAAAATGTCTTAGTGACAATTTTCTAACATTTTTACATTTCTTAAGATTATTCACAATCTGTTTTACATTTATATTTTGAATGAATTTATTTCTGGCATCTGGGAAAGATAGTGGCTGTAGTGCATTTATTTACATCTGACTACATTTTTTTTTTCAGTTGATTCTCTTTGGTAGAATTACTCTTCTTTATCTCTTGACATCTTTTTTCTACCTTACACTGGAAAGCCAACTCTTCATTTGAAGACATAGGTATTTTCATAGCTCCCCTAGAGAAAAAAGGAAGATGATGCCATGTTTATTCAAACACAACTGACACTTCCTGTAAGTCTGTGTGCACGTGGATCTTTATTGGATGCTAACGGGGCTATAATGAGGAGCCTCCCATCTACGTGGTGAAGCAAGGCACAGGTGCATGGACTTTTGAACAATAAGTGAGCTATTTCCAAACAGGCTGAAGAAGACATTTTGGAAAAGGCGAAACTATGGAGACGGTAAAATGATGAGTGGTTGCCAGGGGTTCAGGGGGAGGTGGGGAGGGATGAATGTGTCAAGTCTAGGGATGTTCAGGGCAGCGAAACTCTTCTGCGTGGAAGTGTCATGGTGGATACATGACACGATGCATTCATCAAAATTCATGGAACCAGAATACAAGAATGAGCCCTGATGCAAATGATAAACATCAGTTAATAGTTAGGGATCGATGCTGGTTCCTCCGTTGTAACAAATATACTGCACAATCAGAAGATATTAATAATAAGGAAAAAAGAGTAGAGGAGACAGGTAGTATATGGGAACCCTGTAATTCCTGCTTAATTTTTCTGTAAACCTAGAACTGCTCTAAAAAAATGAAGTCTCTTGGTTAAAAATAAAGTAACTAAAGAAAACAATAGGAAAGCTTTCACAGAATAGTATGGCCAGATGCATAGTTCAGACAAAACTTGTAACGGTAACTCAGAGGAGGGAAGTATTATTCAAGCAAAAGTGATCAGAAAGCATTGTACAAAATACTCGAATTGAGATTGCGACAGATTGAGATTTGCTTAGGCAGCGCAAGAAGGCCGGCTGGTATGAGGAGGGCAAGGAGGTAGAAAGGTATCAAATGCAGGAAAGGGCTAACAACTTGCCTGAAAGGTAATGTTTTTCTCATTTGTAGAAGGTAGGCTTGAAATGGAGTTGAGGATGTTTTCGAAGGCTTCGTATGTCAGGCTAAAGTGTTTGGGCTTGAGTCTCTAAGCAACAGGGAGCCACAGCAGGGAAGCAAAATGATCAAGGTGGAATTGGAGTACAAAAATAGACTACCAGAAAAGGGAAGATGTCCCTTTCCCGTCCTGTTGCGACAGGCAGCATGGCAGTTGTGGAGGTGGACAGAATGCTCTGCACAGGTCACCCTGGGTCTCCTCTGTGTGCACCAGCCCCCAGTCCCTGTGGGTTACACCTTCTTCTGACAGCTGGCACCTGCAGCCGGCTGCCTGCGGGCCACTGCAGCCGCTTTGCAGACACACACAGAGAGGACCACAGGGCTCTGGGAGACGCCGGTTCTTCCTGCCCCCACCAGCTAGACCTCATTGCTGACCTTGCCAACTTCTCCCGTGAATATTTCTTTCCTCTGTCATTTGTACATAAATATTTGTCTCCAAATCTGCTTCTGGGTCTCTGAACCAGGAAAATTCCCTAATAATAACTTGTGCGAGAGTTTAGTTTTAAAATTCTGGGAAAAAATCCATCTTTCTGGCTATCCATCTTGTTATCTACATGATGAGGTGGGTGTTCCGTGACAGCGATTTCTAAATTCCCCGCTGGCTTTAATGTTCTAAAATTCTACCTCTATCTCTTCTACTGTGTTTAGGATGGGAACTATAATCCTGAGAAGGTAAATCTCTGTTCTGTTTCAAGGTTGGCTCCAGTTCCTCCACCTGATTTTTTTAGGAATCATCTCTATTACCAGGTGAGATGAGAGTAGTCAATATACCAGCAATGAAGAACGCATTGGCTTCATTAAGACCATTTGGTTACATGGTGTAGGTAATTTGAGAAAAATACAAGTGAATGGGAATTGGTAAACTGGAGAAGAAGAATAAAGTGAAGGCAGAGTATTTTCATCACAAAGTGATGAAAAAAACAGTATTTGAGCAAAATAATTGGGAGCTAAACTTAAAAACCAAAAGAGGAGGAAAGAGACATTTAACATTTAAATAATAAACATTTCAGTGGGAAAGGATGATCGGAAGCCAATGTAAGTCAACAAAAATAACCTACCTTACTATCCCTCTATTTTCCTCCAGAAAAGGCATTACAGAGTTTCTTAGGGATGCAATTTCTATCAGAACTTAATTCCCTTGGAGCTTAAAAGTATAACATTAGTTTTGAGAGGCAAAAATACAATGTTAAACATCTTTTTTAAAAAAATATTTATTTCTAGAGAGAGGAGAAAGGAGGGAGAAAGGAAAGAAACATCCTGTGTGCTTGCCTCTTGTGCACCCCCTACTGGGGACCCAGCCACAACCCAGGCATATGCCCTGGCTGGGGATCGAACCAGAGACCCTTTCATTTGCAGGCCAGCATTCAATCCACTGAGCCACACTAGCCAGGGCTCAATGCCAAGCATCTTAAAAGCAGTCTTTACTCTTGGGCAAAAGTGTGAAGAAAGCTGAGACTTGGATATGCTTCTACCAATATTTTAAAACATTTCTTCTTGACATTGTCCGTGGTGTCTGCTGCTCAGGTGCCATGCCCAGCCAAACCCTCTAAGTGACAATGTCCCCTTTGCTTCCCAACATGGTGCCATTCCATCAGTGCTCTTCCTCTCTTCTGAACTGTTCCTGCTTCCTCTGGGCCCCACTCTCTGACAGCTATTAATGGGTGGCAATGGCTCATTAATTAACTTTAGAAATCTTTGTTAATGGGTTGGCTAGATAACTGATTACGTTCTTGGACAGCACTGTTTTAACCCTTAAAAATGAATGCTTAGCAAGTTATTTATACGCCTGGTTTAGGGAAGGGGATATTTTTGAACAAAAGTGGTATTTTTTTTTCTGGCCCTTTTTCCCAAGAGGGACAATGACATGAAACTGTTCAAATAAATTAGTGTTGCCTTTCTGATGACTGCCCCATAAGGCAGGGAGAGGTTTGTATGCCAACATGGGGGCTGCCTGATGCGCCCCACAAATCCTTTCATTGTATATTTGCACTAACAGGCATGGAATGGAGTGAATTCATTTTTCTGCTCAGGTTGATATTCATTGACCTATATACTTGATAATCTTTGTAATATGTTTGTGCAGAAAATTGCAATTGTAGAAAAACCTTGCATCATAGGAAGAGAGAATGTACCAGAGAGGATATTTTCAATTTATCAAGATGGGAAGCGGCTTTTTGCAGTGTTCCTCAAATCACACGGACGGCTTATTTATTGATAAGGATGATCCCCGAAGCTTTGGATAATACGGTAGAACACAGAGGTGACAGTATTAGGTACAATTTTTGTGAAGTTGTGGGAGCGGAAGCCTGATTACTGTAGGCTTAAGAGCGCACAGAGGAATTCAGGCAGTGATTTTGACAGCTCATTGGAGGAATTTGGCTATAATGGGGAGGAAAGAAATGGGGAGTAGCTGCAGGGTCAAGTGGGATCCCGAGAGGGTTGTGTTTATTTTACAGGGGGTAGAAACAGTGATATTTTGTATGTTCGTGGGGAAAATCAGCAAGATTGATAAATTGATGATGCAAGAGGAGGTTGGGAGACTTCCTAGAGTGATAACCTTGGTTAAATGAGAATGGGATGTGGCACGTAAGTTGTTGGGGGGTTGGCTGAATTTAGGGACAAAGCACAGAAATCGAAGTGAGAGCAGAGAACCTGGGCCCAGATGCAGGACAGTGGTTGGATGTGATGGAGGGAGCTTGTGGAGTTCTCTTCATATTTACTGCTTCAATTAACAGTGAAGTCGGAAGCAAGGGCATTGCAGAGAATGAGGATGAGGAGAAGACAGGTAGGAAAGAGCCATGTATTTACTAGTCTTGGGCATGAGGAATGGCCTGGGGATCCTGGACTTTCTGTGGGGTCTGGTATGATATGAGTAGCCTGATGGCTAGTGAATAGTATCCAGGCAGTTTGGTGAGGCCAGGGTATGAGAGCTGGGCATGAGAGCTTTCCAGAGGCCTGACTGTCCCTCTTGATTTTTGTGGGTGGAGACTTGAGGCTCTCGGGTCGATGGATTATCTTCAGTGCACAGACTCCCTCTTGATTTATGATGACAGGTCACATCAATGTCATTTCCCATTGCGTTGAGATTGAGATGAAACTGGATTGTGCTGACCTAATGAATTTGGACGGACATGTACTGTTTCTGGGCTGTGTGTTCTGTGGCTCTTAGAAGAGTGATGGGAGTGGAAAGAAATTGGATTTTTAAAAAGACCTTCCCTACTAAATCATGAGATAGCCACAAACACAATGTACTTTTACAAAACTATTAATACCAATAATTATTACATACAGTTAATAACCGAGAACTTCTACCATCCCAATGGGGACACATTTGCAGGCACCAGAGGCAGCTCTCCCAGTCATGCACACTTACTGATTTAGGTCCTCAAACATGTGTCTCTGACGACACTCTTTCAGCAGTCCCTGCCACGTATTGGAAGCACCTTCAGGTGGAGGCTGATGGTTCTTTAAACCATATACTTTGGGACTGAAAAGGTCATGGGGGAAAACATTTGAACGCTTTTCAGTTGAAAGGGAGAATTCAGTCCAGGAGCAAACGCAGATAACAACTTTCTCCTCAGAGGAAAGTACCACTTTTTTTTTTGTCTTTAAACTGTTAATTTCAATCAAGGGAGACTTTTTGGTTGGCTGAGAGGTGCCAGCAGCCACAGACTTCAGAGCCTCGAGAAAATCCTGCTGGTGCTTGGCGAGAGCAGACATGAGGAAGGAGGAGGGCAGATGCCTTCAGGATGACTTTTTCAAGATGTACTGTGCGTAATTCTTCAAGGGAAGCTGATGTTATTAAACCATCTGCTGTAGGTCATTTAACACATAATCCATCCACTAAAAGAAAGTAGTGCCTTTCTAAGCCAAAAGCAGGGAGAAAAATATGTCTTCATAGGACCAATTCAAATCCATGCTGGCTGCGCCTATCACTTCGAGTGTAAGACAGGATCTAAGATGCACAAACATGCAAATGCCTCAAAGAGAAATTTTCCCCAGCTCCCCTGAAAGACAGCCTGGGGAGGGGAAAAGGTGGAAAAAGACATTAACAGGAGGAATGAAGTATTTTTACCCCTTTGGAAACATGCTCAGTCTCCGAGAGCATTTTTGTCCTGCCTGTAGGTGACGGGACTTTGGCAGTGAGCCTGGGCTGTGTCCCCAGCTGCTTGGCTCACTGGAGGCGCACAGCCAGGGGCTGGGGCATGTCGTGAGTCTAAAAAGATCCTGTACTTTTGAGGGCGGATACCCTCTTCCCATTTTCATGGGGCTGCCAGTACTAATTTTTACCTTTCTGACTTGGAAACAAAATGTTACTAGGTAAAAATTTCCAGAGATGTAATAAAATGTTCAAGAAACAACTCATTAAAAATACTTTGTATTTGCAACTTACTCTTCACTTATGGTTTATTCTGGAGCATATTTTCAAAAATAAGTGGAAATTTTAGTCTAAAATGAACTATATCCATCTAAATTTAACTTCAACTTACTAGATTTTCAGTTTGGTAAAGAGCAAAGTGAATGTGAACTACAGTTGGCCCTTGAACAATGGGGGTTCGGGGTGCCAATGCTCTTTCCACAGTTTAAAATTCATGTATAAATTTTGACTCCCCCAAAAGTTAACTACAGTTGGCTCTTGGGTATTTTTGGGTAATTGGCTCTAGGCTGAGTCCCCTCCCCCACCCCCTATAGCTATCAAATTTCGAAGATGCTCAAGGTCCTTATACAAGATGGTATAGATCAATGCAAATAGGCAGCCTTCTGCTTCTGTGGACTCCCAGTCAGGAATGGAAAATACTAATTTCCATCTGTGGTTGGTTGAATCCCTAGATATGACACCTGCGGACATAAAGGGCCAGCTGTATTTACTGAAAAAAAATCTGTGTATAATTGAAACTGCTCAGTCCAAACCTGTGTTGTTCAGGGTTCAGCTGTATACATGGACATTGGAACTTATTTATCACAGTAGTTAGATTAGTATATTTATTTTATTTGATGGGATAGGTGAGTTGAAAAAGGCACCATACAAAAAGTGATTGTGTCAGTTTAATGGCATACTGTTTATTTATAATTCCTCAAAATCAAATAAGCATAGTAAGACAAAAATTTGGTTCAAGCATTCTGAATATCTGTGATGATGATCAGCTCATTCACAGTTTCCCTTCCTTCCTTCCTTCCTTTCTTCCTTCTTTCCTTTCTTTCTTCCTTATTCTTTCTCTTTCATTCACTCACCCAAATACTATTGTGCTTGTGCCATTTTCCAGGAAGTATGCAGAACCCCAGACAACACGCAGGGACTAAGGCAGCATGCTCAAAGGCCACACAGGACTCAGGCAGGCTAGTATTAAACAAGCAATTACCATAAAATACAGTAGATCCTGTGATAAGACATGTAGAGTTGTTATAAGAACATATAGGGAGAAAGATACAAGAGCATGTAAGGAAGAGTCCCAGGGTGGTGGATGGTCAGGGAAGCCTCACTGGAGAAGTAAGCATAAGAGACTAAACTAAATACGCTGACGTGGGCGATGGGCTGCAGCCCACACTCTCCGTTTATCTTACTGGGGACATTTCCATGCAGAGGCCAGCAGTGAATAGTGCCACCTAGGAACCAAGTTCTATAACTCCCTGTCTTTAACTTAAGGGCCTTGACCAGAGCTCATTTTCCTTGTCTTTGCATAAATAGTATTTGGTTGTATGGCACTTAGCAGACAGACAACTTAAGATTCTCCTTCTCTATCCTGCCAAGTAGACGGAGAGGTTGGGGTCACTTTGTCATCAGCTTGTATTAAGGACAGTTGTAGGAAAATGAATTATTATACTGCCCACCATGTATATGAATTGTGGCACCAGCTCTTTTGCATATTATGACTTCATAAATTTATATGTGAAATCAACATTGTCTTCATCTGGCTGTGACTCGAAAACCTGTATTTTAATTCCTGATACCCTGTTGTTCAGTGTTAGTGGGCCTAAATAAGATGTCTGGATAGTGGCTTTCTGCGGGAGGGTGTGATAATCTTGGAGAGGTCAGTGGGAGCCATAGATAATGATGTTGAAATCGGTAATTGGAAAACAACTTGAAGGTTTCTCTCTATAGACACACACAGAGCTTGGGAACAATCAGGAAGAGTTGTTCCTGATTCGCAGGATTTGTGCAATCATCCTATTAGAAAAAACTTCTAAAGCAGGAACAGATGTATAGGGTTAAAGGGACAAAGTCATGAGATGTGGGAATTTGGCTAGGAGCCCAGGATAGGAGAGGTGGAAGAATGTCACGAGGGATATTTGGAGAACACTGCAGTGTGGGGGTTTGAGGAGCTACAGAGAAAGTTTCAAGCTGAATCTCTAGTGAGCATCTGGGCCTGGGTGGCAAAGAGCCTCGAGTCTCTAGGATGAAAATGGCTGGAAGATATAGTCCAGCTTTTGACTAATGGTATAAATTTAAGGCAACTTGCAAGTTAGTCCCAAAGACCCAAATGTTGCTGCAATTATAGTACAGCAATTTTACCAGCTGCCTGAGGAAAAGAGTGGCTGAACCGAGTGATTTTTTTCAACTTCAACTCAGCTGAGTAATGACATGGAATGGGAAAGGCCTGGAATCCTTAGTGTATGGAGGAGAAGTTATTTATGAAACTGTGGATAGTGGCACCGAATTGTTTTCCATATCAACAGTGTCTCTCCCTGTCATGTTCTGGGGCCATGTTTCAGCTTGAACACCAAGTCTAGCCACTGGCCCCAGTCACTGGGGTTAGCAATGTGCCAGAATACTTGCTTGGGTGTGTTCTGTCACTTTGTGTCATGCGAGGAGGCACTCTGAATGGAGACCTAGTAACCCACACTCAGCCCTTTCCCACCTACAGATGTGTGGGAAGCAGACAGTACCACTTTAGATGACAGGAGACTTTTTTTAGGAAGGGATCAAGAGTGGGGCCCAGACGCATGTGTCTTCCTGAACTTGAAAGAGTGAATCTATGTTATACAAATGCAAGAAGATGTAAACTTTCCACCTAATTGGACTTAGGAAGAAATTCTCAAAATGTTGTCAGCCCATCAATTCACCTCCTAGGATAATCTCAGCAATTGAGACGTTCTCTGGGCTCATGATGTCCTCCATTTGGGGGTGTGGGAGATGTACCCCCTTGGCTTAGTGACATCTTCTATTCTCAGCCAAATGAGAGGGGCTTCAGGAGGATCTCTTTTGAGCTTTGAAAGCCATGCCTTGTGGTTGGGAGACATAAGGAACTAATGCCAGGCTTAGGACCGAGAAAGCTCCAGTAGATCATAGCCTTGGGTGGGTCTGACTGCAGGAGGCAATTGGAAGGTGAGCAATGGAGGGGTGGCCAAGAAAACTCTGGTGTGAAAGTCTTGGTTTGTCCAGGACTGTGGAGTTTCTTGATTCAAGGCTCTTTGGATAGTAAGACCAAGAAAGTTTTGAGCAAACTAGAATGATTCATCACCCTACATGTTGTGCTAACAGTGACCTACACTCCCAGCATTTGCAAGGGAAGGGAGGCCTGAGTGTTTCATGTGGTCCAGATATGAGCCACATGGAAGAGAGCCCAGGCATAGGGTCATCTTGAGTCCTCTCCAGTAGGGCCACCTGGAGGAGCAGGGGAACCCCAGTAGAAGCATTTTGAAGTATAGTCAGGGGCTGAGAAAGGAGCCCAAATGGCCTCTGGGAATAGATACTTACTTGACCTAGGGTAGTACAACTTTGGGTCAGCAGGACCTAGCAGGGAACCTCTGAAGAGCCAATGAAAGCATCCCTGGAGAGAAAAAAATCACCTTTATCCGTCTTCCAGGTACCTCTTAGGTATGTGGCTTTCACTAGCTGACAATCCCAGTGCGCAGAAGTCGCCTAGTCAGGGAAGAACTGACGCATCCTCACTCCCTCCTGCTTCATACCTTGCTAGGGCAAGGCAGCAGCAGCTATGAGTCAAGTAGGGGCAAAGATTGTTAGGTGAAATTGCAGAGAAGTGCCGGCTCCCTTCCCTTGCAGGGAGGGGAGAACACATAATACTAAGTCAAGTAGAGATAAAATACTGAGTCTGGTGGTGTGGTATCTTGAACTAGACATTCTTATGCCTGCATTTATCACTGCATTACCTTAAAGTAACCAGAGTTTACCTATTGCCCAATAATCAGCAATTATGCCTTGCACCAACGTTTTTTATCTAGAGGCAAAGGGGGACAATGTCCCCTGAATGCAGTTAGCAGGGATCTGGGAACCAAAAATAAGTTTATATAATATCTGTAACACAAAGCAGCTGTAGAAATTAGGCTGTTGGTATCCTCAGGAGAAGACACACAGTAACTAATAGAGAAAATGCCAGGTCCACTCTGAGACAGTAATGCCTGGGCATGTCAGTATGCACCAAGTGTCCTGGATATAAAGCACACTTCTGCTTCAGCCTTTTGTTTCCACTTTGGATGGATCCAGACTTGATATCTGTGTGTGCTGCTATTCAGGCTCCTTACAGTGGGTGAATTTGATAGTGTCAAGGCCACACACTTCACAGCAATCTGCAGGCTTTACCTCGCCATGGGAGCAAATACGCAGGTGTCTGGTGAGCCCACACTGCAAAGACAAGAGTGAAAAAGCTTCTCTTTCCCAAAGAAGAGTCCAGACCATTTATCACAGCCAGAAGCAATGCAGGGAATGACTGTAACAAACAAATGAATGAGTGCCCAATAAATCATAGTAGCTTGATTAATCAATAGACATTGATTTTTTTAGTGATATTTCACATTCCCTCCCTCTCCCTTAGCTAGGAGATTTACACAGGCCACTGAATGATGAATTTATCTTCCATTCTTTGGGGCTTGTATTTGACTCATTGTAACAGGAATTGATCATTATCGAATTGTTTTGGCTGGAATGTTGTAGTTCGCTGTATTACAGTGTCTGGAATTGCTTGTACAGGTACCATCATCTCTAATTATGTCTTTTTATAATACAGACTCAATTCTTATCAGAAATCCCCCTGGGGTTTTCTTTCCCAATTACATGCCAATGAGAAAAAAATATCAGTAATGATAACTCTCCGAAGAAAAGGGGCCCAATTAGTGAAGACTGTTGTTTAGCAGTGGCTGGCGCCCTCTATAGGAATCTTACGGGAAAGACAAGGGCAGAAACTGATCTGTGATGCCCAGTGCTTTCTCTTCTTCCTGAGAAAGAAGGTTCCCAGTTCCACAGTAGGAAGTATAGATTCCTTCTTACTCTCCTGGAACTTGGGGTCATGGTTAGGTAGAATGTTTGTGTGCTTCTCTTGAAAGAGAATAAAAGGGGAAGGTAATTTACTACCCTTGGCACCTCGCAAGCACATTCCTAGCTCCCTCTGTCTCCACACTGACCTCCTTGTGAGGTGTGGTCAGCCTGCATTATGGGGCTGGGGCAGCCTCCTCATGCTCTCCTTGGTCCAAGGCAACCCTGAAGGATGCAATACCAATTCACCCAAAGTTTGAAGTAACGAAATGTAGAAGATAACCTAACCACATGATTTGTATAGGTGCGGGTGTGTGTGTGTGTGTGTGTGTGTGTGTGTGTGTAAAATGGTACTGGATATTTGCTAACAAATAGTGATCCCTTGTAATGCTGCTTTATATACCTTAAAAACATATTTTTAATTAAAATTTTTCAGTCTGTCAGCTGGTCTTTTATCTTTGCCCATACCTTCCTATTCTGGTCTCTCTTTCTTATTTATTTAAAAACATTTCTAAAATCTCTTCCAAATGTCCACAAAAAGCCCAGCCATAGTTAATATAACAAGAACAGTTTGTACAACATCAGTGTAACCTGGCAGCCAAGGAGAGTGGACTGGAATGCACATGTGTGATCAATGACGACTTCACTGTACTAGTCAGTGGGGGCAGTAGACGCTGTGGAGTGAGCATGTGTACTGTGTGGCCATTGCATTCAAAATGACTGAGCAAGTAGAGCAACGAGTCTACATCCAATTTTGCGCTAAGCTCGAACATTCCTCCATGGAAACTATTTGGATGATTCAGAAGGGCACAGCTCTGGGCAAGTGTTGTTTGGTAGCTTCATCATGACATCGCGCCTGCTCATGCATCACGCCTCGTGCAGTGTTTTTTGGTGAAACATCCAATCACCCAGGTGACTCAGTCCCCATACAGCCCAGATTTGGCTCCCTGTGACTTCTGGCTTTCCCCCAAACTAAAACCATCTTTGAAAGGGAAGAGATTTTAGACTCTCAATGAGATTCAGGAAAATACAGTGGGGCAGCTCATGGTGATTGAGAGAACTGTGTGAGGTCCCAAGGTGCCTACTTTGAAGGGGACTGAGGTGTTATTGTCCTGTGTACAATGTTTCTTGTACCTTGTATCTTTTTGCAATAAGTGTCTATTTTTCATAAATACATGGCTGATACTTTCTGGACAGACCTCATGTACTCTTTTCCTAGATGGACCTATCCTATCACAAGATTTAAATACCATCCAAATGCTGAGGACTCCCAAATATTTATTTATTTTTTATCCCTGCCCAGACTTACACATCTAGTTGCTCATGTTGCGTCTCCACTTAGATGTCTCATAATCATCTCTGTATCTGTCTACCCTCAAGCCCATTCTTACCCAGGCTTCCCCATTTCAGTAAGTGTCCTCTCTATTGACTCAGCTTTCTTTTTAAAAACACTTTATGTATTGATTTTCTAGAGAGTGAGGGAGAGAGCGGGACATCAGTTTGTTGCTCCAGTTATTTATGCAGTTATTAGTTGCTTCTTTCGTGTGCCCTGAGTGGCCATTCAACCCATAACCCTGGCACGTTGGGAGGGTGCTGTAACCAACTGAGCAGCCTGGCCCACTCTGACTTAACTTTAAACCAAGAATTACTCAATGAATCTTCTTCTTTTTTTAAATCAATGAATCTTTACAGAGCTGACAGTGAGGATTTTTATAGGGTAAATCTAACCGCTTCATATTTAAAGTACTCCAATTTCTTTAAATTCCCATGGAGCTTAGAAGATAATTAATAATCTTAATTGTGGTCTTTAGGACTGATCGTGGTCTGGTTGCTGCCTGCATCTCAGGGCACCCTGGGTATTCTGATCACCCCTCTTTCCCTGCACACACTGTCTTTTCTGACTTGGAATCATGCCCTTCCTGTTCCTTCTGCCTGGAACCTATTGTTTTATCTGATATTGCATCTCAGGTTAAATATCACTTCTGTAGAGATTCAGTTTCTAAGTCTACTATCTACATTAGGTCCCCTTCTTGTTCTCAAAATTTATTTCCTACAGACCACTAATCTCAATACGTAATTATCTTTATTTATTTGCTAATTTATTTTATTTTCCCCTTTCTAAGTATATTTTATTGATTATGCTATTAAAGTTGTCCCATTTTTCTCTTTAGCCCTGCACTCCCCCTCCCTACCCTATTCCCCCACCCCTTAGATCATGTCCCTGGGTTGTACGTATAAGTTTTTGGGGTTGTCCGTTTCCTATACTATTCTTTACCTCCCCCTGTCTATTTTGTACCTACCATTTATGCTTCTTATTCCCTGTACCTTTTCCCCCATTCTTCCCTCTTCCCCTCCCCACTGATAACCTTCTATATGATCTCCATTTCTGTGATTCTGTTCCTGCTCTAGTTGTTTGCTTAGTTTGTTTTTAGGTTAAGTTGTTAATAATTGTGAGTTTGTTATTTTAGTTTGTTTACAGTTTTGATCTTTTCTTTTTTTTAGATAAGTCCCTTTAACATTTCATATAATAAGGACTTGGTGATGATGAACTCCTGTAACTTGACCTTATTTGGGAAGCACTCTATCTGCCCTTCCATTCCAAATGATAGCTTTGCTGGATAGAGCAATTTTGGATATAGGTCCTTGCCTTTCATGACTTTGAATATTTCTTTCCAGCCCCTTCTTGCCTGCAAGGTTTCTTTTGAGAAATTAACTGATAGTCTTATGGGAACTCCTTTGTAGGTAACTGTCTCCTTTTCTCGAGCTGCTTTTAAGATTCTCTCCTCATATTTAATCTTGGGTAATTTAATGATGAAATGTCTTGATGTGTTTCTCCTTGGGTCCAACTTCTTTGAGACTCTCTGAGATTCCTCGAATTGCATGTCTGTTTCATTTGTCAGGTTGGGGAAGTTTTCCTTCATTATGTTTTCAAATAAGTTTTCAATTTCTTGCTCTTCCCCTCCTCCTTCTGGCACCCCTATGATTTGGATGTTGGACCATTTAAAGTTGTCCCAGAGGTTCCTGTGCCTCTCCTCATTTTTTTGAATTCTTGTTTCTTCATTCTGCTCCAGTTGAATGTTTATTTCTTCCTTTCCAGATTATTGAGTCCTGGTTTCCTTCCTGTCATTGTTGGTTCCTGGTATATTTTTCTTTATTTCACTTCGTGTAGCTTTCACTTCTTTTTTTATTTTGTGTCCATATTCAATCATTTCTGTGACCATCCTGAATACCAGTGTTTTAAACTCTGCGTCTGATAGGTTGGCTATCTCTTTGTCACTTAGTTTTTTTTCTGGAGCTTTGGTCTGTTCTTTCATTTGGGCCATATTTCTTTGTGTCAGTGTACCTGTTATGTTGTAAGGGGTGGAACCCTAGGTATCTGCCAGGGTGGGGCAACCCACTTCACTGGGTTGTGGTTTGTATGTGGGGAAGGGGTCAGGGTGGGAACAATGCCGATGGCTTGGCTCTGGGTCGGCTTTCAGTCACTTCCTCTGCTACCCACAAGCAAAGTGGGTCCTTCTGGTGCTGATTCCTGGGTGGGTGCATTGGTATTCATTCTAGGACCCTGTGGGTCCCTCCAGTAGACTCTCCTGTGAGACTCGGAGTTTATCCCACTGCTGCAACCCCTACAGGTTTTTACAGCCAGAGGTTTTGAGGTTTTACTTCCCCACCCTGGAACCCCGGGTTGTGCAGCCTGTCTCGTTCCCAGTTGTTCCTCCCAGTTTATCTGCACACGAATGTGTGGCTGCCCAGTCCATCAGCTGCCACCTGGATGTGTGTCCTCTCTGCCACTGCTGCCTATCACCGCCACCGCTGCCTATCTCCGCCACCGCTGCCTATCTCCGTCCCTCCTACCAACGTGGATGAATGTTTCTTCTTTAACTCCTTGGTTGTTGGTCTTCCATACAGTTTGATTTTCTGGCAGTTCTGGTTGTTCTGTTTTTAAATTGGTTGTTATCTTGCTTTTGGTTGTGCAAGAAAGCAAAGCATGTCTACCTATGCCTCCATTGTGGCTGGAAGTCAATTTATTTGCTAATTTAATATCTTATCACTCCTCTTAAAAAAACTTTTTCAGGCCAATGACCATATCTCTCTTGTTGATTACCAAATTCTCAGTGCACAGTTCAGCTTCTGCCACCTAAAAATATTCAATATATTATTTGTTGAATAAATATAAAAAATTATAGGTAAACTTACAGCTGGCCATTCCCCTATCAAATAATGATCTATTACCAAATAATCACGTGCTGGTGAAGATGTGGGGCAATTGCACTCTCAAGCATGGCTGATGGAATTATAAATCAGCACAGCTTTCCTAGAAGGCAATCTGGTAACAGGAATATATGAATGTGGTTGCTCTATGATCCAGTGACTGTACTTTTAGAAAGTAATCACAAAATGAGAAGAGACTTTTACCCAAGGAATATATCATAGAGCATTCATAATATCACCAAAGTGGAAACAACCCAAACATCCATTAAACTAGTTAAGTAAATTATGGTACATAAGTACAATTGAATAATAGTTGACCATTACAAATGGTGTAGATCTATATTTATTGACATGGATGAATGTCCATGTCATATTGTTGAGTAAAACTCTCAGATTACATATATTATGTACATATATTAAGATCCCCTTCACACAAAGTTGTATACACACACACACACATATATATATAGAGAGAGAGAATGTAAGAATGTTTATTTAAATGTTGGTATTGATTATGTCTTAGTAATAGAAATTAAGTGATTTTTGCTTTTCATGAGTTGTTTGGTTTTTACAAGGAGAATGTATATCTTTTTCTTTAAGATTTTTATTTATTTATTTTTAGAGAGAGGGGAAGGGAGGGAGATATGGATAGAAACATCAATGTGTGGTTGCCTCTCAAGTGCCCCCAACTGGGGACATGGCCTGCAACCCAGACATGTGCCGTGACTGGGAATCGAACCTACAACCCTTTGGTTCACAGCCTGGCACTCAATCCACTTAACCACACCAGCCAGGGCTATATCTTTTATACTAACAGTAGAACTCTGTCAATCACTATACATTCCTTACTTCTGGACTCAATTGATAATATTTATTTGGAAATATTTAATGCACATTCACAAATAAGGTTGTTCTATAGTTTTGTTTTATGGTTGTTTTGTTTTGGTAGCAGGTTTGGCTAATTAAATTAAAAAATGGAATGGTTTTTTAATGTTATTCTATGCTGTAGAACAATTAAATGCTATAGGAATGATCAGGTTCTTTTTATTTTTTAAAGTATATTTTATTGATTATGGTATTATAGTTGTCCCAATATTTCCCTTTTGCCCCCTTCCATCTGGTGCCCTCCTTCCTTCCAGCAGTCCCTCCCCTTAGTTCATGCCCATGAGTCATGAATATAAGTTCTTTGGCTTCTCCATTCCCTATACTATTCTTAACATCCCCCTGTCTATCTTGTACCTAGTAATTATCTTGTACCTAGCTTCTTAATCCCTGTACCTTTCTCCCAATTCTCCCCACTCTTCTTCCCCACTGATAATCCTCCAGATGATCTCCATATCTATGATTTTGTTCCTGTTCTGGTTGTTCACTTAGTTTTTTTGTTTGTTTGTTTTTGTTTTTTAGATTCAGTTGATAGTTGTGAGTTTGTTGTCATTTTACTGTTCATAGCTTTGATCTCCTTCTTTTTCTTAGATGAGTCCCTTTAACATTTCATATAATAAGGGCTTGGTGACAATGAATTCCTTTAGCTTTACCTTGTCTGAGAGGCATTTTATCTGGCCTTCCATTCTAATTGATAGCTTTGCTGGATAATCTTGGATGTAGGTCCTGACTGAATACTTCTTGCCAGTCTTTTCTTGCCTGCAAGGTTTCTTTTGAGAAATCAGCTCATAGTCTTATGTGAACTCCTTTGTAGGTAACTCCTTTTCTCTTGTTGCTTTTAAGATTCTTTATTTTTAACATTTGGCATTTTAATTTTGATGTGTCTTGGTTTGTCCCTCTTTGGGTCCAATTTTTTTGCGGCTCTCTGTGCTTCCTGACTTGTATGTTTATCTCCCTCACCAGGTTAGGGAGGTTTTCCTTCATTATTTTTTCAAATAGGCTTTCAATTTCTGCTCTTCCTCTTCCTTCTGGCATCCCTATGAT
Organism: Trachops cirrhosus; assembly: GCA_028533065.1. Taxonomy (NCBI): domain Eukaryota; kingdom Metazoa; phylum Chordata; class Mammalia; order Chiroptera; family Phyllostomidae; genus Trachops; species Trachops cirrhosus. The sequence goes on from CM052548.1 coordinate 20,115,073, forward strand.
TTGGATGTTGGCACTTTCGAGATGTCCCAGAGTCTTCTTATTCTCTTTGTTTTTTTGAATCCTTAATTCTTCATGCTGTTCTGGTTGACTGTTTATTTCTTCCTTATGTTCCAAATCGTTGATTTGAACCCCAGCTTTCTTCCCTTCACTGTTGGTTCCCTGTGGATTTTTCTTTATTTCACTTAGTGTAGCCTTCATTTCTTCCCTCATGCTTTTGCAGTACTCAGTGAGTTCTCTGAGCATTCTTATCACCAGTGTTTTGAACTCTGCCTCTAATAGGTTGGTGATCTCCATTTGGTTTAGTTCTTTTTCTGGAGTTTGGTTCTGTTCTTTCATTTGGGCTATATTTCTTTGTCTCCTCAATTTGGAGGCCTCCCTGTGTTTGTTTGTGTATTAGATAGAGCTGCTTTGACTCCCTGTCTTGGCACACCTGTTATGTTTTATGGGGCAGAGCCTTAGGTATTCACCAGGGTGGGGAAACCCACTTCCCCTCCTTGTTGTTCTGTATTTGGAGGAGGGGTCAGAGAGGGGGAAGGACACTGCCTGGCTGCTAGAGGCTTGCTCGGCACTCACCCTGTTTGCAGTCACTTCACCCACTTTCCATGTGGGAGTTGGGTCCCTCTAGCTGTTGCCCTGGTGGTGGTTCCCAGAGTGGGTGGGTGTGCGTATGTTCTAGAACTGTGCAGTCCCTTTTAATGGACTCTCCTGAGAGGCCAGGAGTTTCTTCCACCACCCCAGCCACAACTGGTGTTTACAGCCAGAAGTTATGAGGCTTTATTTCCCAGTGCAGGAACTCTGGGCTGTGTGGTCTGGCCTGTGACTGAGATTGCTCACTCCCCAGGTGTCCCTTCTGATTTTTAGCAACCACACATGAATGTGGGACCCCCCATCCACTAGCCACCACTGCACACAGTGTCCTCTCGCCTCGACTCCCATGTCCGCCCCTCTTACCTGTCTGGATGAGTGTGGCGTCTTTAAACCCTTGGTTGTTGGATTTCCATACCACTCAATTTTGTGGCAGATCTGAGTGGTTTTTGTTTTGAGGTCAGTTGTGATCCTTCTTATGGGTGTAAAAGGAGGTGAAGCGTGTCTACCTATACCTCTCATCTTGACCAGAGGTCTGTTTTTTTCTCTGGAATGATCAGGTTTTTAAATCATTAAAATATACAGGTTAGGTGAACAGAGGTGGGAGGTAGTATTTCTTTGAAATATCTTCCATAATTTTTGGATTATTCTGAATTACACCCTGTTTGATTAGTCAGTATTAGTGTCTCACATTTTCTTAGCAGTTTCTTTATTTTCAAAGTTATGAGAAAAATTTAAATAATTTTTTTCAAAAATAAAGTAATATAATATTATTATAGTAATATTTCTGTTTTCTCACTTTGGTTAACTTTACCACAGTTTCATCTGTTACTTTGTTAGCTTCAAAATAATAGCTCTTTGGTTAATTGAATTTAATGAATTCCTACATTCTAATTAATTTAGCTCTTCATCTTTATTAATATAATCCTAATTTTCTTAAGTTTACACTGTCTTTCCTTTTTTAATTTTGAGGTAAGTATCTTATCCATTTATATTCATTTTAATTTAATAACAAAACAGTGGACTAATGAATCTCTATTATGGAAAGTAAAAGTCAGTAGGTTTCATTTCCCATGCTCATTTGCAAAGGCCCCTTTGGTAAGGATGATCGAACAGGAAAAGCAACAGGAAAAGTGTGGGTTTCATCTTTTAAAACACTGGGGTTTATCTGATAAAATTTGGATGAATGACATAATAAAAATAAAACATAATACTTAATTTTTTTTTGTGAGGTTTGAGAGGACATTGCTCTTCTAAAACAATAGCTGATGACATAAAAATGGAGCAGTGTAAGACCAGGAAAGATTTCTTAGTGGCTTTGTCTAGTTAAAAGGGTAACAGTAATTGTACCTTATAAAAAACAAACTGCTTTATTAGAAGATAAACTCAAAAACTTCTACCTACCAGTTTCACAAAATACTATATAAAAGTTCAAGAAAAGAGACATAGAGGATGTGTATCTAATATTCAGATAATTAAACTGATGTGAGAGAACAGGGGAAATGAAATAGAAGTTATCAAAGGAGTTTGCAAATGATCCATAATGTTGGGGAAACAAGTGTAAAGCAGAACCATGAAACCTAACCTATGTTTAGATAACCCACTGAGATTTAGGGTGTTAAGGATGGGTGTTCAGGCAGAGCAGTCAGACTGCCTGTGAAGGTAGAATAACAAAAGCGAATTTCTCCCTGTACCTCTCATTGGCTGAGGGGTCCCTCTCACTCTCTTAAAGGTATTTGCCTTCTCCAACAAGCAAGTGCACCTCTATTAGGAGCAATAGTGTCCCTTGCTTGCTCAACTGGCCATTTTGCTCATGCCATATGGAAGCCAGAGATGCTTTGGCAGGATCTGTGTGGATTCTAAAATCTGACCAGTTCCTGAGGCTACGGTGTGCCTGCATTAAATTATTACTGCTTTCTAGGAGTAAATAACACTCTTCCTCTTCTGTAAAAGTTGAGGGATAGGGAAGGGGGTTAATTGAGTTACATTAGGGTATTTTTTTCTCCATTATTTCCTGCACAGGTTTTTCCATAATCTCTAGTGGTGTCATTTGGTAGGCCTTTGCCTCAATCAGGTTTAATATGTTATAATTTATGAAAAGCTTTCAAAACTTTCTAGCATGTGGATGGCACTCAACAACTTTCCAGTGATGATTGCTGATTATATTTCTTTCGACCAGGGGTGTCGAACTCATTTTCATCGGGGGCCACATTAGCCTCACGATTGCCTTCAGAGGGCTGAATGTAATTTTATGACTGTATACATGTAACTGCTCCTTAACTAGGGCCAAGGAGCTCGGCGCTGCTGTCGGGTAGAAACAAGGTGCTGGGCCGGATAAAACAAGGTGGAGGGTCGAACCCTTGGGCCTTGTGTTTGCCACCTGTGCTTTCGATGCTCGAATGGAAATCTTCAGAGGAAGTAGAAGTAATGTCATGGACTACTATTGCCAGTTGGACCAGAAGTCTTTCAGATGACTTCTTATGAAGACCCTTACCTGTGTGTCTGTGCCCTATGTGTCCTCCACAGGGATGTTTGGAGAGGAAAGGGTGGCTTTTGATTTGGATGTATGTTCCTGAGGCTTTTTTTTTCTGTGTAATTACTTGATTATCTGTTTAGTTTCTATAATAAGTGCTGCAACTATAATTTGGGTATTTAAGAACTTACAAAAACTAACAATTACCTTCCAGAACTTTGCAAGTTTATTAATCAATGTTTATTTAATAGTGAACCTTTTATGAATCATTGTTACATAAGTGAATGTTGTCCACTTAACTCAAAGATTATCCCCAGTGTGCGCATGTGTATGTTTGGTAGTATTTTCTTTTTGTTGAAAAATGAAGATGAGGTTTATATAGCAAAGTAAGCAGAAATTTTCATGCTTCACAATTTTGTTGCTGGAAGGGTCCCCTAATTTCTTGAGCCCTTGGAAAGATTTCTCACCGTGCATGTTAAAGAGCAAGTAAAGAATAATATAGCACTTTTTCCTGATAAAAAGCAGCTTTTCCTCCTTGTGTCTTTTGAATACTATCTGTAAAACAATAGCAACAACAGGCCAATCTGTGCCCTTAATGTGGATTGGGAACTGTGTACAGAAAGACACTAGCTGTTTTGTTTCATACAGTTTTAGGCATGAAATCGACCACCATGTTGGGCAAATATATATTGTATTTGGGGAGAGAAATATTTCTACATTCTAGGCATTGATAAAATCCAATGACAACTATTAGCCCAAAACCAGTAAGAAACATATGTAAAGATTGTGTCCTCATCTAACCTATCCTCGCTTCATTAATTGCAACTGATAGGAGATAACCTCTTGGAATAGGTTGCCATTCAAATCTTTGAATTGAAATTCATGACTAGCTCCTCGGGTCACCCACCCATGGGTTCTCGGGGAGGAATGGATTGGGACTCACAGTTGCGTGTCTCTGGAGTGGCCCTACAGTGTGTAGGTGAAGAGTTGCTATTCTGGACATAAAACTAGTGATCCTGAGGACACTGAAATGAAGCATCTCATTAACAACAAATTTCTGTACCCTTGTGTGTTAAGTCTATTAAGAACTTCACAATGCCATTTTTCTCTTATTTTATTTTTAAGATTTTATGTTTTGTTTTTAGAGCAAAAGAGAGGGAGGGAGAAAGAGAGGGAGAGAAACATTGATGCGAGAGAGAAGCATCAATTGGTTGTGCTCTGACTGGAGACCAAACCAGCAACCCAGGCATGTGCCCTGACCGAGAATTGAACTGGCGATCTTTTGCTTTGTGGCGCGACACCCAACCAACCAAGCCACACAGGTCAGGGCTCTCTCCTATTATAGACGTGTCTGCCTATGTTGGAGCTTCAGGTTTTCCAAATATACCTTCCTTCTTCCAACAAATCTGTGGCTTCATCATGTCCATCTCAGCTTCTTCATTTGTAGTATTGAATCTTTCACTTGTTCTACATCCACTCCAAGGTATTCAACTGTTGGTAATTAGTTCGCAGTCCTCTTTCCAAGCAAGACTGCGGAAGACAAAACAAACAACTGGCAGAGGTAGGTGAGGGAAGAGTCTCGTTCGGGGCCCGTTGAGTGTCCAGTCCCTTTCTGTGGTTCTCTCGGGGCTCTGGCAGTGGCGGTGGCACTGTGCTTCATCTAGGCTTGGGTCCAGCGGGCCCCACGGTGGTTATGATCCTCTGTGTAAGAGTCACAATATGATCAACCTGGAAAGAATAAAAATCAAGGTCATTTGGGACTCTACTAATTAAGCGTGACTTTTATACCTACAGACCAAATAATTTATATTGCAAGCATTTTGTTTTGAGAGAGTTTTAAGTTTATTTTTTATTTTTTTATTAAAAATAATATTACTAATTTTAAAAATGGGAATAGGGTGAGTTAGAATTCCTACTATCCAAATAAATTGTAATCATTATTATTTTTATAATGTTAATATTTAATTTATTTGTTATGTACTATTTTATAATATTTTCATTCCTTGGGTTTTGCTCAAGGCGTTGGCACTCTTACTTTGGGTCTTAATATTGTGACCAGTGAAATGCAAACCATCCAGGCCAAGCATCCTGAGCTTCAAAGATTTGAGGAGCACACAGTGATTTTTCTGAGGAGAACTTCAGCCTGGAAATGACAGAAAGTCAGTCCCTGGTATAAGCAAGTTGATTCCTGGCCTTAGAGTCAGTGAGATACCGAGTGGAACCAAGTCTTGCTTCCTCTAAGTCCATCTGCCTCAATATCAGCTCAAGTATTGCTAGAGCAAAATGTGAATGCCAACGCGGTCTTGACTTTTATAGCATCATTAATGCAAACCAAGGTGAGAGTTATTGGAGACTTCCCACCAAAGTAAAACAAATACAGTCTTTACTTCCTTTTGTGAACTGCAAACCTCTAATTGAAAACCTGGCTAAGGTTCCAAAACCTTGGAATGCAGCTCGCTGAGTTAAAGCGGGGTTGAGTTCCATAGGTGCTCAGTGAGTACGTCCATAACCCTAGAGTGACCTCACAGTGTCTGGCATGAGCCCTATGATCAATCTTGAATTGAACCTTTCTTCTCTGAATTCAGGCTGCTTGGTTGGAGTTTTTTTAAACCATGGTAACCTGGCTCACCTTTCCCAAGTCTTCATTTCTACTCAAGGCCTCAGAACTGTTGTCAGCTTTCTCCCAGTACTCATCTTTGCTATATTCTCCATTTAATTCTTGAGATCCGCTCCTTAGCCTTTCCTACCCTCTTCCTAACTCCAACAAGCTGATGTTTATGAACTGACTGCATTGTCTGGCTTCCCATGTCCTCTCGTTTCCAGTTAGGTTTGGCCACTGAGAGGCACTGGCAGAAGCCAGAGGGTGGGGTAAGAGAGGTTGGGATACTTATTTCCCAGCCTCTCCTCTTGTTTGGCCAACTCTTGGCAGTGGTTGCATTCTACTACCACATGTGGTTGTGGTTCAAAGCCATCTCTCCTGTCAGACAGCCTTTGCCTACTGCTACAGTTTTACCTGGGTTCCAGTAACTGCACCAACTCACTCCTGTGGTGGGCTGAATAATGGCCCCCCAGTGTCACCCATATTCTATGCCCTAGAACTCGTGAATATTACCCCATATGAAAAAGAAGGTTTTTACAGATGTTGTTAAGGACCTTGACATGAGAGATAATTTAGGATCATCTAGGTGGTCCCTAAATATAATTACAAGCATTCCTTTAAAAAAATATTTATTGGTTTATTTATTTTTAGAGAAAGAGGAAAGGAGGGAGAAAGAGAGGGAGAGACATCTATTGGTTGCCTCTTGCATGCACCCCGACCGGGGGACTGGCCACAACCCAAGCACGTGTCCTGACTGGGAATCGAACCAGCAACCTTTTGCTTGTGGAATGATGCCCAAACAACTGAGCCACTCCATCCAGGGCACAAGTATTCTTAAAATAGGGAGATAGGGTGAAGTTCGTCTCTAGATAGATGAGAAAAGCCAGGTGATGGAAGCAAACTCAGAAAAAGTAGATGCCACACTGCTAGCTTTGAAGATGAAAAGGGACCGCAGGCCTAGGAATGCAAGAAGCACAGCTCTGGATTCTGCCAAAGGGAAACAAATGATTCTCTGCTTGGGCCTCCAGTGGGCAGCCAGTGCTGCTGACACCTTGATTTTAGCCCAGGGAAACTCTTCCGGCCTGCTGTCCTCCGGAACTGAGATAAACAATTTCTGTTGTTTTTAAGCCACAAGGTTTGTGGTAATTTTTTTCCAGCAGCAGTAGGAAAGGAATATATTCCCCTCGCCTTCCAAGCCCAGTGAAAATACTTCCTGCTGTTACTAGGTCCAGGAAGCTTTACCACCGCACATTGGTCTTCCTTAACCTGCCTGCACCTTGGGAAGGTGTCCCATTCATTACACTGTGTTGAGGCACCCCCCTAGAGCATCCTGCTGGGACCCTGACTGGTACACCTCCCTTCCTCTGCTAAGGCCAGGAACACCAGGACTGGAAAACCTCATTTTATTTTCAGTGAGTTCCAGGAGGGCAAGGAAATGAATTTTGCTTTGTTGAGCCTGTTTTATAAATGGATTAATTAGTGTAGGAACACTGTCAGTCTGTATTTTGGAAAAGTTCCACTGGAGCAAGAAACAAAAGAATTCTAAAAGGATGTCATTTGTATTCGGACAAATGTACCATATGATTGGTGTCACACATGATCTCGTCAGTCTTACAGAAAGAGTCTCCGCGTTGTGAAAGCAAGCGTTTACTTTGCCGACCACAATATGAAAATGAAATAAATGACGCTCCCTGAAAGAATTCATCCTTAAGATATTTCAGATGGTATGTATAATTTGAAGACAGAGTTTCTGAAAATGTTTTCTTATTTATTGCTGGCTCACAAGTACCCAGTCTGGAAAGTAAGGATCGTCATGTGTTATCGGTCACACGGTGTGACAGTTGATTGTGTGGCATTTTAGTCCCACTACAGACATTTAAAGTGAGGTTCTGGTTTCACAACTGGAAAACATGAATACATTAAATGATAGTCAGCTGAGGTCTAGAATTAGTCCATAAGCTGGAGAACTATTATACTTATGCCCCTAAAGAATAACAAAAATGTGTTCTTCTTTAGAGGATTGATTTAATAGCTTTTTATAGATCAGAACCCAGCAATTATTCCCAAACCGCAGCTCTTCTGCCCTTTCTCATCATTTTGCTCCTGCTATAAAAAGCTTTTTTATGTAGTTCTGGGCACTGAGCGGGGATCTTGGGCGCACACTATCCCTAAACTCTAAGCTTTGATCTTTTGCTGCAGCTCTTCTGTTCTGAAGAGAAAGCTCTACTAAGTGAAACGAAGAGCAGCAGACAAGACTTTAAAAGCATATGAAAGGGTGTTTTGTGAGTGTTCAGTGAAATATTTATCTTTCTTTTAATTACGGGACTCCGGATGGATTGATTTTCTGCAGTCCTCCAAATAATATAATTTCCATGCCTGACATTAGAAGTTGACTTCTGCCCAACATTCTTTATGGGCATATTTTATTTTGTTTATAGCACTCATTACGAGTAAAATGACCCTGCTTGATATATTTGTTTTTGAAATCTGCCTTCCCCACAAGATTATAAACCCACAAGGACTGGTACTGTTCATATCCCTGGATCTTTGAAAGTACTTGGTATACACAGGGATGCAGAAAGAAATTTGTTAATGAATCAGGATGTGATCAGCTCTGGGCCTTTATGGTCAAGTTGATCATGTCACAGGTTATCTGGTGACAGCTATATCTGCAACACGACATGTTTCTCTGAGAAGAAATACATTGGGGCAAAACCCCAGCTTAGTATGGTGGGCCAATAAGTGTGTCCCAGACAGATTTCACCGTCAAAGTAGACCTGGCGTCAATGCCATGTACTGCCCTTCCAGAGACATTAAATCACTCAGGGTCAGGGGAACACACTGCTACGACGGAAGCTTTATGTTAAACAACTTAAAAAATGTGCCACAACATCCACCCTTGTACTCTTAGGGTAGGATCAAGGATTAAAAAGCTCCAAGAATTTCCCATCTCAGTGCAAAATTGGCTGTCACATAGAACGAGATATATACTAACTGATTTTGCCGTGCAATTGGGTTCTTAATGAAAGCAGCATAAAACAAAACTGCACCTCCCTGTATTTCATTTGCGCATCTTGTACCTGGAATAAAATGTAACTGCTGTAAATCTTTAAGTTGGATTCAATAAAGCAATAATACTGTACTGTGCAAACAGACCATTTAGCTTAACCACTGATTTGTTACACCATTAACTTGTCCCGTGCCTTGTCTCAGGGCTTTTGCTAACTGAGAAGCTGTTAACTACTATAATGAACAGATTCTTCCAAGGGGAAAAACCTCTTCAGTTGGGAAGGTAGTGATGTCACTGACGTGTCTTAAAGGTGGCCGAGGGATAATGAATTGATTTGAAAGTTATTAAGGTTTAATCGTGGAAGCATTGTAGGACCTTAAAAAATCGCTTTAGAAATGAAATCAGTCAAAGGAAAGGCATGTAGAATTTTGTCAGGGTGTTGCAATTTGCACATTACGTGTCAGATTTCTTAGCTGCTACTTTAAAAATCTCTATCGTCAAATTACGTAGTTTGGAAATGTAGTAGTATTTATTACTAGGAAAAGCAGCCATGACATTTACTTTCTCTTTTTGACCAGTGTACTCTTTGATGTAAAAACATCCCTCACATCCTCTGAGGAAGCAGAGGAGGCTATGGAGATGGTCCATTCAGAATTAGAATAAAGTGGTTGGAAAGGCAGCATGCTCGGGAGTCTTTGGAAGTGGAGTAGGGAATGGGTGTGCTTGTCCGTCACAGGTCCCGCAGCCCGGACATCGTCACCGGAGACGACATCTGCTTGTCTTTATGTAGCACAGTTTTCTGTGACCTTCTACAGGAAGGTGACCTAAACCCTTCATTTCACAGAAGAAGCTCCATTGTTTTCCCCTTTGAGTGTCTGTAATATCCAAGAGCCCTCTTCTCTTGCAAAGCAGGTTCATCTCAGGGTTCTTTTGGAAAGCAAGCTAACTGGAAGGAAGTTCTTCATATGTGATTTCCTAAGATTGTGCTTGTGTCTCCTTTCTCAGAAACATATGAAGTGAAAAAAAAAATGAAGCCGTAAAATGTTGCAGGAAAACATCTATGAATGTTTGTATAACCCCAGGGAGAGGGAGGTGTTTTTGAAAGGTTTTCTAAACATGCCATTAAAGGCAGAATTCACCAGTAAAATGTTCATGCACTTCTACTACATAAAAATTAAAAACAAGTTTCTGAATGCAAACTCACAATCAAGTTAAAAGGCAAAATATAAACTGGATTACAATATTGCTACAAAAAAGGTTAACTATTAGTTTGCTAACTAAGAAACACTCATAAATAAATAAGGAAAATTAGAAATAAACTAAATATCCAACAGTGGGGGACTGATGAGATAAATTATGGCTCTCCATAAAAGAAAATAAAAATATGTCATCATAAAAATTAGAATTTGATATAGGACATGAGAAGATATTGATAATATAGTGGAATGAAAGAGGCAGTTATATAGTAGGCTGTATAATATAAGTATATTTCTATTTTCACTAAATGTTAAATGATTATAAAAGAATCCTGGAAGGTTAAACAATAAAATGTAATGATCATCTCTGGTTGGTAATATTTTAGGTGATTTTTAGATGATCTAATTTATCTAAAATGAACATGAATTACTTATGTAAAATTAAAAAGAATGACATCAAGGTGTATTAAATACACTGTGGGTATATCTTGAAGGTGAGGCTGCTGCTTAAAAACATTTTTTCATGTTCCTTTGGGCAAATTACCATGGAAAATCTTCTCAAGTTGATGCCTTTGGAAATCACATTAAATGTTCCAGATCCTTGGGGGCATAAGTTGATATTTAAAGTTTCTGTTGCTAGATTATATGACAGTCCAATACATGGAATTCAGCCCTCCTGGGATTTACAGATTTGGTGGGAAATGATGCCTCTATCTCTGCACCAGAAAGGACCACAACCCAGAAATGATGCTGGTCGTACACCACCATTGCTCATGCAGGGTCATACAAAGTCCCTGGCCATAAACTCCTGCTCCTGACAGGCTGTCCTAACAGCTCCATGCCAGGAGCGTAGCCAGAGGAATGATTAATAGAAAAAATTACATAAAAATGTCCTGCCACAGGTGACTACTTTCCCTCTCCGTCTGATTCTGGTGGTCTACCACTGGTGTTCTAAATAGGTATTAATGGATCAGTTCTCACTCTTATGTTGTCTTCTCTCTTCTTACCATCTCCAGTGGAAGTAAAGCATTATGCATAACTACACTACTAGTGGGGGTCCTAAGCCTGTGTTCAAATCCTGGCACTGCCGCTTGCTAATGTGTAACCTTGGGCAAGTCACTTCACTTCTCTGTTCTTTGGTTTCCATATCTGTAAAATGGAGTTGATACTATGACCCACCTCATAGGGTTAAAAGGATTAAATAGGATATTCATGTGAAGAACGAAGACAGTGATTGGCCTATACTAAGTACTCAGTGAATGTTAGATATTATTATTGCCACAGTGTTTCTGATCTGTCAAAAAGCTCCAAAGTTTAGAGAATGTCCATGGTCATTGTACAATTCCATGAGCAGTGAAAAGGGCTAGTTAATTCACATCCTTGGAGTTTGAACTCTGAGTTACCCTCTTTGCTTTCAATAATTTCAATAACTCTAGGAGTTCAGATTGTTCTCTGTTTTCCAGAAGAAAATGCTGAAGTTAACCAAGACCTGTTCTTTTTTCAATCCCCATAGTCCCTCTCCCTATGCACTCTGCCTGGCACCGTAGTACTGCTTCCCCCACAATGCACAGCTGTGAATTTCAGTAATCCTCCCCAGCACCTCCTCTTCATCAGACATGGTACTCTAAGGGAGATAGGAAGTGTACTGATTAAGTAGCACATAGCAATTACTGATGGTTCTCCTGTGGCTTTTTATCACAGTTCTAGTAGGGAGATTTTGCTCCATCTTGGGGAAAAGTCGTGCTTAGAACTTCCTTTTTCTTTTGATTTGGGATACTGCCTTCTGTTCAATCATCTCAGGACAACTATTTTGCTGAGTTTGATTTCTGCTTCCTGCTGCCACACTGCATGCCTGCCCAAACCCCTGCCTACTGCCTTCTCCTCCTCCCCCGCACTGTCTTGTCCGCTTGTAGGCCATCTATTGACAAAAACCACCTGCCTACTTGAGCCTCTGCCTAGTGGCTGTTGGCTCCTTCAGTGCACCACTGGCCAATGCAGATTTTTTCCCTGCTGCAGAATCACTGGGTCAACAGCATGCTCTCTGTATTAGCTCTCTTAGGACTATGGGCCCTTCCAAATCTGTCCATGTTGCCAAAAACAAAGCTCCAGTTCTGGGATCTGTAGTCTGTTCATGTCAGAATCCTCTTCTGAACTCCCTTTGTGGCCACGACTGTGAGCCAATACATGAATTCCTTGTACCAGTTCTGTGAGCGCAGAGGCAGGTCTCACTACTGACCTGATTCACCATTACCATAGGAGCGTCCTCACATCTGTTCATACGCAGAGCCTGGGAATCACCTGTATGCAAGATGCTTCTCGCATCTGAATGGAGAAGGAGGTCAACTGACCATCTCAACTTAAGCTCCAAAAGCTAAAATGATTTCATTTAACTTCGAATGAAATTGTTTATAAAATTATATTGATTTCTCAAGCTTTTAATGTTTAAATATTTTTCATCAGCAGTCAAGAGGTAAAGATGCCCACAGAAGGCAGAAAATAGAAAAGTCAATTCTCTGAGTAGAATGCAAAACCTGCATTATTTGAAATTCTCTTGCCTGTCTCCTGTAAAACTAAAAACATGCAAAAATAACCTTATTTGCATATAAAATAGCTACATAAAATTGGTCTACAGCTTATCTCATGCCGTAAACACTAGGAAAGGAGAAACTCTGCATCTGTATGTACAGTGTATGTGGAAAGGTCTTATTAAACCTAAATTGTGCATTTCCATTCAGGAAAAACTTCTACACTAACAGAAAACTGTAACCATTTTGTTTGGCAAAACACTCTAAAAGGTCATGTGGTAGGGAGCATTTTGCTATGTTTACATAAGCTGTGGGTTATATTGCAAAGCAGTGTATTTAATTAAAATATCATTTCTCAGCCTCCTGTGGAATGTGGTGGCTACACAGCTGAGAAAGTGTCATTCTTTTTAAAGGTGGTCAATGTCAATGATAGGGTAGAGAGAGCAGGAGTGGGCAGAGAGACTGAAATGCAGACAGGATGCCTGTGAGAGCAGAGGAAGGGAAGAGGAGTCTTGGGGAGGAAGCGTCTCGGGCCGGCATAGTAGAGAGTGCTCATTAGAAGGTTTCCATGTTGAGCAGCAGCAGCCTGGAGAGTGTGGCCTCAGCCTGAGTGCTTCGGCAGATCCCACCATGTGGCGTGTGGAGGCTGTTGGCTGACCGATAGATCTTTGCAGCATAGTCTCACTTCAAGGGAGGTTGCGGTGTGTCCCTCCGTGGCTGCCTTTGTTGCTATGGTAGCCATTTGCTGCCTTCACACAGATATTCCTATGTTCTATCCAGCTTCCTAGTTGGTCCTGGCAGGAAGATTAATCTGATATATTGAATACTAATAATGTTCCACAGCAGTAAGCAAACTCTTGAATCTTACTTGTTTTTATAAAAATTCTAATATAGTTTGGTGTCAAGGATCGGCAGTCAGGCAACACTTCTATCTGGAAGTTCTTTGCAAAATGACAAACTTAAGGAGAAATGCAGTCTTTTGTCTGTTAAATTGGTTTTCTTCTCATTTTCCTTTTGGGACAGAGCTTCTTTGGTGCCTAGTCCCCAACAAGTCCTAGTGGTCCACCAGAAATGAAACTCCTGTGGGGAGAAAGAGCTGCTAGATCATCAAGTCTTTGGTTTTCAAATGTCTTCTCTACTGGTCTTTCCTAGTTCTGGCCTCCCCATTCCAGATTCATTTCCCCACTGTTGAGGTTACTAATGGCTTTCTAATGATTTGATGGGGCTAGGGGATACAGGAAGGTAGTGGGCATGTGAGTAACTTCTGCCCATACCAGCTTGAGTCACCTGAGGTCAGAGGACACATAGACAAAGCCAAAGGGGGGTAGGACGGAGAGTGGGGAGCAGTGCTGGGGGGAAAATGGAGACAACTATACTTAAACAACAATAAATAAAGAAAGAAAAAAGAAAAAAATTCTTTGTTTATAGGTGAAAGTACATAACAGATACTCAGTTCTTAAGTGACTGAATGAAAAATGATAGACTGGTACAGATGTCGGATAGAAGCAGAGCAGAGGACACTTGGGATGCATCTGGTAGTGACAGAGGACCTTGCTGTGCCCTCTGTACTGTAGCTCTCTTCCTCTCATCAGGGACATTTCATTATGGTGGCTAGTTGCTACCTGGATGATGCTGAAAGACTGATAAAGTAATGAGAAGCAGGTAAATACGTTGTGAAGGCAGGGAGCATAATTATAGAAATTATGGATAGTTGGGGCATTGGGAGATAGGGCAATGGTTAGTGCGAAGTGTTAGAAAGTGCAATAATACGATTGAAACACTGGGCATGTTGGCCACATCTGACCTCCTGCCTGGTTTGTTTGCTTTTTGTTTGTTTATTTTTAATCCCCACCCAAGGATATGTTTACTGATTACAGAGAGAGAGAAAGGGGGAGGAAGGGGTGGGAAAGTGAGGAGGGGGGAGAGAGAGGGAGAGAGAAAGAAACATTGATGTGAGAGAGAAATACTGATCAGTTGTCTCCCGCATGTGCCCCAACTGGGGATTGAACCCGCAACCTAGGTATGTGCTCTGACTGGAGATCAAACTAGCAGCCTTTTGGTGCATGGGATGAGGCTCCAACCAACTGAGCCAGCTGGCGAAGGGCTCCGGCTTGTTTTTGTACATAAAGTTTTATTGGAACACAGATGTGCGTATTTCTTTACACATTTTTATGGCTGCTTTCTTGTTACAACAGCAGAGTTGGCTAGTTGCTGAAGCCAAGAACATTAATTATCTGGCCCCTTGCAGAAAGTACATTTATGATTTCCGAAATACAGGCTTAGAGGGGCCATGATGAAGACCTCTATCGTCAATTTTACAGTCTTTTTCTGGAAGCAGGAAGACTTTTTTGGAGGTTCCCATTAATATAGTTCCAATGCATTGGCCACACTGGATCTGACTGCTTTTACCTGTCTCCTAGATAGCTCTCCTCTCCACAGCCTTCATTTTTTTCTTATTTCTTTTCCTTTCTATGTCTCCCCTTCCATCACATCTGCTTTGTTCTTCATCCTCTGGCCATCTTTTTCTTTTCTTTTTTCTTTTTTTGTAGTTTAAGAATCTTAATTTCCCAAACTTTCCGCCAAGTTGTTAGTAATCTGTAAATAGTATGGAAAGTATCGATGCAATGCACTTCGCCTTTATCCTGTGTCCTCTCAGGGTGAGTGTTTCCACACGTGCCCTCCTGAGGCAGAGCACACCTGTGTCCTCCCTTGAAGTACAGAATCCCACGGTGGCTTTCACACTAAATCCACTCACATCCCTCACTTTCGATGCACCTTGCTACAACCAGTTTATGTGCGTGTCACCACCTGCCGTTTAAATAATGGGCAATTTCACCGGCTCAGCACAGCCTCTGGCTTGCATGTCATATTTCTTCCCTGACCTCCTATAAAGAAATGCTTATTTTCCTTCTCCCCCAGGTTATTACATATCTGGTCACTACTACAGCAGAACAATTTTCTAGCTCCTTCAGTTTTGCTTGTATTGATTTTCAGCTCTATTTTATTTACATTGCTTTTAAAGTAATATGTGGGCATTTTCATTCATACAGGTGACTCCATGAAAGAACACTGTGCTCTTTGTACTCAGCAAGTAATTTTTTTTCATTTGAACTCCCTATTTTAATTAAGTAGTATAGTAAGTAGTGTTTACTGGGAGAAATTTTATTATTGCATGACTTCTATCATGATGACTATCATTTACATGAGCAAACCAAAATAAAGAGCATTTTTAGACTGTCAGGTTAACCCAAATTTAGTTATGTACAACTCTCTGTTCCTACACATCTCATATCCAATTCTGTTTCAAGGGATATCTACTTCCCGCTGAACAGATTGGAAAGAAATTACAGTTAGTATCACAGTTCTCCCTTCAGTTTGGAAAGGTTAAGTTATGAACAAAGAAAAAGTAAAATATACAGCATAAGCAATTAAGAATTTTAATTTAAAGTAATGATAACGTAATTATCTTTGTTAGTGTGCTCCTGTTAAAACTGAAGAGCCGGTCATGTTAAAAATATTAAGAGAGATTTTCAACTACTTAGCAAGATTTTTTTAATGGTTCATTGTACTGGAAACTAATTTTGAAGATCTTCATTAAGTGTCTCAGACGATGATTACTTTTATGAGTAAGGAGGTATTAGTTTATTTAGGGTTGCTGCTATTGCGAAGATTGAGGGTTTTTGTTGTTGTTGTTCAAGTACAATTGTCTCCATCTTCCCCGTACCACACCCCCTTTCCCCACCCATCCCCATATCCCACCCTCAATCCTACCCCCCTTTGGCTTTGTCCATGTGCCCTCTATATATGTTCCTTGAGGACCCTTCTCTTTTTCCCTCCTGGTTATCCTCTCTCCCTGCCCCTCTGGTTACTGCCAATTTATTCTTTATTTTAATATCTCTGGTTATATTTTGCTGCTTGTTTGTTTTGTTGATTAGGTTCCACTTATAGGTGAGGTCATATGGTATTTGTCTTTCACCACCTGGCTTATTTCACTTAGCATAATGCTCTCCAGTTCCATTCATGCTTTCGCAAAGATTGAGAATTTAATATAGATTTCACTTTGAAGGAGGAGGTCCAGAATGGCAATTCAAGATTTCTTACTTTCTTCTTTTGGGAGTTTCTAGACCTGCTTTGGCTAATTTGACAGAAGTGCTTTTTGGACAAGCTGACAGAGTTTGAGGCATCCAGTGTAAACCAAACTTGACCCTGAAAACCCTTTCAACTCCTTGAATTAAACAAGGTCACAAAATATTTATATTTTCTAATTTTATATTGAAATAACACTTTCATAAACATTCTTATATGCACATTTTTCTGAGACTAAATTAATTGAAGTAGAATTTTGAATTCAAAAAGTAAACATATTTTTGAATCCTTTTGATAATCATTGCAAAAATGCAAATTAGAAAACATAACAGTTTATACTCCTCTGGTATTGTATGGATGATCTTATTCCCCACTCATTCCTCTTCATTCAGCATTCCAACACTCATTGCTTTTAAAAAATATTTGTCTGCTTGATAAAAATGGCAATTCATTATATTAATTTCTCTTTGATAATAGAAATGTAGATAATTTTTAATATTATTATTGCACAGAAATATTCCCTGCCTCTCTTGTAGTATTTACTCAGTTTGTGTAACTTGTCCGTCTCCTTCTATCTGGTCCAACAGATAAGAGTGACGGCTGTTCACACCAGCAGAAAACTCCCTAACAATGAGGATAATTCATCAGAATGGGTTACCTTTTCAGGCAGTGGACTTCTCCTGGAAACATGTGTCTTTTGAGATTCTTTTTTTAAAAAAAATTTTATTTACTGATTTCAGAGAGAGAGGAGAGAGAGAGACAGACAGACATAGACTTGCTGCTTCACCTATCTGTGCATTCATTGATTCTTGTTTGTGCCCTGACCGGGGATCGAACCCACAAGCCTAGTGCATGGGCACGATGCTCCAACTGATTGAGCTACCTGGCCTAGGGCTCAGAGAGATTCTTTAGGTGGCCAGAAGTTTGGAGTAGATGCATTTAGCTATCTATTCTACCTCTGAAACCCTGGGATCCCTTTGAGTTTTTGTATATAACATTTTGTACATGTTTCTGTGTTTGTTTTCTGGAGAAATAAAAAGAAAAGTAACTTTTGTCTCAGTAGTTGAATACAGTTAGAAAATGCCTGCCCCTTATAGAAAGTAAGAACCAGTGAGGTAACTTTTAATCATTTATGTAAGTCTGGACTCAAATGCCTACCCACAAGGCCATCAAGGGGAAGCTCTTCTTCTGCAATGAAAGCTCAGACGGTAACTCCGCACGTGCAAATCTTGCCATTTATTGTATACCTTTTTGAAGTTCTACAATAAGACAACACCAATAGCAATAATTGTTTTACCTAAAACATGACATTAGGTATTTTTTCTGCTTTCAATGTAAATGGTGCATTTATAGTCTACTTAACACTAAAATGTAATTTTTTCCTGATGAACAGAAAGAGTTGTAAAAAAAATGTTGTGATATACACAGAGTGGTGACTAACTGATTTTAGTAGGATTATGCATGCTTCATTCTTATTACCATAATTACTGTTTCCCTTGTTTGTGTTCTGGGGGTTTGTATTCTCGTGGAGTGCTAAATCAATAGCAGCCTCATTAGGGTCTGAAAAAAGTTCCAGCCAAATGAACTTTCCCATACGGATGTAAAATAAATGTTCATAAATTAACATGAGGTTTTATTTTAAGCTCTCATATAGCCTCAAATCACCAAGAATACATCTTTTCAGACATATGAGTAAATCACATTTGGGGGAAAAAAGAAACCAAACAAAGTAAAAATATAAAAGAATGTGCGGTTTTGTCACTTTTCTTATTTCTTCCCCTGTTATTCTTACTTCTTAAGTGCTG
Source organism: Trachops cirrhosus (assembly GCA_028533065.1). Lineage (NCBI taxonomy): Eukaryota > Metazoa > Chordata > Mammalia > Chiroptera > Phyllostomidae > Trachops > Trachops cirrhosus. Next base: position 20,133,352 of record CM052548.1, read on the forward strand.
TGTTGGAATCCTTGCTAGAGGAAGACGAATTATTTTATAAATGAGGCAACTTTTAAAGTGGAAATAAAAGGATACAATATAGAAATTGAAAACCTAAGGGTCAGACTTTGCCTATAGCTCTCATTATAGAGAAAGGGCTATTGGGAACTACCTTCCAATTATATTTTTTACGAATTCTCTTGAGGCATATTTTCCATTTGGTTAGTTCTTGTAACGTGGTCTTGTATCATTTCTATCACCAACATCACATGTTTTGTTCTGTATAGAATAAAATTCGGTATGAAGTATGTTGGCTTGATTGCATTTCTGAGCTCACAGTTTCACGCTGATGCCAATGCTGCTGGTAGCTGTTCGGCACCACAGTGTGCTAGGGTCCTGAGTTATGCCCCTCAGAGGTATTATTGTCTCATTGTGTTCCCATAACTATCCAATAATGTAGATGCTGCTATTAGGACCCACTTTGTGGATGAGGAAATGGCAGCGCAGAGAAGTTAAACAACTTGACCAAGGTTATTCGCTTCGTGAGAAACAGAACTGGGAGAGGGACCGAGTTCTGACTCCTGAGCCTGCACCCTTCATCAATTTGTTACCCCCCTACCAACTATCTCAGATTTCAGAGGAAATCTGAAAACTGACAGACATAAAGGAACTAGGGGCAATTGAAAGTGGGCATACATTGGAAAAGCCACTGACTGGTGTGTAAGCGGATGGGGACACAGAGGAGAGCTCTGAGCAGTGGCAGGATGATAAAGATAACGCATCCTCTGAAGGAGGGGTCATCACTGTCAGCATTGTTAAGCGGGCCCAGTTTTGGTCTGGAATCTGCCAGTTTTCCTTTCTGTCTTTCCCTATCTGTGACTCTGCTTTCCTCTCTTTCTCGGTTCCCTGCTTCAGTAAGATGTTCACTAGAGGTCAAAGTTCTTTGCTAAGATTTAGTGATAAGATTTAGGTTCATTGCATGGTAATAACACTGTGTATTATTCTTATAGTATATGCACAAACCTTAAAGATTTACGTATTGTAAAAGTCTGCTAGAATTCTTCAGTCCCCTCCTCTAACACTCCAGGAAGCTAATTTAAATTTTGCAAAATAAAAGAAGGGACTAGATTAAGGAAGTCATTAAGAATTGAAAAGAACTCAAAGGCATCAAGTTTTAGTTTTCTGAAACTTTGCTAAGAACCACAGAGGTCCCTCAAAATAAAGTGGTAGCTGGATGGGGAGGATTTAGGTTAAATGGGAGAAAGGGTATTGTTCTTGCCACAGGAGAACTAGAGGAGTGAAAGGGATGTGGACTCTGGTTCTTCTAGTGACCAGCTGAATGAACGTGAGCCCGGGAGTTAGGTTGTTTTCTCATCTGTAAAGTGGAGTTGATATCTCTAAACAATGCATACCTTTGCTTGTTTTTGACTTTTTTCAAAATGATTCCATCCCATATTCAGTCTTCTACATTTAATGTTTTGACTTCTCATTGCATTGCCCAAGGATTGAATGTTTGAATATCTATAAAATTCTCAGCACTGAATAATGCCCAACATGTAGTTGACGCTTAATAAACGGTAGTTTCTACCTTGCCTAACTCCTCATACCTTCCTTCTTGGTGATGAAAATAAGATAATTTTCACAACTTGGATTCTGCTGACTGCTTGTTGAGTCAAAGTCTTAGTTTGTAAAAGATCAATAATAGCATTACAGCTGCTGTGGATGGGACACACTGCCCTTCCCGAGTGGTTTTGTGCTTGCTGTTCTTGTGTCACTTCTTAATTCAGTCTTACAGTGTGTTTGTGAGGTGGGTGCAATTATTCCCTTTATGGAGGAGGAAGCTGAGTGTGTATAACTCTTGTCCCAAATCACTCTGCACATATTCAGTACCTGTGGTTCCCAGGGCCAAGGTTACATCTGCAAAGTATTAAACGCTAAAGTTAGTGTTCTTCTCACTCACATATGTAATTGCATTTAAGGTCCTTTTACTAAGAGGATAACTGGGAAATTTACATTATAAGTCTGAATTTTGTTCTTTACCTTATTCTTTTTTCCCCTTTGCTTTAAAATTTTTTTAAACATTTGATTTTTTATATTAATTGATATATGGGAAAGGTCATATGTACCATATGTGAAGCTTCTCAAGCAAGATAACACAAACACCCCTAGCGAATCCACCCCTAGCCTAAGAACAAAGTCATTTTCAAGTGTGTTGTATCTTCCTGCGTGTTCCTGCCAGATCTTCTCTCTCTCCCGTTTGTTTTTTCCTTTCTTTAAAATAGTTTCATCGTGTGTTAGTATCTTTCAACGATACTTAATTTTGCTTGTTTCTGACTTTTTTCAAAATGATATCATATTCTGTCTTCTGTGTTATTTAACCTGGTCTCTTGTTTCTTAGGTACTTTCTTGTGATCCCTTGTAGTCATAATCATTTTCATCACTTTATCATACTTGACCATATTTTTCAAACTTATACATTCTCTTTTAAATGGTTATGGAAGTTTTTTTTAAAAAAAACATACTAAATTTTAGCTGTAAGGCACACTGATGTTATTGATGTTTGTGGAATATCTTCTGATATACACGGGCAAGAATTTCTCTAGTGTATGTGCCTAAATGTGGAAAAATTGAGAAGGGGGTATGTACATGTTCATCTACACTAAATAATAATACATTATTTTCTAAGAAGAATCAATTCATGCCCATACTACCTGTGTATAAGAATGCATTTTACTTCATTTTGTCCTTAAGACTTGGTGGTAATAGACTTAATACTTTTGTTAGTTCTGTTTAGACTTAAACACCATTTTATTGTGGTATCATGTTTATTTTTCTTCATTATTAATGAAGTTTAGCTTCTTTCTTAGTTTATAGACTATTAGTATTTTCTCTTCTGTAAAATTATGTTCTAGTATTCAGTTTGTCTTTTCATTTTATGTTGTTTTGTAATCTATCATTATTCTTTATTTCTATGTAGTAGAACTTACCAAGCTTTTATTGTATGGTTAGCACTTTTTATTCTGATGAAGTCCAATGTATTAATTTCACCTTCTATGGATTGTACATTTGGTGTCATCTGAGAAATCTTTGCCTAATCTTAGATCTTGAGGATTTTGTTTTCTTTTCCCCCAAATGTTGTGTAGTTTCACATTTTACAATTAAGTCTATGATCCATTTTGAGTTTTTTATAAGATGTGAAGTTCGGGTTGAGATTCACATTTTGCGAATGGATGCACCAGTATTTTCAGCACCATTTGTTGAAAAGGCTTTCCTTCTTCCATTGAATTGCTTCTGTACTTTTGTTAAAAATCAGTTGAGCATATTGATGTGAGTAATTACAGGGCTCTCTATTCTTATCCATTGACCCGTAGAGGACCTTGTTATCTGCTCCTCCACTGATCCTACATTGTCTTGATTACTGTAGCTATATGATGAACATTAACATCAGCTAGAGTGACTCCTTCCCCTATGTTCTTTGTTGTCATTTTGTATTAACTATTCTAGGGTCTGAGTCTTTCCATATAAATTTTAAAATAAACTGTATGTCTACACACACTCATACCTTAGTGGGATTTGATAGGCATTGCATTAAATCTATAGGTCCATTTGGGAAGAATTAACATCTTTACTATGTTGAGTTTTTCAGTCCATAAAGACAGTTATGTCTCTCCATTTATTTCAGGCATTGACTTATTTCATCAGTATTTTGTAATTTTCAGCACAGAGACCCTGTACCTGCTGTAGTTTGAATATACCTAGGTATTTTTGTTTCCTTTAAAGCAATTGTAAATGGGATTGTGAATTTAATTTTGGTTTCTGTACGTCTATATATTTAAGTAGAAATGTGATGGACTTTTTGTATGGTGATTTTGTATCTTTTGACCTTGCCGAACTCATGTGTTAATTCTAGGAGTATTTTTGTAGGTTTCTTGGGATACTCTATATAAATAATAGTGTCTTACACAAATAGGGACAGTTTTATTTCTTTCTTTCCAATTTGTATGCTTTTTATTTATTTATTTTTTTGCCTATCGCAGTGGCTAGAATTTCCAGTAGTATGAGAGTAGTGAACACAGACATCAAACATTTTTGCCTAGCTGCTGATGTTACAGGAAAACACTCAGCCTTTCATCATTAAGTGTTGTTAGCTGTGGGGTTTTTGTAGATGCTCTTTATCAAGTTGAGGTCAACACCTCTTTATTCTTGACTTGCTGAGAGCTTCTATCATGAGTGAGGTTGGATTTTGTCAAATGCTTTTTACTACATCAAATAAATTGACCATATTATTTGATTAGTTTTTTTTCTGGTCTTGGGCAAAGGAGAAGAAACAGCTTGTACCAGATTCTGGACTTTTCAGCTCACAATAGCAGAGGTTTACCACAGTTTCTGAACACATTGAAAAGTAAGTCTTTATTGTAGATAGCTGTGCAAACACAAAGCTATAGAAGGTTTAGAAAAATATGGGTTTTGGCAGCAGGTATCACAGTGGTGATCGCACTATAAGTCTAATGTCCAATTTTTCCAAGTTCCTTAAATGTGACATTGGGCATGAGTCAATCACATATTTTTATAGTTTTAAGAATGACATGTACTCTTTAGTAAAAAGAATGCAAAGCATATTAAAATGAAATATAATTAAAGCATTGAAAGAAACATCTGTGAGACTCAGTCTATCATACATTTTAAAGAGATAGAAAGATGCTTGTCCCCAGGGTCTTCTCCGTTACCCTATTTGTACTATGGAATCACAGAGTTGGTAGACTGAGTGGAAAGTAATAGACCTTTATTGCCATTGACTATTTCTAATTCAAATTCACATATTTAGAAAGATGAGATGAAAAGCAAATGGTTAGCCAGAATTCTCCTGAGCTTGCCCTGAAATGAGCTTTGGGGGTCCACTTCTGCCGTCAGACTTCCGGATGAACTTCAAGTCATGCAGAAGTTGCACACAGAGGGCTTCGCTTACACGCTCTCTGTCTGTTACTTACCACTAGTCATTCAGGCAGTAGTCAGTGCAGGGCTTGGACTGGGAAGCGGAGAGAATGCAAAAGGAAAGTGCAAAGGACCTTGGTATTAAAGAAGAAGAGAGAGTCAAAGACAACCCTAAGGTTGTAGCTAAAGTACCGCTGAGGTATGGATGACAAGTAACAAAGCACCCACATGCCCCATGTATGTGGCAACGTAGAACTCATGTGTTTGAAATGTCAGATTGATCGTCAAAATCCTTCAGTTTTCAAATATAAAGGACATATGGACAAAAACTAGGGGGGTGGAAATGGGAGGGAGGAGGGGAGGGATGGGTGGGTTGCCTGGAATGGGAGTAAAGGATAGAAACTGTACTTGAATAATGATTAAAAAATAAATAAAAATGCAAAAAAATTACATTGAAGAATGGAAACAAAAGGAAAATAAACTTCTTCAGTTTTCATCGGGGTATTTGTTATATTGTCAAAACTGTCCAATTTTGAAGATTAGGTTTTCATTTGGTTTTGTAGCACTGTAGGTTCTTTCAAGTTCATTTCCTTTCCTGTGTAATATGTGTTGTTGCCGCCCCAAGAATACACTTTCGATGACATCACACACAACTCATCCTTAAGTCTGTATCACCCAGCACACTAGTCCACAGGGTCACAAATCCTTACTGCATTTGCCTAATTTGAAAAATACTGTCTAATATTTCAATGAGAAAACCTCCCCCCCTACCCTGGGGCATTAGGTGATAATATTATTCAGGGATATCTATGACAGCTATCAGCTATCTATTTACCTAATCAAAACAAAAGCTGTGACACCTGGTATGTATCTATCACTCTCCACAGCTGGTGCACAGCGTGGGGTATGGGCTATGAAATGATTTCCATCCCCGAGTAGGCAGTGAGTGGTGATTTGAGCAAGGAGGTGAGGGGAAAATAGCCCAGGCCAGTCCACCTCAGCAAGGTCTCACACCTTCCCGGCAAGTCACTTCAATGTGCGGTGCCTTTGAAGTAAATCCTTTCCTACTGGGCGCCCCTTTTTACCAATCCCTTTATTAGCTTCTGCGATGTGTCAGAGGGAGAGGAGTCCTCCGATAATTACTTCTTTGAGGGAGTCAGAAGCAAGACATAGAAGGAAGAAAGAAAGGCCTTTGAATCTACCTCACTTATATAGTGAGGTAGTTGCAATAAGTGCCACTAAAAGAAAGAGGACTTGGCTTTTGAGAGGGTATTTTGTACTCCTGTCTAAAGATTCTTGGGCTTGTTTCGTGCTGATAAGAATACTGTTTATTTGTATTTTAAAACGTCACTTTTGGAGAAATCTATAGTGTCATTGAGTGTCTTTATTTCACTAATTTTAGAAACTCTTTTAAAAACTCGAGGCACACCAGTGCCAGCATCCTCATCGGTAAAACGAGGCTAATAATGCTATCCATTTCATAAGGTTAGTATCAGGAAGAAATGAGCTAATATTTGTAAAATGCTTAGGCCTATGCCTGGCATTGTAAATGCTATGTAAGTGTTAATTAAATAGAATAATAAATAATTAATAAATACAATATAAAAAAGGAATAATAACAGAATAAAATACACTTTGAAATGTGTGTCATCATTATACCTGCCCTGTGTTGAGTTATTTGCGAAATCAGGTTCATTACTCTGGAGAAGTCCGTGTCGTTTCTGCCCCCTCTTGCCCTCATGGGATGATGCTGAAGTTCCATTTGGATACCACCTTTTACAGGTAACACAGAAGACACTTGCTTTATTTATTTTCAAGCCCCAGGCTCTCGACTTCTATTCTGCTAAGGAGGACCCTTGTCCTTAGCTACTTAGGTTTTGTCAAAAAGTATATTGTGGCATTGTCTGGTGGTTTGGCTGAGACGTGGCCCAGAGTAGCCAGATGGTGACTACCTTTACCCAGTTAAAAGTTTTTCTGGCTTGAAATATGATGAGCAACACCATTTGGCCCCTCTTCCAGGAAGAAATTCAAAGTTGTTATAGACTCCATGTTTTCTCTCCCTACTTCTATTGAGTCATTTACCATGTATTTCAGAAGCAGCTCCAGAATAAAGCACGGGTCTCCTTTGACTCATATATTTACATTAATCACCAACCTTTCAGCAGAACCTGACCTAGAATTCCCCAATGATGGATTTCTTGCTGCTGTTGCAACAGCCTGAGACTATTAAAGCTGGAAATCTACCCAGGCCTGGGGCTGTTGATCACATTCTGCTGGCCCCAGGTTATTGCCTGGCATTTCAGTCTACGGCTTGTATTCAGGCTTTAGAGATGGGTGTGCTAACCATCCACTGCTGTAGATGGATATTGGCTGGAAGCCTGACTTAAGGTTTTCAAAATAATTGTAGTTTGCTGGTTACCAAGTCAATTAATTTTTAAAGTTTCTCGACAAGATGTCTGCAGGCTCAATTCAGGTCTCAGTACAAAGGAAACGACACCAGCTCTATGCATGCAAAATACCAATAGTATGTCCAGTCTGTGAAAAAATAGCTGTGGCTATATACGTTCTTCAGACTGTTTTATCTTAGGAGCCAAGATGGTAGTTGCTCTTTACTTTGTAATATCGAATGCTTGGAATAACAGTTAAACGTGATCTAGGAACTTGGTACTCTTCTATATTTTATGGGTATGGTGGTACCATATGAATTAAATTATACCTTTATGGTGTACCTGACATTTCGGTATCCTGTGATTCAAAATTACTATAAAATGAAATTTGGGTTTCAAACGTGGCTAGACAGCTCATTCCCTACTCACCACACTGTCTTCTGTGAACAGTTATGAGAGGAACTGGAATTACTACAGTGTATTTAGTGATGGTTGTGTATCTTAATAGTGTGCTAAGAACATTGGTAAGGTGTTCTGTTATTTAACCCTCACATCCACCCCCATGAGGTAGTTATCATTATCTCCATTTTATTTATTTACTTATATTGTTTATTCTATTACAAGTGTTCCAATTTTTTCCCTTTTGCCCCCCTCCACCCAGCCCACCCCTTTTGCCCACAGTCAGTCCCCTTTCCCTTGTCCATGTCCATGGGTCACTCATACATGTTCTTTGACTAATCCCTTCACCTCCCTATACCTGTTTCCCCTCCCTATTCTCCTCCTACAGATATCAGTCTGTACCATTTTTCCATGTCTCTGTATCTTTCTCATTAGTTTATTTTGTTCATTAGATTCTAGTTATAAGTGAGGTCATACGGTGTTTGTCTTTCTCTGATTGGCTTATTTCACTTAGCATAATAATCTCTAGTTCTATCCATGCGGTCATAAAAGGTAGGACTTCTTTCTTTCTGCTGCATAGTATTCCACTGTATAAATGTACCACAGTTTTTTTATCCACTCATCTACTGATGGGCTCTTGGGCTGTTTCCAACACTTGGCTATTATAAATAGTGCTGCTATGAACATAGGGATGCGTAAGTTCTTTTGAATTGGTGTTTCAGAATTCTTAGGGTATATTCCCAGCAGTGGAATTGCTGGGTCATAAGGCAGTTCCATTTTTAGTTTTCTAAGGAAATTCCATACTGTTTTCCACAGTGGCTGTACCAGTCTGCATTCCCACCAACAGTGCACTGGGGTTCCCTTTTCTCCACATCCTCACCAGCACTTGTTGTTTATTGACTTACTAATGATAGCCATTCTGACAGGTGTGAGGTGATATTTCATTGTGGTTTTAATCTGCATCTCTCTGATGGCTAGTAATGTTGAGCATTTTTTCATATGTCTATGGGCCATCTGTATGTCCTCCTTGGAGAAGTGTCTGTTCAGGTCCTTTGCCCATTTTTTAACTGGCTTGTTTGTCTTCTTGGTGTTGAGTCATATGTGTTCTTTATATATTTTAGAGAGTAAACCCTTGTCTTATGTATCATTGGCAAATATGTTCTCCCATATAGTCAGTTCCCTTTTCATTTTGATGTTTTCTTTAGCTGTGCAGAAGCTTTTTAATTTCATGTAGTCCCATTTGTTTTCTTTTTCTTTCTTTCCCTTGCCCTAGGAGATATGTCAGTAAAAATATTGCTAAATGGGAAGTCTGAAATTTTACTGCCTATGTTTTCCTCTAGGACTTTTATGGTATCACAACTTATATTTAAGTCCTTTATCCATTTTGAGTTTATTCTGGTGTGTGGTATAAGTTGGTGGTTTAATTTCATTTTTTTGCATGTACCGCTCCTGTTCTCCCAACCCCATTTATTGAAGAGACTGTTTTTACTCCATTGTATGCTCATGCCCCCTTTATCAAATATTAATTGACCATAGAGACTTGGGTTTATTTCTGGGCTCTCTGTTCTGTTCCATTCATCTGTGCGTCTGTTCTTATGCCAGTGCCAGACTGTCTTGATTATAGTGGCCGTGTAATATAGATTGATATCAGATGTTGTGATACCTCCAACTTTGTTCTTCTTTCTCAGGATTGCTGAGGCTATTTGGGGAATTTTTTGATTCCAAAAAAATTTTTGGAATATTTGTTCTAGTTCTGTGAAATATACCATTGGTATCTTGATAGGAATTGCATTGAGTCTATAGATGCTTTGGGTAGTGTGGACACTTTAATGGTGTAAATTCTTCCAACCCATGAACATGGTATATGCTTCCATTTATTTGTATCTTCCTCAATATCTTTCTTTAGTGTTCTGTAGTTTTCCAAGTACAGGTCTTTTACATCCTGGTTAAATTTATTCCTAGGTACTTATTTTTCTTGTTGCTATAGTAAATAGGATTTTTTCTTAGTTTCTCTTTTTGATAATTCATTGTTGGTATATAAGAATTCCCTCGATTTCTGAATATTGACTTTGTATTCTGCTACTTTGCTGAACTTAGTGATCAGGTCACATAGTGTTTTGGTGGAGACTCTAGGTTTTCTATCTACACTATCATGTCTTTTGTGAATAATGACAGTTTTCCTTTTACCTTTCCAATTTGGATACCTTTTATTTTTTTTCTTGTCTAATCACTGTGGTTAGGACTTCCAGTACTATGTTGAATAACAGTGGTGAAAGCGGGCACCCTTGTCCTGTTCTTGATCTTAAGGCAAAACACTTTTGATTTTTGCCGATTGAGTATGATGTCATATGTGTTCTTCGTATATGACCTTTCTCATATATGACCTTTATTATGTTGAGGTATACTCCCTCTAAACCCACTTTGTTGAGTCTTTTTATCATAAATGGGTGCTGGATTTCATCAAATGCTTTTTCAGCATCTGTTGATATGATCATGTGATTTTTGTCTTTCATTTTGTTTATGTGATGTATTGTATATATTGATTTGCAAATGTTATACCATCCTTGCATTCTTGGGATAAGTTCCACTTCATCATGGTATATGATCTGTTTAATATAGTGCTGGATCTGGATTGCCAATATTTTCTTGGAAATTTTAGTGTCCATGTTCATCAGAAATATTGGCCTATAAATTTTTTCTTTGTTGTCTCTACCTGATTTTGGAAGTAGGATAATACTAGCCTTATAAAAAGAGTTTGGGAGTCTTCTTGAATTTTTTGGAATAGTTTGAGAATGATAGGTATCAGATTTTTTTTAATGTTTTGTAAAATTTGCCTGTGAAGCCATTTGGTCCAGGGCTTAATGTATAAGTGAAAAAGGGAGGGTGATGGCAAAATAGAGTAAGAATAGGGAATAGTGTAATATGAGGTTTGGAATAAAATTTAAAAAATAGTGAACCAATAGGAACAAAATTGAAGAAAACCAAATACAGGGTCCATAACAATGACAAATGAGCAAAGATGAATAAAGGTGGAAAGAGAATAAGAATATTATAAGAAAGAGAAAAGAGAATATGAGATTTCTACAGTGAAGAATAATGATTTTGAAAGGAGAGAGGGAAGAGAAATAATAAGAGTTAGGTATAGAAAGGCTAAGAAAGGGAAAAAGTAAAATTCAAAACTCAAATAAGCAAGGGCAGGGGGAAGGCAAAATGGAGTAAGACACGGGGGGAGTAACCTATGAGATTTGAAATAAAAAAAATTAGTCACTGTCCAGTTCTCTGTGCACATCAACTCTCCAAAAATCCAAAAGTCTTTCCAGGTCACGTCTGGCCACATCCTACCTCCACCTGACCCAGGTGATTGTTTTTCTGTTTTTCCCTCAGGGGTGGAGATAGAGTCCCTCCTCTCTCTAGCACTCTCCCGGTTTGTGTTTGGCACTGCAGCTATGTATGTACTGCTCGCCGTGTGTGTGTAGCCTGGATCTCCCAGGTTCTGACTCCGTATCCTCCCAAGTCACTCCAGGCTGGGGTCTGGGGGTTCCCTGCACGGGACTGTGGCCCCCTGCCCTGGGAGGCGAGGGAGCCACAAAGCTGCAATTCCTGACTAGTCTCGCTGCTGCTGCTGCTGGTGCAATGCACTGAGTATTTCCTTTTCAACTTCTAATCTCCTTACTGCCCACTGTGAAGTATCTTTTGTACTCCTTGCCTTTTGTACTTCAGAACTTCATATCAGCTAAGATTCTGTTGATCGTTCTTTTTTTGTCAGAAGATCAGCTGAGAATCTGAGTTGGGGGCAGGGGCAAGAGCAAGTGGACTCAGCTTCCACCAGCTTGGCCATCATCTTCTTCTCCCCTCATGATCTCCATTTTATTCATGAAGAAATCAGGACTCAGGTGACTTTCTCAATCACATGATAGTAAGAGAGAGGGATGAGCTTTGAATCTGGACCTACCTAAGGACAAAGCCCATACTTTGAGCAATTATAGTAAATTTGCTTCTTAACGGCAACATTGCTTGTTTTCTGTATTGAGGCATTAACCAAATCTGTTGGAACACATGACAAGACTAGTGCACAGTGTGCTTGCTATGACAAGGAATACTGGCCAGGGAAGTGACAGGGAATCTAAATTCCATCTATGTAAAGCTTTTTTGAAGTACCCACGTTCACATTTGCTCATCATTCTTTCTCAAGACCTTATCAAAGTGACCGACTCTCTATGTGCAGTATATGAAAATGGCCATTAATGGAGACTACCTCGTCCAGTGACATAATGTTGGCATGGTATTAGAGTATAAACAGGTGTGAGAGTGAACAGTCCAGAAGCTGAGGTTTGGCCCTGACTCTCCTCCCAGCTACCCCCCAGCGAAGCCCTCATTTCCCCCATTTCATTTTCTCCAGCAGAGCAGGCGGCCATCTGTCATGGATATGCCATTATAATGAGCAATATCATGGGCATAAAGAATTAAAGGCAGCTCAGAATTAAGGCTTTCCATTAATCAACTGTTCATAAATATATAGTTGGAGAGAGTTAAATATTATTCAGAGCAGGAAGGCATATTAGAAAAAATGGTCAGAGAAAAATAATGGTACTACAATTATTTAAATGAGAACTTCTTGTGTACCTGGACAGAATAATAATAGGAATAGGGACTATTTTAAATGAGAACTTTTTATGTACTTTTTTAATAGGTAGATTATTTCATTTAATTCTTATCACAACCCTTTGAGCTGGATGTCATTTTGGCCTTTTTCCCTAAGGAGGAAGTGGAGATTAAGGGTTATAGGTATTTTGTCCAATGATGGACTGCAGAGCTATCTCAATGTGTCTAACTTAGAAGCTCAGATTTTTTCATCTAAAGCTTCCACAGTCACATTAGCTGAATGTGTAGCAGAATGGTGCAGAGTGGTGTAACTTGGCTTAGTAGAACTCTACTAATAGAGCTCTTCTATGCAGTCAACATGACAATAATTTTGAAGAAAGCATATCATGGGCATAGGAGTAAAGCTAAAACAGAACTTTGCCTAAATTAAAATTGACTTATATTTATATTTTCCCCATAAAGAATTTATTTTTCTTAAGAAAGAGACCATGAAGGAAAAATACTAGTAATTTGATGGGAAAGAAATGCTGAAAAAATGTTTTTCCTAAAAATAATTTTTTCCAGAATGAATCTACAATAGGATTTATGTGGACATCCATTTCTGCTTCTCATTCCTTTCCCCTCCATTCCCTTCCTTTGCCTTTCTGAACGTAACATTTTTACTCAGTTGCTTTTACTAATAATAATTCCAAAGAATCACAAAAGAACTACTGTTATAATAAACATGCACATTTCCAGTGGCTTGTGTATGGATCATTGAAATAGCTATCAGGTGAGTCGGGAGGGAAATAGTGAATCTATCAGCTTCATCCCGTACATCTTTCTTCAAAAGGAAAAACTAGTAAAGCTGAGTCAGATTCCCCCTCTCCACTTTTTTTCTGACTTGGACTCTATCTGAGGCTCACTTCTTTATATTTATTCTCTGTGGTTCTAGAAGAAATATTTTAAATGATAATGTTCTTTGTTGCTAGGCCAGAAATAACTACTTTTAAAAATTTAGTGCTCTCTAGTACAGCTTAGTCTGATAATTCGACATGAGCCCCTTCACAATATAGAATTCCTTGGACTTGCAGAGTTGACCGGCGGGACTAGCTTCTCCCAAGGCCAGGGCTGTCAAGGCTGTGACCTCAGCCACCATGGTGATGCAGCTGATTAGGTCCTTAAAGAGCAGAGGATAAAGAGACTTTGGAAACCTAAATCCATGGTAAAGAAAGAAGTGTTCCTTAAGAGCATGACTGTAGTAAAATAGGGAAAGTGAGGGATGCAAACAGTCCAAAAATTGTGTGAGATCATGCTCTTTTAAAAAACATTTCAAGTGGTGATGGAAGGAGACTTGACTTTAGATGTTGAACACACAATACAACATACAAATGATGTCTTATGTTATTAGAATTGTACACACAAAACCTATGTAATGTTATTAACCAATGTCACCCAAATAAGTTCAATAACAATTTTTTAAAGAAGGACTTTAAATCTGAAACTGTCTGTTAATGGTCTGTGAGATCAACTACCAGGCTATAAGTTCAGCAGGAAAAATAGGTCAACATTCAGAAACAAAAATGAGGAAGAGTCTGGGTACTAGACAGGGCAAAAGGGACTATTTTAGACCTATGTAGTATCTATTGTCTTGAGCAAATCTCTATTTTCTCAAGACAACAGAGATTGTCTTGAGCATTGTCTTAGCATTAAGAAAACCTCTGTTGGGGGCATAATCTTTTTTTTTTTCCTGTAGGATTCTTGTTATTAAAATCTTAGTGAGAGGGCAGTTATTTTACCTGTGGTTTCAGATTTTACCTCTTATTCCTGATTTTGTTTTTGCCTGTTGTCAGGATTTTATTGTGTAGGATGAGGCATGTTAGTTTGTAGAATTATCTGTCTGATATCCCCATAGTTATTCCCTGCTTAGTATTCCCGGCCTTCCTCGCTGTGTTCTGTGAATCGTTATCTGATTCTGTTTAGGTCACTATCATCTGCACCTCATGATTATATTTGTGACCTTGATCATATCAGCACTCATCTGCTCTGCCTCAGTACCGTCCTTTGATAAAGAAGAATGACAGTTACTTTTAAGCTCTTTAGAGAAAGATGTATGTACTTAGTTATTTGTGAAATATTTATCAGAGTCCTGGGAACTATAAAATTGAGAATGTACTTAAAATATAGCATTGGAAAATCTATTTTTGTTATTGTCTATTTTTAAAAAATGAGGCAATTTACCCAAGTATAACACCATTGTGAACAGTTGCTGAATATTTAAACGTGTTACTGTGCTAGATCCTATATACTGTGAATAATTCATGGCTTCTTTCCACTAGGACAAGTGAGAATGATGTGCCTAGGATACTGGTGACATATAAATGAATGAGCTAGATAAAATACAAGTCACCTCCTAATTGCCCCATATCAAGGGAAATTAAAATGTCTTTGAATAAACCATAGTCAAATCCCAAGATCCATTCAGTAATTTCAACCAATATTTAATCAAATTTGACCAATATACCTTTTATCAAATATTTGGGGGCCAGGTCTTTGACCACTGGGAATACCAGAAGGTGAAACTTTTGTTAATGAGCTTATGGTCTAATGGGGAAGACAGATATTGTCCTAAAGGGAAAGGGGAGTTATTAAATATTTTAAAGCAGGTAATGATTTATATAGCCTTGTATTTTAGAAATATTTCCTGAGTTTCTTTTGAAGAACAGTGTTGGGGGTAGGGACCAGAGCAAAAATGAATACTGATGCATAGGCTATGGCAATATTAAATTTCACAACATGCGAGATTCTCTGTTCAGCACTGAACGTTGTGGAGTAATGTGCATGACATGGTTCTTGCCTGTAGGGTGCTTAGAGTGTACTTAGAGATCTATGGCACAACGCCCTGTAAAACTGAACAGCAATGCTGGCTTCGTTGTCCTCAGAAGCACGGGACACTTTTATTTGTCTTTATATTTCATATCTGGAACATAGCTGTTGCTCAGTAAATGTTTGAGAAAATGAATGAGCTGAAAGACGGTCTAACAAACATGACATAATTTTAAAGGAGTGAGAATCTCACAAAGAAAATAATTACTGTGAAGTACAGTAACTTCAGGGATCAGGGACAGACAACTGAGAAGACAGTGATTTCCTCCCTTCATGTCACACAGGACGTGTGATTTAAAGTGCAGTTTTAGGTATAAAATATTTGTTTTCCAGGAGGAGACAAGAAGGACACCATGTTTTGGAGTGGCGAAAATATTTGCAGTTCTCTGACTTCCTGTGTATTAATCTGGCTTGAGCATAAAAATAAAGGGCTTGGAGCTGAAAGAGAGAAGGAATTAGGTTGATAGAGGCCACATCTTCAAGAGCTTCATATACCACACGAAGTAACTTAAATCCCACCTTGTAGCCTCTTAAGGCATTTTTTGACATTTTAATTTATTTTGTTATTCTATTACAGTTGTCTCAGTTTCCCCCCTTTTTTCTTTTTTTTTTGTTGTTCAAGTACAGTTGTCTGCCTTTTCTCCCCACCACTCCCCCCCAGCCATCCCCCCACCCCGCTGATTCCACCCCGCCTTGTTTTTTTCCATGAGTCCTTTATAGATGTTCCTGAAAACCCTTTACCCTTTTCCCCCCATTATCCCCTCCCACTTCCCCTCTGGTTACCTTTAAGTGGAACCTAATCAACAAAACAAACAAGCAAGCAAAATATAATGAGAGACATTGAAATTAAGGACAATCTTAAGGCATTTTGAACAGAGGAGGGAAATGGTCAGTTGTGTTGCTAGTCCACACCAGCATCGATAGGGAGGATACACTGGAGGACTGGAGGCTAAATCAGGAGGGTCAGTTAAATAGTTACCGGGACACTTCCATTTAAGTGGAGATAAGATGATGGTCAAAAGTCACCCAAAACAACAGACCCAAAAACACTTAAACTCTCTTATTGACTTAGAAACTAGAAGGCCTCTGTAACTTTGAACCATCTCTCAGGGGCATTGAACACAATTACGGGAAGACACCAGGAAAGGATCTCCTCGCCTGAGTATTTCAGACGCCAGACCAGAGCACTATCAGGTTAGTGGGACACTCGGAGGCAATGTTACAGACCCCTGCATGACATAGGGACCTATGGTCTAAGGTTGGGGAGGAAGAGAGCCTGAGCGGTAGTGTAAGCACGCTTTCTGCAGGAAAATAGGAGTCTGCACTATGCGTGGGATTTTCTCTGTGTGGAAAGAACTATGAGTGGTAGTTAACAATTGTTTTTCTACTAAAAATGGATGGAAAAAAGACTCCCATTGTATCACAGAATTGTGAAAATTTGTATCATGAGGAAAAAGGAAAATAACAAATTGGTATATAACTTACATACAATAAAATCCACCTTTTTAATGTGTATAATTCAGGGGCTTTTAGTATATTCACTGAGTTGTGCGGTCATCATCTTTATCTAATTCAGAAAGTTTTTATTGGTTCTAAAAGAAACCCTGTGCACGTGGGGGCCATCCTCCACTTCCTCTAACTCCTGGCACCTACCATTAATCAGCTTTCTGTCTCTGTGGCTCTGCTTATTCTGGACATTTTGCATGAATTAAATCATACTAGGTGGTTTGTTGCCTAGCTTCTTTCACGTAACATGTTTCCAAGGTTCATGCATGCATGTATCAGAACTTCATTCATTTTATGGCCATTTTTTAAATATGTATATACTACATTTTGTTTGTTTAGCCATTTATCAATTGATGGACATTTAGATAGTTTCTACTTTCTGGCTATTGTGAAAAATGCTGCCACAAGCATTTATGTTCAATCTTTCATGTGGACATATTTTTTAAACTTCTAGTAGTAGAGTAGAAATGCTGGGACATATTATAACTCTTTAATATTTGAGTAACTGCTGAGCTGTTTTTTTATTTTTATTTTTTTTCATCTTCACCTTTATTTTTTCATTATATAAGCAGTAACTTTATTTTTTTTTATTTTCATTGTTGTTCAAGTACAGTTTTCTGCCTTTTACTCCCATCCCAGCCCACCCCCTCTAGCCCTCCCCACCTCCCTCCCATTTCCACCCCAACCCCTTGTTTTTGTCCATGTGTCCTTTATACTTGTTCCTGCAAATCCTTCCCCTTTTCCCCTGAAATTCCCTCCCCTCTCCCCTCTGGT
>CM052548.1:20150895-20171440 GCA_028533065.1 Trachops cirrhosus
TGTCCTTTATACTTGTTCCTGCAAATCCTTCCCCTTTTCCCCTGAAATTCCCTCCCCTCTCCCCTCTGGTCACATTCAGCCTGTTCTCTATTTCAGTGTCTTTGGTTATATTTTGCTTGTTTGTTTTGTTGTTTAGGTTCCTGTTAAAGGTGAGATCATATGGTATTTGTCTTTCACCACCTGGCTTATTTCGCTTAGCATAATGTTTTTCAGTTCCATCCATGTTGTCACAAAGGGTAGGAGCTCCTTCTTTCTTTCTGCTGCATAGAATTCCATTGTGTAAATGTTCCATAGTTTTTTGATCCATTCATTTGCTGATGGGCACCTAGGTTGCTTCCAGCACTTGGCTATTGTAATTGTGCTATGAACATTGGGGTACATCGGTTTTTTTGGATTGGTGTTTCAGGGTTGTTAGCATATAATCCTAGCAGTGGAATTGCTGGGTCAAAAGGCAGATCCATTTTTAGTTTTCTGAGAAAATTCCATATTGTTTTCCATAGCTGTTTTTAAAGTGACTGCTCCATTTCACATTTCTGCCAGCAATGTACGATGAGAATTCCAGTTTCTCCACCTCTTCACAGTTGTTATTGTTCATCGTGATTATAGCCATCTCAGTGAATGTGAAGTGATATCTCATTGTAGCTGTGATTTGCATTTTCTTAAGGACTAAAGATGTTGAACATATTTTCATGATCTTATCGGTCATCATATGCCTTCTTTGAAGAAATGTTTATTCATGCCCTTTACCCATTGTTTAATTGGGTTATTTGTGTTTTTACTGTTAAGTTGTAAGAGCTCTTTATATAGAATACCAGTTCCTTACTAGATAGATCATTTGAAAATATTTTCTTCCATTCTGTGGGTGGTCTTTTGACTTTCTTGGTAGTGTCCTTTGAAGCACAACAAATTTAATAGTCCAATTTATGTTTTTTTCTTTTGTTGATTGTGCTTTTATTATCATATTTAAGAAACCATTGACTAACTGAAGTCACAAATATTTGTGCCCATGTTTTCTTCTAAGATTTTTACAGTTTAGCTTTTATATTTAGGTGTTCAATCCATTCTTGTATTTTTGTGTACAGTCAGGGGCAGAGGTCCAGCTTAGTGCTTTTGCATGTGGATACCCAGCTGTCCCAGTGCCATTTGTTGGAAAGCTACTCTTTCCCCATGAAACTGTATTGGCACCTTTGTGAAAATGAATTGAATATAAATATAAGGTTTTATTTCTGGAACTTCTATTGCAGGAGATCTCGTTTTAGTTTACTTGGCTCAATTTAAATAACAGCTTGCATAATCATAAAAATATAAATACTGAAGTGAAAATAACCAAAATTTATGGTAACAACATGTCAAGATGGGACATAGAAAGGAGAGCATAAATTCTTGTAATAGCAATTTAATAAATACTGCCTGAAATTGATGAAGAGATAGCAGCATATACATACTATTTAGAAGTTTTGAACTAAATTCCAAAAGTAAAATTTAAGGATGGTTGTCTTGTCAAAGAAAAGGGGACAGAAGACATGTGTGCAAAAAGTCTCATAGCACTATCTGAGTTTTCAACTATATCTGGGAATTACTATATGAAATTAAATACTGATTACCAGTTAGAGTGAAATGTTTTTAGTAAGAAGCCTTATGATAAAGGACTGAAAACTGAAGGAAAGTAAGACAGTGTGGCCTGATTTTCAAGGAAATAGTAAACTAGATTTTCAAGAAAAGTTGACAGGGAAGGGAGAGGGAGAAAAAGGGGGAAAGGTGAGGGGAAATAGTAGATAAATAATTGTATCATTTACCTAATACTGATTTTAAAAATATTTAAACTGTACGTAGGCTGAGGGAAAAATGAACGGTAAGAAAATTTGAGGGAATGAGGCTCGAGTTCTCTGAAAAGATGCTTCTCCCTCTAAGACCGGAAGGAGTGCGGTGAGGTTGGGAGTGAGTGTGAGTGAATTTCTATGAAGAGAGAAAAGAAACCAAGGCTTTTTTTCCCCCTGAAATATCTTTAAACTAAGGATGGAAAATGGTCATCGACTGTAAAGTAAGTTGATCAGTTTTTGAGGAGAAAAGTGGAGATCTAAAATAGCTGGTTGGGGGAGTGGAAATTGGTATCGATGTGTGTAAAACTAATGAGTGGTGCTGGAGAGTCAAATAATTTTTAAGCCACTATGATTATGGCGATGGCCACCATCCCCGAAATCACTATCAGGTGATTTCTGCAATGAATGGTCGCACTTAGTGGTCTGGGTGGAGAGTTGAGAAAAGGGTTATTAGGGTCAGGGTTGAGGAGTTTAGAGTTGATTTGGATGAGAGGATCCTGTAGAAAAAGCAAAACAAAACAAAACTAGCCCAAGTGGCTGTGCTTAGAGGGGGAAGGAGATGATGCTGGAAAATCCCGTGTTCAAGGAACAAATAGTTTCCATGAGGCTGAAGAAAAGTTTTAAAGAGGTAAGAGGGATTTAAACAACTTACAGATTAAAAAAAAAAGTGGAGATGTAAATTTTTAGTCAACCAAATAACTTGCCTTGCCCAGTTCCTTGAGGTTTGTTGTAAGCATATTTAGTGTTTATTTAAATAATTATACTATCTATAAAGACAAGGAATAAGCATATTTAGAATGGGAAATGATATATTGAAGGTTGAATGTGAGAACAAATAGCCTCTGCTCCTTCAAAGTTGAGAATTTTTTAAGAAAATGTGGTTTCAGGAGATTTTGAAGGGTGTCAAAGAAGAACTTTTGCAAAGTAGGGTGAGCAATCCAGTTACTGTGCAGAAGAAACTGAGGTTGTATGAAGAGACTCATGGGCTTTGTTTTTTTTAAAAATTTTTTTATTTATTTTTAGAGAGGGGAAGGGAAGGAGAAAGAGAGGGAGAGAAACATCAATGTGTGGTTGCCTCTCACGCTTCCCCAACTGGGGACCTGGCCTGCAACCCAGGCATGTGCCCTGACTGGGAATTGAACCAGTGACCCTTTGGTTTGTAGACCAGCACTCAATCCACAGTGCCACACCAGCTGGGGCAAGGGCTTTAAATCTTTACATCCAGGAGTATCTTTCCAAGGAAAATGAGACTCCAATGGACTTTGACTACTTAGTCAGTGTAGGCTTAATCTCCCATTTAATTAAATGTCTTCCATGTTGCCTCCCCCAATAAAGTCTGTAAAATAGTTGCGAGTAAAGCTAGCAAGCCCTCTTGAATGACATTTATATAGCTAATCAGCTTCATTTCACTCTGCCCAGGTTTCTCAGCCACAGCCGCTGATTTCAGCTCTCTTATTTTCCAAGTGAGAGCTTGAGCATGGGATGGGACAAGAAGCAAGAAAAGCCTAGCAATAAAAAGAAAAATACAAAGGGATGGACAATGAAAATTTACTATGGGAATCTGAGGGGTGGGGTAGGGGACAGCAAGGGGAAAACGGCGGGACAACTGTAACTGAACAACAATTAAAAATAAAGTAAGTTTGGCATTCATTAAAAAAATAAAGAACATGTTCTTGCCACAAAAAAAGAAGTGGTAATTATGTGCCATGATGGAGGTACTAGCTAGCTGTGGTGGTAATTATTTTGCAGTGTACATATTAAACCAATATATTGTACACCTTAAACTTACACAATATTACATGTCAGTTATATCTCAATAAAGATGAGAAAAATACAAATCTGAAAAAAAAATGAAAGAAAGCTTTTTACAAATCTGCTTAAACAAGAAATTATTCTTAATAAAAAGAAAACAAGAAGAGGATATGGGGGGATAAATGGTGATGGAAGGATACTTGACTTGGGTGGTGATTATACAATATACTATACAGATAATGTGTTATAGAATTGTAAAAAAAAATAAAGAGTTCAAAATGGGAATGAGGGATTTGGGAAGAAACAGAATTCGTAAAAGGAATAAAAGTAATACTAGAGGAAGAGGAAAAAGTAAGAGAAACAAATAGGATGATAATGGCAGAGAGATTCTTAGTCATTTTGAGATTGCTTTTTTTTGCTGGTTTGTTATGAGAAGCAGTAAATCTGGGTCCCTTATACTGTCAGTTCTTATTATCATATTTTTCACTGTGAACACACGTGGAAATGGTGGTCATACGCAATGCACACTTTCACAGATATACCTAGGTTTATGAGCAATTTCGAGCACACCAAGTTTAATTCTATCCCTTTCTCATTCAGCTAAGAATGAGAGCAAAATAGGTATAAGTGATGTTGTTATGGGAATAACAATTTATGTTAAAAATGAAAAAATTTTTGAACATTTCACTGTTACTATAAATTACTCTCACAACCAGTTATAGCTCTGAGGTTGAGGACAAAGAGGATAAGTTATTTACAGAATTTTGTATGACAGTTTGCTGCCCAATAGAGAATAGTTTCTATATGTAAATGAGTAGCTGGGGGAGTACAGTCAATTCAGCAAATAACTTTTGAGCATCTCTAGTGTGTAAGGCATACTGATCCTGATGACTTACCATAAGCTCTCCAAGAGCAATATTCTTCTTGATCCTGTTCCTCCTACCCCTCCTGCTTCTCTGCCTCCACCCCACACCTCACTTTTTGTCACTGTATGATGTATACTCTGTGTTCTACAATTAAATGTATGAATTATGGGTGCTTTGGTTCTACAAGGGTGCAAATGATGCAGTCTCCCTCTAAGTACCATTTTAAACTAAGGGGAAGAGATCATACAATTAAAGATCTGATGCTGTAATTTCTTACGCATGAGTGCTATCAGTACTCTCCTTGCCCTACATTTGTATCATCTACATTGTGTGATCTTTAAAAGAGTTCTGCCTTTTTCAGGAAACTTTAATTTTTAGAAGATGCAGAATCAAAATATCAAGACTAGTTAAAAAAACAGACAAATAAGATTCTACATCTAGAAGATGAAGCAAGAAATGCCATGGATACTGGGTGAATGGGTCAGTGTTGGAAGGTATACCATGTGAGTTGTTCTAGAGCAGCTGAAGATAATGAAGAACTGAAAAATGGCAAAATAACTTCTTTTTAAATATATTTTATTGATTATGCTATTATAGTCCCATTTCCCCCTTCTTTATTTCCCTCCACCCTGCACACCCCCTCCTACCCGCATTCCCCCCTTTAGTTCATATCTGTGAGTCGTATATATAAGTTCTTTGGCTTTTGCATTTCCTGTACTATTCTTAACTTCCCTCTGTCTATTTTTTACCTACCATTTATGCTACTTATTCTCTGTACCTTTCCCCACTCTCTCTCCATCCCACTCCCCCACTGGTAACTATCCATGTGATCTCCATTTCTGTGATTCTGTTCCTGCTCTAGTTGTTTGCTTTGTTTTTTTCATTTTTTTTAAGGTTCTGTTGTTAATAGCTGTGAGTTTGCTGTCATTTTAGTGTTCATATTTTTGATCTTCTTTTTCTTAGATAAGTCCCTTTGACATTTCCTAAAATAAGGGCTAGGTGATGATGAACTCCTTTAACTTGACCTTATCTGGGAAGCACTTTATCTGCCCTTCCATTCTAAATGATAACTTTGCTGGATAGAGCAATCTTGGATGTAGGTCGTTGCCTTTCATGACTTTGAATACTTCTTTCCAGCCCCTTCTTGCTTGTAAGATTTCCTTTGAGAAATCAGCTAAGAGTCTAATGGGAACTCCTCTGAAGGTAACTCTCTCCTTTTCTCTGGCTGCTTTTAAGATTCTCTCCTTATCTTTAATCTTGGGTAACTTAATTATGATGTGCCTCGGTGTGTTCCTTCTTGGGTCCAACTTTTTTGGGACTCACTGAGCTTCCGGGACTTCCTGAAAGTCTGTTTCCTTTGCCAGACTGGGGAAGTTCTCCTTCATTATTTGTTCAAGTAAGTTTTCAATTCCTTGGTCTTCCTCTTTTCCTTCTGGCACCCCTATGATTCAGATGTTGGAATGTTTCAAGATGTCCTAGAGGTTCCTAAGCCTCTCCTCATTTTTTTGAATTCTTGTTTCTTCATTCTGTTCTGGTTGAATGTCTCTTTCTTCTTTCTGCTCCAGACCATTGATTTGAGTACTGGTTTCCTTCCCATCACTGTTGGTTCCCTATAGATTTTTCTTTATTTCACATAATGTGACCTTTATTGCTGCCTGGGTCTTTTTTATGCAGTTGAAGTACTCATTAAGTTCCTGGAGCATCCTTATAACCAGTGGTTTGAACTCTGTATCTGATAGGTTGGCTATCTCTTCATTGCTTAGTTGTATTTTTTCTGGAGCTTTGAACTGTTCTTTCATTTGGGCCATTTTTTTTTGTCTTGGAGCGTCTGCTACGTAATAAGAAGTGGAGCCTTATGTGTTCACCAGGATGGGGCAACCCACAGGAGGGGTCTGAGAGGGAACTAAGCTGCTTGCTCAGCTTTCAGTCACTTCCTTCCTACCCACAATCAAATTGGGTCCTTCTGGTGCTGATTCCCCGGTGGGTGGGTTAGTGTTCATTGTAGGACCCTGTGGGTCTCTCCAACAAACTCTCCTGTGAGACTGGGAGTTTCTCCGGCTGCTGTCTGAACCCCCACAGGTGTTTTACGTCAGAGGCTTTGAGGATTTATTTTCCCAAGCTGGGACCCTGGGTTGTGCAGTCTGTCTCGCTCCCCAGGTGTTCCTCCCCGTTTATCTGCACACGAATGTGGGACCACCCAGTCCACCAGCCATCACCTTGCCCTCCCTGGTCTTCCAGCCTCTGCCTTGCCAGGAGTCCTGTCTGCCTGGCTGCCGGACTCCGCCCCTCCTCTACTGGTCTGGATGCATGGTTCTTCTTTAACTCCTTGGTTGTTGGACTTCCATACAGTTTGATTTTCTGTCAGTTCTGGTTTTTGTTTTTAAATTTGTTGTTGTCCTTCTTTTGGTTGTGCGAGGAGGCACAGTGTGTCTACCTATGCCTCCATCTTGGCTGGAAGTCCACAACATAACGTCTTGAAGTTTTATTGGGGTTTATATATTGGATAGCAAGCACAAATGGAGAGGTGAAAATACAAATTGGTATTATATTTTAAATATTTTGATTGCAGGACTCCCCTTTGAATGTACTTCAAAGGGAAACTGAGCCACATGGGACCCTGGCCTTTTGAAAGTCTACATTATTATTGAATACATAAAGCAATTAGTTTTAATGGAGGTAACAATTTGCTTTTGGGCACCAGAGCAAAAATCTGATGGGATATTGAGAAAGGAGAGGGTAATATTTAAAAGGATTTTTGAAGGTTGTAAGAAGTCCTTGGGTGAGCGGGAAAGACATTTCATGATGAAGATAATGTCTGAAAAATACCAAGTTGTTTGGAAGTATAAAATCTGTGTATTGGAACATAAGTTTTATGACTGTGTATGGCAGGAAATGAAATTGAAAAGATTTGTTATAACTACTGTTATTTATTGAATGCTTGGTAAATGCCAGATATTGTACAGTTATCTTCAGTGTTGTAACCAAGTTCTGACTATATTCATCATTACACTCCAGGGTAAATAATTAGAAGAGGACTGTGGATAGAAGCCTAGCAAGGCAGAGAAGTAGAAGAATAAAATATAAATAGTCAGGAGTAGTAGAGAATCAACAGAAACCAGTGACCCAAAGCAGAGGAAAAATGGTCCAATAATATGGGTAAAATTTGGGCAACAGGGCCAAATTTCAAGCCTTTAAGAAATGAGAATAGAACAGAAACTAACATTTAGGGGGCTGTTGTTGGCATTCTGAAAGAGCATTTTTCAGTAGGATATTGAAAGCAGAGGTGAGATTAGAGGAAGCTTCAATGACTGTATAATGAGGAGGTAGAAGCAGCGTAGAACCAGCTGCTCTTGAGGATCAATGGCCCTTGAAGGAAGGAGAGTGACTCAAGGTATCAACAGACCTGAGAATCTTCTTACAGACAAGTAGGGAGGAACAATAAAGAGAGCAGGATTAATCTATGAGAGAGAAAACATCAGGGATGCGGGCAATTTGATGGGAAGGGATGGGCTCCAAAAGACAGGTGGAAGAGTTGGGCTTGGAAGAGAAGGAGACCATGGGAAGGCACAGCTGGAGGGAGGGCTTAAGTGTTGATCTGATCCTGTATTGAATTTTTATCTAGTGTTTCATACCGCCTCTCCCTATTGCTGTAGGGGTAATAAGCCAAACCTGATAATTGGAGCACAGTGATAATTCCAAAGTGGCCAGGGCATGCACTGTAGGACCCTGAGCTTATTGCCAGTGTTGGCCAGAATTGATAGTTCCAGGACTTCTTGATAAAATAGCTATGACTTTCTGAATATAGGAAATTTTCATAGTAGTGTAGCAATGTAACCTGTGTCAGTTTTATTGATAGTGAGGCCCAGCCAGAACAAGACAGGGCATAGAATGAAACACAATCTCTATCAGGCCTTATGCATGTCTTAGCTCTCACCCATTCTCAGAGCAAATCCTTCACAGTGGATCCCATAATTATAACACCAATCACATCCAGCAAAGTGTTTAACCACTCAGCCATGCCATAATATTTCTGGGGTGCGAGGCTGCTCGGGAGCACAGAATCCTGCCCAAGCACAGTCAGCGTTAGCTGCCACGATTTATTTTGGACCCTATTTTCAGCATGCTGCAGTTAATTTTATTTTTTGTAGGGAACAATTTTTCCCTTACTGAATCGAACTTGACTCTTTAGGCAAGAAAAATAACCACTAGTTTTCAGAACATAGGAACAGATGCTCTGTTAGGTCTGAATTTGTGAATTGGAAACCAATAGTCACATGGTATTATTTGAGTGACTCAGCAATCAGACTGTCTTCTCATACTTACCTGTTCATTTCTAGGGCCTCAAATGTCAGAAATTTATAATTTTTTCTTTATAGGTTGTATTTTCTTATTTACCCTATTAAACTCTAAACATTTATGAGGGGTTGATGAGGGAGTCCTCATCAGTTACAACCTGTAGAGGGATTCCTTTACATATGACATTTCTCAAAATATTCCACTTTGTATAATCAGACCCTTAAAAACTCCAAGGAGTTAGGAAAGGAAGATTCCCCACGCATTTTATAGGTGACAGAACTGAGGTTCAGAGGTTACATGACAAGCCTATCTTAGAAGTGATTAAGCTAGAAGGAGAAGCCAAGTCTTTGCAATCTTAGAACCATCTGACTGAATTCCTTAGTTCATGGAGAAATTGTTTAGGAGGCAGGACATCCAGGTTCTGGGGACACAGGCTTTACAACCAGGCTAGAGGCTTGGTGTCACTGTGTCACATTTGGTTACCATTATTGGAGTGCCTGGTGTGTGCTGGTCACCATTTGCTCTACAAGTG
The DNA here is from genome assembly GCA_028533065.1 of Trachops cirrhosus. Taxonomy (NCBI): domain Eukaryota; kingdom Metazoa; phylum Chordata; class Mammalia; order Chiroptera; family Phyllostomidae; genus Trachops; species Trachops cirrhosus. The sequence continues at coordinate 20,160,162 of CM052548.1, forward strand.
CTCTCACTTAACCAATCACACACAGTGCTGCAAAGCTGGTGGTATTATTTGTATTTTAATAAATACGAAACTGTTACTTAAGATGACTGATTCACTAGTGATGGGCCAGCAAATGAGTGACAGAGTCAGGATTTGACCCTATTCTGCCTTGTTTCCTCCATCCTTCCTCACTGGGGTTCCCAGCTTACATGCCATGTGACCATGGGAAATTCACGTCCGTTTCAGTTTTCTCACTTTTTAAACGGATGTATTTGTAACAACAGACCTGGCAGGGTGTTCGACCATTAAATCAGAACACAAGGGAAACATCTAATACAATATCTTTAGTTGCTTCAACAGCCGTGATGGGTGCTATTTGTCGCTCTACATTACTCAGTCGGTTACTGTTGGAGCTGGAGCTATGCTCCAGGTTTTCTGATTTCTAGGTCCCCTCTCCCCCCGCCCCCGATGCCCTGTGATGCTGAGAGAAGAGTCTCATGGGGCAGACAAAGCAACACAAGGAAGAGGGAGGGCAAGTAGGACAGAAAGTGGGGGGAGTCAGCAGTGACAGTCACAAATGTAAGGATGGGCATGCGGCTGATCAGGAAGGGACCCTCGGGGAGGAGTTGGTCATGTGTGTAGGGAATGGCTGTGAAGCAGAAGTAGCCCCAGTGGGAAGAGAGGCATTGATGGATGTGAAAGTGAGATGAGCCATCTTTTGGCTTAATTTACCATTTATTTGACTTGAGGTAAACTAGGAGAAAAGATCCATTTAAAATGGATTTCAAATGATGAAAATAAAGAAGCTGTACATTGTAGGTACAGAAGTTACAAATGGTCTGACCACAGCCAAATACAGAAACGATCAAATATATATGATTAAACATAATTGGAGTTTAAGATGGATATATTTGTAAGAAAGGACCAGGCTGTTTTGAATGAGTTTACCCATCCATTTACTCATTCATTAAGTACTGCTCATTTCTGGCCACGTGGGAGGTGACAGCAGTTAGCAATACAAAACTGAAGGAAGAATGGCCCCTTTCTCAAAGAGTTCAGATTCCAGTAGGGAAACTGGTATAAATAGGTAACTATAATATGGCATAAAAAGTCCCATTAAAGAATCTTTATGCAGTATGGTTAGAATATAGAATATGGGCACTTAATGTAGCCTAGAAGAGCAGTTTAGGAACTACTTAACAAGTCCAAATGATCATTTTGTTGGGAGATCAATAGCAGTTATTCTAAAGGAAAAGTGAGTGAGGATCATCCCAGAAAGAAAAAAATAAGTACAAAGAGAGAGAAACACTCTGTGCACAAGGATATGATGTATGTTACAGTCGGCGTGCCAGGCCCACGAGGTGAGGTGGTAGAAGATACCTCGGAGGGCGGTGTGTATACAACTTTGGAATTATCCTTGTGGGTGACGGAGATCTCCCTGGGTGGGGGGCAGTGTGCCAGAATCAGGTGGACTCAGGGGTCACTGCCTTTGTCCAGGTGAGAAATAAAGGCCTGAAATAAGGTAGCAGAATGGAGAAGGAGGGTGAGCATGAGACTATCTTCAGATTGTTTTTTTTTAAGTTTCTAAAAACTTTCTATTTTAAAGTACATAAATAAAGTCCCTATATACTTTGGCGTGTTATATTTTAAGTACCCAAATAAAAGAACTGTGCATAGTGGAATACTGTTTTTCAAATCATTGGTCAGCAGTTTCCTTCACCCTTTGACTTCTTTTCTCCAATCTTCCTCTCCTTTCTCCTCCTGGAGTCATATTTTTCCTCCCTTCAGCTCTGACAACATGAGGCCATGACTGAAAAAAACAGGGAAAAGGGTCACGATGGGAGCTGGTAGGAGGAATCCTCTGAAAACAGGTGGCTATTGCTGTTGGGGGAAGTGCAGACCAAGCCAGGCCAGGCCCCATGGGTTGGTGAGAAGATGTGTTAACAATCATGGTAACGTGGCCCACTTAGCAGAGAGTTGCGGCGGGAGGCAGCTGTCCTGAAAACTTTCCTGAGGGAGTCAGCTCAGGCCAAAGGCTCTGAAGCCCATTCTGACCTACATTAGAGGTGACAACTCCAAGAGACTCTTGGTTTAGAGTGGGCTAAGTAAAGACAAGCCTTAGAGTCAGGAGCAGCTCATGATTTCTATAAAACTTACCATGTATGTTTAGTATACAAATCTTAAAAATTGTTTTGTTTTCTTATTTGCTAACATTTAGAAAATTTCATATTTACAATAAATAGCACTGTGTAGTTAATTGTGCAAAATAAATTACGTTAAATAAATCATCTTGAAGGTAAAATACTGATATACCTACAGGTACCTTGGAATTAAATACAGCAGTACCACAGTAGTTACTTTGCTGGCCTGTTACGATGGCCAAATGAAGTATGTTTGCCCTTTGATTGTGGAACCCTGTGCATTATCATGGAAAATGGTAGATATCCCTGAAAAATAGAGTTGACTCAACTTCCAAAAAGTGGGCAAAAGAAGTTTAAAAACTATAGATTGAAGGTTCCTAGCCACATTCTATTTACTTATTTGTTTTTTAACTGATTTTTAATTGTATTTTTTTCCATTACCATTTATTCCCATTATACCCTGCATCCCCCCCAATTACCACACCATTGTCTATATTCCTGACTCCTTTATCCTTTTTGCTTGATTCCTCCACCCCTAAACCTCCACCCCATACCCATCACCCTGCTCTATGAATGAGTCTCTCCAAGTTGTTTTAATTTTTAAAAATTTAATCTTTATTATATATTTTTACATTACTTTTTCATCCCCTTATACTCCCTCCCCCCAGCAATCACCATGCTGTTGTCCATGTCTATGAGCCCTTTTACCTATTTGCTCGATCACTCCACCACCCCCTAACCTCCCACCCCTACTAACTATCATCCTGTTCTCCATCTATAATTTCTCCCCATTTTCCTTGTTAGTTCAGTTTGTTCATTAGATTCCACATATGAGTGAGATCATAAGGAATTAGGTTTTCTCTGACTGACTTATTTCACTTAGAATAATGTTCTCCAGGTCCATCCATGCTGTCACAAAGGGTAAAATTTTCTTCTGTTTTATGGCTGAGTAGTATTCCATTGTGTAAATGCCCCTCAGTTGTTTTATCCACTCATCTACTGATGGACACTTGTGCTGCTTCCATATCCTGGTAATTGTAAGTAATGCTGCAATGAACATTGGGGTGCTTATGTTCTTTTGAATTAGCATTTGAGGTTCCTTCAGATATATTCCCAGAAGAAGGATCACTGGGTCCAAAGGCAGATCTATTTTTAATTTTTTGAGGTATTTACATACTGTTTTCCACAGTGGCTGCACCAGTCTGCATTCCCACCAACAGTGCACAAGTGTTCCCCTTTCTCCACATGCTCGCCAGCACTTATTGTTTGTTGATTTATTGATGATAGCCATTCTGACAGGTGTAAGGTGATATCTCATTGTGGTTTTAATTTGCATATTTCTCTGATGATTAGTGACATTGAGCATATTTTCATATGTCTATTGGCCATCTGTATGTCCTCCTTGGAGAAGTGTCTATTCAGGTCCTTATCCTATTTTTTAATTGGGTTGTTTGTTTGTTTTTTGGTGTTGAGTTTTGTAAGTTGTAAATGTTGGATATTATCATATTTTGCTGCATATAATGCATTCTTTTTTGCCTAAATTTTTGAGGGAAAAATAAGGATGCACATTTTACATGGGTAGTATAGTTCTGTATCTATATAAATGTTTGTAATTCTTTTATTTATGCTTATGCATTAAAAGTGTAACTCTAGAAAGCAGTAACTATATCCATATGCAAAATAATACCCTGGAATACAATAATCAGTTTTGTTGAACTTATGATGAACTTGTCACGAAAGCAGTTTTGGCCAACAATTCCACGAAATGAAGAGCAACATATTGTTTTCCAGAGTCAGATAGATGATGCAGATTGTTACCCACTTGGTGTAAGATAGGTGACACTGACTTTATTACCATAGGGTGAACAGTGTGACATATCCTTTTGTACACTTTAGGAGGGAGAAATATTTGGAAAATCCCTTGGAAAATGTAATGGTTTTTTCATACACTGCAAGCTTTAAGCTAGAAGTTACTAAATATGCTAAAAAGCATGGCAACAGAGATGCCATGAGACACTCTGGACCTCGTCCCACAGCACATGCCATCAGATTGTGGAGGCGACAGGTAGAAACATGTCTTCAGATGCCAAGAGCAGAAGAAGGCAAGTCAGGGAAACCTCCGAAGTGGACAGAGGTGGAGCAGGAGCTGAGGACCTGGATTCTGGAGCAGCGTCAAACTGGCATCATAAATTTGGTACCAGTGCATAAAATTTCTTGTATGTTGTATCTCTTCTTGTGTTTTGTAATGATTTATTACCTAAAATTTCTTGTGCCATAATGTTAAAAATAAATGCTAAAATTCCTTTACAATACAAAAAGACAAGTATCTAAACATAAATAAAAATTGAATTAAAAATTAAAATTAAAGATATTTTTTCCTGAAAGTTTGGGCCAAAAACATGGGTGCACATTATACACAGCAAAATATGGTACCAGATGTATCAGTGAATATCTTCTCTAATTCTGTGGGTTGTCTTTTTATTTTGTTGATGATTTCTTTTACTGTGCAAATATTTTTTAGTTTGATATAGTCCCATGGTTAATTTTTCTTTTGTTTCCCTTCCTGGGGAGATATATCTGATAAAAAATTGCTACAAACAATGTCTGAGATTTTGTTGCCTATTTTTTCTTCTAGGATTTGTATGGTTTTGGATCTAACATTTAAGTTTTTGATCCATTTTGAATTTGTCCTTGTGTGTGGTATAAGAAGGTGGTCTAGTTTCATTTTTCTGCATGTATCTATTCAAATTTCCCAACATCATTTGTTGAATAAAGTCTTTAGCCTATTGTATGTGCTTGCTTCCTCTCTCAAACATTAATTGACTATAAAGGTGTGGGTTTATTTCTGGGCTCTCTATTCTGTTCCACTGATCTATGTCCCTGTTTTTATGCCATTACCATACTGTTCTGATTAATATGGCCTTATTATAGTAGTTTGATATTAGGTAGCGTGATTCCTCCAACTTTGTTCTTTTTCAGGATCACTGTCGTTATTCAGGGCCTTTCGTGGTTCCATATAAATTTTTGAAATACTTGTTCTAGTCCTGTGAAATTCATCACTGGAATCTTGATAGGAATTGCACTGAATATATAGATTGCTTTGGGTAGCATAGACATTTTAATGATGTTAATTCTTCTTATCCATGGACATGGTATGTACTTCCACTTATTTGTATCTTCTATTTCTTTCTTCAGTGTCTTACAATTTTCCATGTTATATAAGGGTTTTACATTCTCAGATTTATTACTAGATATTTAATCTTTTTGAAGCAATTGTGAATGCAAATGTTTTCTTAATTTCTTTTTCTGATAGTTTATTACCAGCATATAAAAATGCAACTGATTTCTGGATATTAATTTTGTATCCTGCTACTTTGCTGAATTCAGTTATCAGTTCTAGTAGTTTCTTGGTAGAATCTTTGGGGTTCTCAATGTACAGTATCTTGTCATCTGCAAATAAAGACAGTTTTACTTCTTCCTTTCCAATTTGGATGCCTTTTCTTTCTTTTTCTTGTCTGATTGCTCTGGCTAGGAATTCCAGTACTATGTCGAATAGGAGAGGTGAAAGCACACATCCCTGTCTTGTTCCCGATCTTAAGGGAAACACTTGTAGTTTTTGCCTGTTGAGTATGATGCTGGCAGTGGGTTTGTCATATATGGCCTTTATTATGTTTAGTTATATTCCCTCTGTTCCCACTTTGCTGAGACTTTTTAATCATAAATGGGTGCTGGATTTTATCAAAAGCTTTTTCTACATCTATTAGTACAATCGTGGTTTTTATCCTTCATTTTGTTTATGTGGTGAATCACTTTTATTGATTTGTGAATGTTGTATCAAACTTGCATTCCCAGAATAAATCCTGCTTGTTCATGGCACATGATTTTTTTGATGCATTGCTATATTCAGTTTGCTAATATTTCGTTAAAGATTTTAGCATCTGCATTCATCAGGGATATTGGCCTATATTCAGATTCTCTGATTCTTCCTGATTTAGTTTGGGAAGATTGTGTGAATGTTCTTTCATTTAAGGGATGTTTCTTTGTCTTCCCATTTTGGCTAACTCTTTGTATTTGTTTCTATATGTTAGGTAGATCTTGAAAAAGCTTTTGGTGCTGGTCCATTTCAGTTGCTGCCTGTGACTGTTCTGGGTAACCTGTTTGGAGCTATCAGTGATCCACAGCTGTGGCTCCCTCTGTTGGGCCTATTTGTGTGCAGAAAGAACCAGGCCATACTGGAAGGCCAGCTTTTATCAGCACCATTGCCCGGGAGAGTCGGTTAAAGTCTAGAGTTCCTAGAGATCAATGCCTGCTGGCTTTCTGTTCGGCTTGATCTCTAAAATAGCTTCAGCTGTACTCAGCAGCCTGGCTTAAGCTCCACCAGGTGGGACAGAGTAACTTCTGTGAGTGGGGCAATTGCTTCCCCTGTGGCTAGTGCCACTTGGAGGGGAGTGCTGTGCCTAAGATGGCTCCTGCAGTATGAGGAAATAACTCAGCACAGGGATCCTGGTGACTGATCCTTCTGCTCTCTCCCCAGAGCCACCAAGCCCTCCCTAGTCTGCCCTCCCTCTGCTGGAGCCCAGATTGTCTGCAAATGAAATTTTGTGCATTGGCTCTTTAAGAGTTTCTCTGTATCTCTAGCCATCTCTCCCTTGTGGACAGAAACACCACTATTTTTCACAGCTGGGTGTTATTTGGGTTCCTTTCCTAGTCCTGGTGCTCTAAGCTGGGGAGCCCAGCTTGTTGTTTAGACCCTGCACTTCTCAGGGGGAACACATGGCAGCTGAAATATCCCTCTGGATCTTTAGCTGCTGCCAGTTGGAACCCAGCCAGCCCTCTCACACCTCCATACTCCCTATCACGCTTTCATACTCTCTACCAGTCTAGTTGTGGTGAGGTGGTTTCATCTGTTTGGCCTTGGATATAAGGCTTCTCTCCAGGTAGTGTTCAGTTATTCTGGATGATTTTTCTTTGACTCAGTTGTAATTCCAATTTCATCCTGGGAGGTGGTTAGTGTAGCTTCCACTTACTCCTTCACCTTCTTGGGTCCATCCCTAGCCATGTTTTAGAATGAGTTATTAAGAGGGAGAATTGCTAGTTGAGGAAAGGAAGCAATAATTACTAGGAGTTAGTGGAGCACACTGTGAAAATCAAGAAAAAGGAATTGCATTTCCTTTTTGGATGATGCTGTGAGATTCTGTAGACCAAGAGAATGCTGATAGAGCTATTTTCATTTTATCAAAATGACATTTAAAAAATGGTTGAATGACTGCAACAGGAATGAAAAGTACCATTAAGTCATCTTTATACCTGGTTGACCCCTCTGTCACTTAGTGACAATGTCAGCAAACTTTTGCTAGAAAGAGCCAGAGAGCAACTATTTTAGGCTTTGTGACCTATGGTCACTGTTGGAACTACTCAATTCTGCCTTGTAGCATGAACGCAGGGACAGGTATACATAAATGAATGAGTAGGGCAGGGGTTCTAATAAACTGTCTTCACAAAAACAGATGGCAGGTTGAATTCAGCCCACAGACTGCAATTTGCTGATTTCTGGATTATGGTGTTATTAAATAATGGGTTGAGAGCAAACTGGACTGAGGTCCCTAATGGCATGCTGTAGAATCCATCTGGGACTCTACTTTATTCAAAACTGTTCTTAACAATGTTAATGAGGTGGCAGGCAACTTAATTGTGCTCATGAGTAATAGAACTGATGGGAAATAGCTAACATTCAGAAGACAATCAGGATTCAAATGGTTATTTGTTGGGTGAGATGAGCAAAAGTGAGAAAGATGAAATTTAGGGCTATATATCAAGTTGTGCATTGAAGTTTAAAAGGAACTCTGCCAAGCACAGGGGGAGACTTTGCCTGACAGTAAGTAATTCATGTGAAAAAATCTCTGTGTAACTGACCGAAATGTTTACAGTTAGCCAGTGATGTGAGGTGGTTACCAAGGAGGCCAAGAACAGCTTAGACCACATTAACAAAGTACAGTGTCCAAGGAAAGGAAGTTGTGGTCCCATGGGGTTTGTGGATCAGTCAGCTGGAGAGATATTTTCAGTTTTAGCTATCATGTCTTAGTAAATATTTTGTCATTTAAGCAAGGATAGATACCATTGGTTTGGACATACCCATTGATTTCTAGAACTGTTGTAAATATTTTATAAATGCATATTTAGTGAAGAAGATATTTAATTTCTTTAAATTATTGAAAACAGTTTTTTTGGAGTTGCAAATAATTTCTGCTTTTTTTTGGAAGATATCGAATAGTGGGTATATCTTTGTTCTAGGAAAAACTGTGTTTTAAATCCTCACCTGAGGATACGTTTATTTTGATTTTAGAAAAAGGAAGAAAGGAACAGAGAAAGAAAGAGAGAGGCAGGGTGGGAAGGGGAGAGAGAGAGACATCCACATGAGAAACATTGGTCAGTTGCCTCCTGTGCCCACCCCTACCCAGATCAAACCCACAGTCTAGGTGTGTGTCCTGAGATCAAACCCGAAGTCTCTTGCAGGTATGGGGTGATGCTCTAACGGACTAAGCCACTCAACCGGGCCTAAGAGGAAACATTTTGATAACCATCTCTAGTCACATATGACCTGAGTTCAGTTTAGGAAGTACTGAATTAGCAAATTAACTCAAAAACATTTTAGACAGATTTTAAGAGTATAGCTTAGGAATTTATACTTGGATATATTAGAATAACTCAGCAATTGAAGAATTAGATAATTTCCTCCCAAGCCCAAATCTTGAGTTTGACTGCCCTATTTACGCTTGAAAACTTATTTTTCCCTTGGAGATATATATGTGTGTTCTGATCGAAGTAACATTTTGCTTATAGGAGATTGGGAGACCAGGCTAAAGTAGGAAGGTTATGTTGGTTTAGAAGACAGATTGTGACCAGAATTTGAACTGAGCTTAGTTAAACACTACCTGGCCTGCCTCTGTGTGTTTTGCTCATGTCATATTATCTGACAACACATAACCTTGGACTTATGCCCTTTCCCATGACTTTGTTCCACCCTGGCCTCAAGGACAGACTGTACCAGGGGCTGGGCTTTCTTCAGTAGGCAGAGAGTGGTAAGAGGCCTTTCAAAAGAGAAATTATTGTACTTTGAAACATGAAACATTCCTCTAAGAAAATAGTCTTTTGTATTTTATACATCTTTTATAGTTGTCCATGGCACAAAGCTAGGTTTTATACAAACTATTCCATTGTGGATATAAGTGGAAGATCTCAATTATTTCTTAAAAATTAGAGGAAATGAGAGTCATTTGAAGTTCCTGAAGAATGCAGGTCTGGGGCCCATATATGAAGATCTTGATTTATAGCTACATTTTTTTAAACAATGTTTCAAATAATTTTGACATAGTTGGTCCAGCCAAACTTTATCTTTGTGATAAAATAAATTTGTCTTTTATTGACAACAACATTAAAGAGTGAGAGGAAAGCTAGCACCATCACAGACTCTAGGATTCCTTTTTGAGAGGTTAAGAGGACATAAAAGCCAAAGAGTAGAAACTTAGAAAAGGAAAATAAAGGGAGAGTTTATTTGTTGGAGGTGCAAAGCTCCCTTGATTTGCAATTAATTAATAACCCATTAGTCATAAACTTTTGATTGGAACAACTTGGTAGCTTTATAGAGGATCCATATTCAGGGTATTGGAATTTGTTCTACATCAGCCTGCATTAAGTGTAATTATTATTGAATTGATTCACGTTCTATCAAGACACATTCTCAGATGAATTATTTTGATGTATAGAGCTCTTGCAACTTCCTTATTATGATTTCTAAGATGAGATTTCTAAGGCTGGAATGATTCCCAATTGTGTATATGTGTGGCTTGATTTTGTTTTAAAATTATTGCAGCTATATCTCTGCTGGGCTATTTCTATCAATGTGTAATCTTTCTAAGTCTCTATGTACTCTTCTGTTAAATGGAAAGGAAAATGCCCAGTTTTACAGCTCTATTTAATCCTTTGAGAATCAATTGAGACCACTCATATGAAATTGTTTTAGGAATAATAAAGCACTAAGACATTTTATTCATTATTTAAAGAGACAGAAACAGGGTGGGCAGCAACCTAGAAGGGTGAGAGCTCATGATTTGCCAGAAGTCGCGGGTTGTTCAATATGACTAAATAAATGTAAAACAGAGGCAGCGGAACAGTGGAGAATGGGTTTGGGGTCAAGTCACGGGCGCCTGGATTGCCAGGCCACGTTTGTACTTTTATTCATTAGACAACACAAATGATTGCTGTATGAATAGGGGGTTGACATAATAAGAAAGTTTATATGATTTCATGCATATGTGGAATTTAATGAACAAACTGAATTAACAAGTAAAATGGGGAGAGACTCATAAATGGAGAGCAGAAGGACAGCTAATGGTGGGGGAAGGTTAGGGAATAGAGGGGTTGAGCAAAAAGGAAAAAGGACTCATGGACATGGGCAACAGTGTGGGATTGCTGGGGGGTCATAAGGGGACTAAATGATAATGAAAAAATACAGTAAAGATTATACTTAAAAAGAGAAAGATTATATGGCATTAGTTGTAAAATGTCCTTGAATGGAACAATAATGAATTAAATGGTTATTGAAATAATCTAGGCAAGAGGTAATGAGGTTCTGTACTGAAGAAGTAGAAATAAAACAGATATTTGAAAGAGAGAGAAGTTGAGGACAGAATCAGTCTCGGATATGAAGGGTGGATATGGAGGGTGGACGAGTAGGAATATTTGTGCTCTTTGCTGCTTCTAAATTTTGATGACTGGGAGAATAGAAGGAGGGAACACAGGCATGGCCCCAAATCTTAAACTTATATTTGCTTCAATATTTGTTATTTTATTAGTTCCAAAAGAGTTTTTGTGTCACTCGGCAGTTCTTTTTCTCAAATTGCCCCGAAATGTGTGCATTCATTGTTTAAAATTATACCTCTTAGATATTCAGTAGTATTTCCAGGGCCTATATTTATGAGCCAACATTCCAACTTCCATGTGTTCACTTCTACATAAAACACATTTATAGAATTTTTCTGACACTACATTATATTACATGTGTAAGGGCTAAATCTGGAAAAGTTTAGCAGATAAAAATCCACTCTTCCAGTTATGCACAAGGGATTAACACAGGCAACTCCCATTAATGTGAATCACCCA
>CM052548.1:20171940-20219728 GCA_028533065.1 Trachops cirrhosus
GAGAGAGACCATGAGAGAATGAGAAAGAATGATTGAACATGAGAGAGAGAGACGATGAGATAGAGTGAGAGAGGACGAGGGAGAGAATGAAAGAGAATGGCAGGGAGAGAAAGAGACAGAATTAGAATGACAAGAGAGAATGAAATTGAGAGAGTGAGAGGATTGTAGAGAGAATGAGAGAAATAGAGAATGAGAGACTGAATAAGAATGGAAGAGAATTTGGGAGAATGATAGGGGGAAAGAGGATGTGAGAAAGAATGAGAGAGAATGGGAAAGAGAAACAATGAGAGAGACAGTATGAGAGCATGAGAGAGAGAATGTAAGGATGAGAGAGAGAGAATGAGAGAGACAGATGAGAGGGGGACAATAATAGAGATAGAGATAGAATGAGAGGGAGAAAATGGGAGAGAAAATGAAAGAGGATGAGAGAGAATGAGAAAGAGACAGTAAGAATGAGAGAGAATAACAGAATGAGGGGGAGAGAGAGAATCACAAAGAGAATGATTGAACATCAGAGGGACAGATGTCAAGATAGAGTGAGAGAGTGAGAATGAGAGAAAGAATGGTAGAGAGACAGAATTAGAATGAGAGACATTAGAGAGTGAAAGAGGATTATAGAGAGAATGATAGAGAAAATGAGAGAGACTGAATGAGAGAGAATTTGGGAGAATGAGAGAGGGAGGGAATGAGAGAGAATGAATGAGAAAGAACAAGAGAGAGAATGAGAGGAGTGGAGAGAGAGACTGAGAATGTGATTGAATGAGAGAGGGAAATAACGAGAGAATGAGAGAGAGACAAAGAGAATGAGACAGGAAGAGAGAATGAGAGGGGGAATGAGGGGGAATGAGAGAGAATGGCAGTAAGGATGAATGAGAATGAATGAGAGGGAGAGGGGGAGAGAGAAAGTGAAGGAGAAAGAGTAAGAGATACAGAGGGAATGACAGGGAGAGAATGAGAGAGAAAGAATAAGAGGGAGGGAGAGGAAGAATGAGAATGAGAAAGAGAGTGAGAGGGAGAGAGTGTGTGAGAGTATGAGAGGGAATGAGATAGAAAGAATGAGAGAGTGAATGGAGAGAGGGAGAATGAGAGAGATTGAAAATAAGAGGAGAGAGAGTGAGAGAGATAGAGGTTGATAGAGAATGAGAAAGGGAGAGAAAATAACAGAATGAGGGAGAGAGACAATGAGAGAGAGAGAGAAAAATGAGAAAAACAATGAGTAAGAGAGAATGGGAATAAGGATGAATGAGAGAATGAATGAGAGAGATTGAAAGAGGGAGAGAGAGGGAGAAAATGAGAGAGAGGGAAGAGAGGGAGAGGATGAGAGAAAGAGAGAAAAGAATGAGAAAGAATGGGAGAGGGAGAATGACAGAATGAGAGAGAGAATGAGACAATGAGAAAGACAGAATGAGAGAGAAAGAGAATTAGAGAGAGGGAGAATGAGAATGAGAACGATTGAGAATGAGAGAGCAAAAGACAGAAAGTGAGAGAGAGAGAGAGAATGAGAATACCTGGCAGACTTGTCTTCTTTTCCTGACCTCGTCTTAGAAGTCACAGAGCATCTCTTCTGCCCTGCTCCATTGTTTGAGGTTGGCATGAGTCTCCGCCCAAATTCAAGAAAGAACCTAGACTACATATTTTGGTGGAAGCAATGTCAATTACATTGTATGAAAAGCACATGGGAATGAATGAACATGTAGGTGTGGGCATCTTTGTAAAATACAATTTGTGACATACTCTTTATTGTCTAGCTGTGCTTATTTATTTATTTAGCCTACATGCTCACTTTTCCTGGGGCTATAACTATTTTTTTTTCTGTAGTATGCAAGGAGGTGTGGTGAACCTGAACACTACCTTATACATCTTTTGATGAGTTTAAGGAAAAAAACTCCATCTAGTCCTACCTGGAAGATTCCAGATCGCACTTTTATTCCATGACAGGGGTTCTTGCAGATTAGTTCTTTGGATCTGAGTTCTTCACTTTCATTCCTTTTTGCTTCTTAATTGATTTTTTTCAGAGGAACCCAGTAGCTCAAGCTCGTTCTTTTTCAGGAACCAGAAGCTCCCTATTATCCTTATTTTCTAAATAGTCTGTAATGAGAGCTTTGATTTCTTCATTGCCGTAGGAGTTATTTAGAACAGTGTGGTTTTGTTTCCTATTTGATTGGGTTTTTTAATTTATGCTTTAAATACCTTTTCCTCTATATTGCATTCTGGTCAAAGTGGCCTTATCCTATTTCTACTTTTTGGAATTAAAAGTGATTTTTATCACTTAATTATAAAGTCAGTTTTTGTTACTGTTCAAAGGAATCTTGAATAGAATGTTTTCTTTTATTTGGAAAACTTCTTTCTTGGATTCTTTTTAATATCCTATCCCCATCCTTGAAATTCAGAAAATGGTAAAGCCATCCCTAGATGATGGTCTCTTTCCATTACTGGGCATGTTACAAAGCAAACCATCTCAATGTGCAAGTTCAGGTTTTTAACTTCAGAATTTTTCTCCCATGTGAGATCCACAGTCATGCCTATCATTCCTGGTTTCATGTCTTTTTTAGAAAGTCTTTTCTATCTATTTTCATCTCAAGATTAAGGATCTACCTATATTTAAAACAGCTTAATCTTATCTGAAATATTTCTTATTGATATGAAATAAGTAGCTAATAATTATTTTACTTGCTTCCCAAATTTCTATCTAGTTGTTCCAATACCAGTCATCGAACTGACACATTTTATGATTTTAAAATTCCCATCTACATTTCATATATTTCTGTGCTGTGAAATTGTGCATTAATTTATCTTTCTATTCCCTTTGACATCTCCAATGCTCTTTTAATGCAGCTTTACATACATTTCAGGGCAAGTTTCTCTACCACTTTCCCCCTTTTCATGTTTTTAAAAAAATTCATATATATTTTTTCAGATAGACTTTTAAAATTTATAAAATAAAAATAATTTGATGTTTATAACTTATATATTATTACCAATTAATGCCCTAGGAAGAACAGTTCTGTATCACATTGTTCAATATGGTAGTCACTAGCCACATGTGACGAGTGCTTGAACTATGGCTAGTGCAAATGAGGAACTGAATTTTTAATTTAATTAAAATTTAAGGAGCCATGTGTGGTTCATGGCTACTGTATTGGACAGTGCAGCTCTAGAAGCCAGAAATAGATAGGGAATATATCACAGACACCAGCAGGGGACCTGTAAGTTTTCTGTATTTTATTTTCTACAATTTGATGATGTCATGGTATGGAGGTGAAGTTCTCCACATAGGCTTCTCGTTAGCCTATCTTCCTGCCCAGGAACATGGTGTGACCACAACCAGCCTTCTTCCTGAAGCTACTCACCTACTGGGTAGGTAGTTGTCTTATCATTGAGATAAGAAAGACAAAGGGTTGGTTGAGTTTGTCATATTGTGGTACCCGTGAGTATCATGAGAAATGGAGAAGGTGCTATTCAAGAGGGAGTTGTGGAGACTTCGGTGTGAAGGTCATGGAAGGATTCTGAGTTGAAATGATGGTGTGGGTGGGTCTAGTTTGAGGGCAAAGGAATGAAGGTATTAACAAGTGTATTCACCTAATCCCAGGAGGAAAGGGCGGGGAGGAACTTGTCAGCAGGAATGAAATATAGGACGGCAGAGTCAGAGCTGAAGAGAAGATACCAGAGAGAGGGTTGCAAATTTTTCATTAACCTAACGTCACCTATGGTTATCACAGATACATGCTGTTTGTTAATGCTTCTGGTGATTTTGTTTTGTTACTTAAAAGTAAATATCATAATGGTAAGTGATAAATACCTCCACATATATCTAGTAGAAATTAGTCCCATGCAGCAGTTCACACACATTGAAGTATTCGCTGGTCAAATCCATTGGTGAAATGCTAATTTCTACCCTACTGGAGATTCAGGATGACCACTGGCATAAAGGTTTTGAGAATTCCTGCTGTAGTTAACAAACCGGATTATCCCAGTATTTCTCAAACTTCTCTTACCACAAAAGTTTATTTTTAGTGTGTGCAATGGTACTAACATTCCTTACAGGGATGTCTGACCCTCAGCTGCATTGGCCCAACACAAAATTTACTTAAAACTTTTTTTTTTTTTTTTTGCTCATCAGTTTTAGTTAGTGTTTGTATATTTACTGTGTGGCCCAGAGATGCAAAAGGTTGAACCCCGCTGGCTAGAATGATTGTCACAAAGAACACACCTAAGAAAACACAGGACTAACTCCGGTTTATCACTCACAGCTGAGTGAGGATTGCATGGTAAATAATTGGTGTAAGATGGAATCACTTCAGATTTCCTGTGAATCACTTCAGATTTCCTGTATGGACCTGCTCATAGTTCCATTTCAAAAATAACAAAAGATTACTATGTGAGATTTTTCATGAGATTTTTCATGTATTTTTTATACTTACAAGGTACTCTTTTACCCATGCTTCTTCCTCCTCCATCTCATGTAACTGTACTCATACTATATATATTCCCCCCAGTAACCATAGTAAAAATTCTTCTTGTAGCATTTTGAAAATCTTATAAAAATTCTGTTGCATAATATTTTATCATTTGGGTTTGTTATAATTAACCATTCCTCTTTTGGACCTTTGGTCAAATGCATTGTTACATAATATGCTGTGATAAATATCTTTACAGTGAGGCTTTTCTGCATTTTGAGTTATCTCCTCACTAAGTTTTACACGTACCTTTTAATAAAAATTCTCAGGATAATTTATCCTCAGGACAATTTATCATTTTATCTAAAGATTTCAGTAATGTGATTTCAACAATAAAAATGCATGAGTTTGTTTACTAAAAATTATTCTTATGGTTAAAAAATACTGTGATCAGGACTTGATATATAAAATAGTGTGCATGTCACACACTCCATCAATTTCTCTGCTTTTTGTTACTTCTCCCTCACTCTCCTCATGCAGCCTATAAACCAACTTCTGCCCCACTTAAAGCTTTCTCTTTATCCTACCACTCCCTTTCACTCCGTTTACTCCTCACCAAACACCTTGAAAAAACAGCCCAGACTCACTTTCTCACTTTCCACTTTCCTATTAACCTCCGTCAGTCTAGCGTCCGATGCTGTGGCCTAACACACTTGCCACATTGCACCATAGTTCATTTTACCCTCTGCTGGATGGTGTGCGCCTTAGAAGCAGGCAGGACTGTCTCGGCCTCCATAGCATCTGGCACAGAATGTGTACTCAAGAAAATGAATTCTTATTCAGCAAACATTGTATGATGCAACCTCATCCATTTTTCACTTACGCTTACATAAAATGAGTCTGCGTGTCTTTGGTTTTAAGAGTAACTCAAATCCAGTCTATCTTTTTCTAGGAGACAGCCTGTATTGGATTTTCTTTCTCTTACTATGCACTAAAATTGTTTGTGCTTACTTACCTAATTGTCAAATATCTTTGTTTAAATTCTGAATCTTTATCAAGTTGATATAAATTGGCTTAAAAGTTTTATATTCTGATGGTTCTCAGTCCAAGATAATTTGTACTAAAGATGTGGGCAAATGGCACACTTTTATTAAGATAAGTTCCCCATAACTGCAGGAATAGAGCTTGGGCCTAGTGTGGTTCAGAGAGTCAGCTGGAACATCAGAGCCACTTGTATAAAGTGTCTGTGTCACGTTATCCCATCTCTAAAAAGATACTACTGATCACTTGACACAATTGTATGGTCAGAACACTGTACCTGGTACTAATGCCAAGGGAAGGAAGGAAGGAATCACTTATGGGGAACAATTTTTCTAACTGAACTAAGCAACACATATAACTACATCACCAGAAACAGGTTCACACAAGTATGGGCTGAGTCCACTACCAAAGAAATGCTGAAGCTACTATAATATCTGGAGTGTGAGGCAGTTTATCTGGAAAAACTGTGGAAAAGGTGAATTTTAGGTCATAGTAAGAGTTTTTAACTAAAGTCAAGAGAATAAAGGGCTCTCTTTGAAGAGGGGAGGATAAAGGATTCAGGGTAGAGGGAGTGGCATGTTTGAAGGGCCAGCGATAAAAGTGAGCAGAGTGGTAGACAGTTTTGATGCTGCCAATTAACAGATGTAGAAAGTCGTTCTGAATCATTTCTCAGCTGACAAAAGGCGCTGAAGATGAGTAAACACTGTGAGGCAGGAAGCTGTTTTTATTTAACAAAAGAATTTTTAGCCTTGGCGTACAATTGCGGACATGAGACTGAAAAGGCAAAGGAAGAAATGTAAGAATATGACATGGTGCATGGCCATGAAGAAGAGTAAAGATGCTGATACTATTATAAGTTGCTATCTAGTCAATATGCTCATGGAGACACTGGGCTGGGGCCCGCCCAAACCTATGTATCTGAAAACGAGAAGGATAGGTGGGGCATCCCAGTAGAGGTGTTCTTTAGAGAGCCAAAGATACCATCCTATAAAACAGGAAAAGAGAGGAAAAGGGAGATAGATTATTTTGACTTTTGGGAATCATTATTTTAAAAGTAATATTAAACAAAGTAGATAGCTGAGTTATTTAAGAGAATAAGAATGGAAGTGGAAGAAAACCAAATATCTTGCTTAATACTACACCGACTAGACCCTTCCTTAGGACAGTTAGCAAAAGAGCTCCTGAATTTAATGGCTGTCTTAAAAGTTTGAGTGCAAAGGGAAATGGGGCTCCAGAGCACTTGATGAATTACGTGGAAGTGGAAGAGACTGCTGCAGTTCCTAAAATGTGGTCCTTGGACCAGCAGCCTAATCTTCACTAGGAGACTTGTGAGACAAATCTGTTGTCTGGCCCCTCCCAGACATAGCAACTCAGGAGCTTGGCTGGTGAGCACCAGCAATCTGTGTTTTAACCAGGCTTCTAGGTGACTGTGAGGGATGCTAAGTTTGAGAAATACTGATTTAGGAGATAGTGTATGCTCACTCCTGTTTCAACACATCACTAACTATAACGGGTGGTAGGCAAAGGAAGTTTGCACTATATTAATGTCAGCAACTCTGACAAGAGAGTGGGTTCATAAAAGGTGATTGGGAGGAAATTCTGTGAGAGGTAGTAAGAGAGAATGTGTCCACTATGAAAATGCCTTCTTTTAGCCTTAAGAATGAGGAAACCATCAAGTTATATTAATTATGGGGTTTACATTTATATTATAGCTGTTGCCTCCTTAAGGCTTTCCTGAGATTAAAAGATAACAATGGTTTTAGGTACTAAACTTCTGCACAGCAAAACAAGAAGGAAAAAGATATTTGCAAACAATAGCATGACAAGAAGTTGATATCCAAAATATTTAAAGAATTCATAAAACTCCAAAAAAATCCAATTAAAAAGGGATGAGGACCTCAACAGACACTTCTCTCAAGAAGATATACCAATGGCAAACAGATACATGAAAAGATGCTCAACTTCACTAGTTATTAGGGAAATGCAAATTAAAACTGCAATGAGATACCACCTCACACCTGTTAGAATGGCTATCATGAACAAGACAGGTCATAACAAGTGTTGGAGAGGTTGGGGGAAAAAGGAACCCCCAGCCATTAGGAAAGATGAAATACAGCCATGTGCAACATGGGTGGGCCTTGAGAGTATCATGTAAGTGAAATAAGTCAGACAGAAAAAGCTAAGACCCATGTGATTTTACTCCTTTGTGGGATATGAAACTGAAGCTCATCAGCACAGGCAACAGTGTGTTCGTTACCTTAGGGAAGGGGGCCAAACATATGGTGATGGGAGATGATTTGATTTTGGATAGTGGGCACACAATGCAATATGCAGATGATGTATCATAGAAATATACCCCTGAAACCTATGTAATCTTATTAACCAATGTCACCCCAATAAATTTAATGTGAAACATTTGGATCTGGAGATTTAATTGAATATCAGTCAGGACTCACCTTTTCTAAAATGTTTAACAATCATTAGTTCCTGAGCCATAACACCAGTATTTTCAGAGATAATTGTGGCTGACATATTTAAAAATCTGAAGGGAGTGAATCAATCAGAACACATTGTAACAGATTTAAAAATCTTCATATTCTTGCTTGTGTTATCCAAAATAAATTGAGTTTGAGAAGTAAATAACTCCCTAGGGGTTGATAAGCTCTCAGAAGTACCTAATTTTAATCTAATTTTTAAAATTTGTTGAAAGATAATATAAAAACTAAAATAAACACAAAAACTAAGCATGGAGCTTGATGAATTAGTACAAAAGTACCCAGGTAACCACCATCCAGAACAAGAAGTAGAAGAGAACCAGCACCCAGAACTCATACCTGTTGCTGTCCTCATGCTCCTCACCTAGAGTAATATCTGACCTGAACTCTAACATCATCGATTAGTCTTGTCTGCTTTTAAAAATGTATATAAATCACACACAGCACATTTGTCTACTTTCTTTGTTCACCATTATGTTCATAAGATTTACCCATGTTGTTGACTATAGTTGTAGTTCATGGTTGTGTGGCATTATTTGCATACTTTGAAAGAAAAACTACATTATTAAAATTGGGGAAATAAGTGTAAAAAACAACTCCCTATCTATATTCAAATACAGGTATACTAATAATTTTGATATGTATATCCTGAGGGTGATTTCCTCAGGATCAGGATGTGAGAACCGGTCGTTTGGGGCATGATCCCAGGAACCACCTACAGGAGAGTATGGAAAATGGGTGAAGAAGGGAAGGAAGTCCACACTGGGTGATTAATGAGCTTGCCACTGCTTTTAGTATCTGGGGGTCAATTCTACTGGAGACCTCCAGCAGGTAGTATTGAAATCACTGAGAATTGTGCCCCCCAAGGGGCAAGGAAGCTGAGATATTGATCTATCACATTCTCTGTTAGTCGGAAGCTGCTCTTTTTGGTGAGAACTTCCTGGCAACTCTAGACCACTATGTACAGAGGCATAAATGTTATCACAGTTGAGGAAACTGGGCAGGTACAGAGGTGCAGGTACTCTCACTGCTAGTGGGACCTGTGACTGGAAAATCTGAGTGCTGAGAGACTGTAAGTAGGACCCTGACAGGTACAAATAGAATCTCAACCAAAAGGCCTCTCTAAGTAAAACGCATTAATAAATTACTGGTTGGAAGGTAGTTACATCCAAATGCACAAAGAAGGAACATAAGTGTTTCCATAATCACCTTTATATCTTGAAAAACATGCTATTTTTAGTAGACACATATACATTTCCTTGGGGTTCCAAACTGGGTCTTTGTCCAGATTGTGTAGCAAAATGGTAGCCATGACATAGGTCCTATATGATTATCGCTATGGCTCTTTACTCCACATTTCTGATTTACTTTGATAAATAGCCATTTACATGGACCTATAAGATGCACTGAATTAAAATCAATCAGGAAGGTCACATGAAGAAATGGAATTGTGAAGCCCAAAACATTCCATTAATTTGAATCATTTAAACTTGGTCTGCGAAAGAACTGGATTAAAACTGGCCTTTGATTTTTGATGACAGACTATTGCTGTGTTTTTATGAGTTAAATTTAGAAGGAGCAAGTCACTTGTTATATGGAGAGTTTGGAAACCTTTTTAGTTTGCAAAAGGAAGTTGTATTAAGATGTATAAAATTCTTTATGTATTTCAATTTCCTCTTTACTACCCTGAAAGCATAGACTGTGCCCATGAACATTGCATATTCATGATTATCCATAAAGGATATAATTCAGAATTTAGTTTTAAATTATTGCTCCTAGTTAACATTTGCCTAGCTCCCACTTTGTTCCATCAGAACTACTCAGAGATGAAAACAGTTCTAAGAAGCGAGGTAACTTCCTTAGCTCATTTAAAAAATTATAGACTTTTTTCAGGTAGCCTACTATATTTTTAGATAGGTATAATAAAATAAAGTTGTCTTCTGTGGAACAGAAAGAAATTCATGCTCTTGTAGTTCTTGCTCTCATCTGTCTTCACAAATGGGCCGGTCAGCACATTTCTGTTCACTCCTTCCTGGACAACGCACTCGACTCTCCCATGCCTCCTTTCCCATTAAATTACCAGTTTTTAGGCTGATCCTTAAATTGTTCATAGGAGCAGTGTGGGACCTTTTTTCCCCCACCTTTGTTTTGGGGAGGGGGGTTCAAATTTACATGTGTGGATGTTTTGGTTGTATATTATCTAGAACTGAAACCAGTGCTCTAGGTGTGCTCCTTGTATGGAATATGGTAGAACTCTTTAGTCACTCTCATATTTTTGAGGCTTTTTGTCTTGATACGGAAAAGTTTGAATTAGGAAGTCTTTGGTTGCAGACAAATTGCTATAAAGAGTTTCAGACTTTCTATATGCATTGGGAAGTGTGAGAGGAAAATTTTATAAGGGGGGAATTGTAAAATCAGTTTCAGGTTTTATAAAAGTAACTTTGGTAGCAGTAAAGTGAATGTATTAAAAAGGAAAATGGACTGAATCCATCCTATTTCTATGTCATATGTAGGTTTGATCAGTATGCAATCAATATCTACATCTCAAACATATTGCAGCACATGTTCTAAGCAGGCAAGGGAGGAAGACACAGTCCTGCAGAGTCAAACATGCTCTCCCTTGCAAGTCACTTACACCTTCTTCAGCACGATCATCAGCCACTCACATCTCCATCTGGTACATCTTTATCTTGTGCACAGGGCTGCTAACGATAATGATGATTAAATCATTTCTATCATTTTGATGTGCAGACTCTTCTAATGTTCTTCGTAAATGTTAACTTACTTAATCTTCTTTCTAACTCATTGTGGTAGAGTGTTCAACATCCCACAGCTGGTAAATGGCAGAGCTACTGCAGCTCAGAGTTCTGGCTTCAGAGTACATGCTCTGAACTTTTCCACTACCTTGATCCAGAACCATGTATAATGGATATCACCTAATGTGACCATATAGAAAGTGACCTCTACTTCATGAGCTATTTCATAGATGTTTATATCACTTACAGGCAACCAAAGTCTATGGGAGTAAGGACAGGAAAAGAAGAACAGCAAGTCTAGGTAGTTGTTCTGCTGTTTTGAGAATATATTTCAGTTGAGAAATATATCAAATAGGTCAAGAAAGTCCCCTTCCACCCAAATTAAGTTACAAATAAGTTTTAAATTCATGTACTCTTTTTAGCAAACAACCCACTTGTTTGTTACTGTAGAATATATTATTAATAATTACTCTGGCCAAGATGGAGGCATAAGTAGATACACTTTGCCTCCTCGTACAACCAAAAGGACAACAACAAATTTAAAAACAAAAATAACCAGAACTGCCAGAAAATCAAACTGAATTGAAGTATGACAACCCAGGAGCTAAAGAAGAAACATTCATCCAGACTGGTAGGAGGCAGGGAGACCCACAGCCAGGCAGAGAAGATGTTTGGCAAGGTGGCAGTTGGAGGACCAGGTGGCCCCACATTTGCATACAGGTACACTGGGAGGAACAATTGGGGAGCAAGACAGACCGCACAACCCAGGGTTCCATCACAAGAAAAAGAAAGCTTCAAAACCTCTGGCTGTAAAAACATGTGGGTGCTGCGGTGGCGGGAGAATCTCCCAGCCCCATGGGAGAGTTCATTGGAGAGACACCCAGGGTCCTAGAACATACACAAACCCTCCCACCCAGGAATCAGCACCAGAGGGGCCGAATTTGCTCGTGGGTACTGGGGAAAGTGACTGAAAGCCAGCAGAGCCAAGCAAGTGGCACTGTTCCTTCTCTGACCCGTTCCCCACATACAGTGCCACAATGCAACAACATGGGTTGCCCCACCCTGGTGAATACCCAAGGCTCTGCCCCTTACAATATAACAGGGTTGCCGAGACAAATATGGTCAAGATGAAAGAACAGATCAAAACTCCAAAAATAGAACTAATCAATGAAGAGATAGCCAACCTATCAAGTGCAGAGTTCAAAACACTGATAATCAGGATGCTCACAGAAATGATTGACTGTGGTCACAAAATAGAGGAAAAAGTGAAGGCTATGCAAAGTGAAATAAAGAAAAATGTACAGGGAACCAACAGTGACAGGAAGGAAACAGGGACTCAAATCAATGATTTGGAGCAGAAGGAAGAAATAAACATTCATCTGGAACAGAATGAAGAAATAAGAATTCAAAAAACTGAGGAGCGGGCTGAGAAACCTCTAGGATAACTTTAAACATTCCAACATCTGAATTATAGGGTTGACAGAAGGTGAACAGGAAGAGCAAGAAACTGAAATCTTATTGAAAACACAGTGAAGGAGAACTTCCCCAATCTGGCAAAGGAAATAAAATTCCAGGAAGCTCAGAGAACACCAAACAAGTTGGAGCCAAGGAAGCAGATAACAAGGCACATCATAATTTCCTTACCCAAGATTAAAGATAAGGAGAGAATCTTCAAAACAGCAAGAGAAAAGCAGATAGTTACCTACAAAGGGGTTCCTATAAGACTATCAGCTAATTTCTCAAAAGAAATCTTATAGGCAAGAAGGAACTAGAAAGAAGTACTTGAAGTCATGAAAGGCAAGGACCTACATCCAAGAATATTCTATCCAGCAAAGCTATCATTTGGAATGGAAGGGTGTAAAAAGTGCTTTCCAGATAAGGTCAAGTTAAAGGAGTTCATCATCACCCAGCCCGTATTATATGAAATGTTAAAGGGACTTAGAAAAAGAAAACAATCAAAACTATGAACAGTAAAATGATAACAAACTCACAACTATGAACAACTGAACCTAAAACAAAAACAAACTAAGCAAACAACTAGCATAGGAACAGAATCACAGAAATGGAGATCACGTGGAGGGTTATCAGTGGGGAGGGGTAGAGGAGAGAATGGGGTAGAAGGTACAGGGAATAAGAAGCATAAATGGTAGGGACAAAATAGACAGGGGGAGGTTAATAATAGTATAGGAAATGGAGAAGCCAAAGAACTTACATGTATGACCCATGGACATGAACTAAGTGGTGGTGGAATGGTGTAGGGAGGGGGAGGACAGGACAAAGGAGAAGAAAGGGGAGAAAAAAATGGGACACTGTAACAGCACAATCAATAAAATATACTTAAGAAAAAAAACTTTCTTAAAACCTAATTTACATTGGATTCAATATAATCACTAATTCATAACTGGAGAGTGTTTTAAATTTGAAAATATCCACATTTAAGTTTAGTTTTACTACTTGTCTCAAAACTTTTCCATTTGTAGATGATTCTTGTTATCCCGGTAGGTATATTCTATAAAGTCACCACGACACTGAGTTAGTGAACTCTGAACCACTGCCCCCAGGAGAAGCCCAGAATCAGGTTCCTGTGAGCTCCTGGGCACATTGTTTTTCTCGACCAGTTAAAACATAACCCTTCTGTTAAAGACATCTTGTTTAATATGTACTGTTGAATCATTAACATTGAACTCACAGCCAATAGTACTAAACTCATGTCTGAATGAAGCTTATCTAATACATGTTATTTTCAAATGATACATTATAGCCTTCTTGCTTTTAAGAGCACTAGACAGTACTTAAGCACTGTGTTTGCAAGTCATTTTCAACAACAAAATCACCAACAAATAGGACAAAAATACAGAAAACCTAGCACTAAATAGACTGAGAAAAGGACACTTTTAAAGTCTGAGAGCTGAAACAAGGCAAAAGTCACCATGTTCAACTTCAAATTGTTCCCTAGTCTGCACATGTCCATAAACGGCAGTGAAAACACAAGTATGATTTTGGGTTTTAAATAAATTTTAGCTAGTAGGCAAATTCAAAAATACAGGATCCATGAATAATGAGGATCAACTGTATGTATTTGCCTTTGTATTTGAGTAAATCCCAAGAATTGATAATTTTGTGAAGGTATGAACTCAGGATGGACTTGAAGATGACATTGATAAGTAAAAGAATTCAGAAATAGCTAGTATTTTTCTCAAGGGGGTTATTTCTCCAAGTATCACAATGTTTTTTAGAGCATCTTTTAAAAATGAGATTCAGGATTATTGTTTAAATAATTAAGAATTCTTTTGCTGAGGAAGGTTAATGAATGGGATTAACTCAGTTGGAAGCCCTTCTCTTAGGAACATTGAGGATTACAGATACTACAGTTAGATAAATCTTTATAAAATAGTTTTTAACATCATCATATAAAGAGCCATTGTAAAAGCAAAATTGGCCAAAGTGCTGGAGACCAAAGACAAATGTGAAAAGTCAGCAAAGAAAAAAAAAGACATGCTAGCCTAAAATGTAGCAGTAATAAACTTTATGACCAGCTTTGCAACAGACTATATGAAAACCAGAAAACAATGGATTATCATCTTTAAAGAGCTGGAAGGACTGAACTGCCAGCCTGGAATCATGTACATTGTGGAAATAACCCTAAAAATTGAAGGCTAAAGATGTTTAAGACAAGAAAATATTAGACAGTTTGACACCAGTACATCTACAAAACAAAAATATTAGCAGAAGTTCAGGCTGAAGAAAAGTTATTCTGCACAGAAATTGCAGGAAAGGATAAAGCAATAACAAACCATGGAAAGATGCGTGTGTGGGTAAAGATGATACAATATTGATTCTTTAAACAAGAACATTAATTATATATTGTAGGGTTTATAACATATGAGGTCTGTCCAGAAAGTATCCATCCATGCTTATGCAAAATAGAGACATTTATTGACGAAGGTACAACATACAAGAAACAAGTACATAGGACAATAATGATGCCTCAGTCACCTCCAAAGCTATGACCTTGAGGAAATCTGGTCCATTGGTAGAGGATTGATTGAAGTCATTAGCAACTGCAGGACAATGCTCCTTCCACTCTGTGGCAGAAAACGCAGAACAAATTTTGCTATGAGACATTTCATGCTGAGATCTGCATCAAAACCTCAGACACAGTAGTTTTTGGAATCCCCACATCAGCTTCTAGTTCTCACACTGTCAGTCATGATCTCTGTTGGAGGCAGCCCGTACACATTCAAGATTTTCATATGTTCTGCTTGCTGCAGGCCTTCCAGAATGTGGATGACTTTCAACAGATTCTTGGTCCTCTTTGAAACATTTGTGCCACACTTTTATTTGTACTGCATTCATTGCATCATCCCCAAAAGCCTTCTGAATCATCCAAATAGTTTCTGTGAAGGAATGTTCAAGCTTAACAGAAAATTAGATGCAGACTCGTTGCTCTACTTGCTCAGTCGTTTTGAATGCAGTGGCCACACAGTACACACGCTCAGTCAGTGAGTCTACCACTCCCTCTGACTAGTACAGTGAAGTCGTCATTGTCCACAAATGTGTATTCCAGTCTACTCTCCTTGGCTGCCAGGTTATATTGATGTTGCACAAACTGTTCTTGTTATATTAACAATGGCTGGACTTTCTGAACAGACCTTTTGTATGTTAGAAGTAAGATATATGAAAACAATAAAGAAAAGGGCAGGAAGTGTATAAATGAAATTAAAAGCTTGTAAGTTCTTTACATTGTTTGGGAAGTAGGAAAAATGTTGTAAGTGAAGGGAGTATACTGTAAGCTCTAGGTTAACCACTAAATAATAATATAAGAATGTATAACTAAGAGAAGTAGAGGAAAATTACCAAAGTACTTGATTCATCAAAAAGAAGAAAAGGAAGAATAAAGCAACAAATAAGTATGGAAAAAGTAGAGGGTATATATTAAGGTTCTAGGTATAAACACAACTGTTTTTAAAGTTATATTAAATAGCTAAGAAATCTAATTGAAAGCTAAGATTAATTTATTCAATTTGAATAATAATTAAAAAACTCAAAACCCAAATGTATGTTCTTCATAATAAATACACTGAAATCAGTTAACAAAAAATAGGTTGGAAGTAAAGGATGGAAAAAACTAATTCAAACACTAACACATAAAAAGGCTAATATATCTTTATTAATATAAGATAGAATATACTTTGAAGACTTCATAATCCTTAATGTCAATTCCACCAGAAGATACAAGTACCTAGTAACAAAATTCAAAATATATAAACCAAAAGGTAACAGAATTGGAAGGATTATACATACATTTAGAATTAGAGATGTAGTTTAAATATACCTGTCTCAGTTATGGACAGAAGAATCAGAAAAAAGTCATTAATGAGACAGAAGATTTGCATGTTACAACTAAGAAATTTTGACCAAATTGGAATATATGGAACATAAGTAATTCATATACATTTCAGATGTCAGTGGAGCATTTATGAGAATAGACCCTATACAGGACCATATGATTTCAGACACTAACAATTGCCAAAGGGCTGAATTAATACAGAGCATGTCCTCTAACTATAGGGTACTTAAAAATTGATAATGAGTAAAAGAAGAAAACAGGATGGAAATTAGAAAGTAATGCCTGATCATGAACATAAATATGCATAGCAAAACTCCTTCAGGTGGGAGTCTTAAAAGTTGGGGCAGTAGATGTTGCGTTCAAACTCTTTGTTCCTCAAACACAAGGTGAGAGTGAGGAGATCCCCCCTGACTGGACGTTGCTGTGCCAGGTGACGTTTACGGCAAGAGTGTCACCTACCTGTTTCAATGCGTGTTTCCTATTTTATTTTATTTTATTTTTTTATTTTTTATTTTTATTTTTAGATTTTATTTATTTATCTTTAGAGGGGAAGGGAAGGAGAGAGGGAGAGAAATATCAATGTATGGTTGCCTCTCGTGGGTCCCCTGCTGGGATCTGGCCCGCAACCCAGGCATGTGCCCTGACTGGGGTGTGTTTCCTATTTTAAATGGAACACGTTCAGTTTTTAATGATTAAATATGACACGGGCTGCTTTTTTGTAAATTCCTTAAATAAAATTGTAAAAGACCTTTTTTATATTCTTAATTTTCTGAGTTTCCCTGTTTTAAAAAATCATAAGTGGATGTTTAATCTTGTCAAGTGCTTTCCCTCCATTTATAAAACTGATCATAGGGGCTTTCCTCTTATTCTGTTAGTATGACGCAATGAATTGGTCGTTCTTGTTTTCTGAATGTGAAATCAACATTGCGTGACTGGGATAAATGGCAGTGGTCATTATGGATTGCACTTGTATATGTTGCTGGATTCGAATTGCTGATATTTTTATGTGTCTATGTTTATGAGGGACAATGGCCTATAATATTATTTTTTGTAATGTCTTTTTTTTCAGATTTTATTCTCGGGGTTATTCTGACTTCATGAAACAAGTTAAGCAATTTCCTCCCCCTCTAATTCTAAAAGAAGCTTGCATAAAATCATTGCTATTCCAGAAATGTTGTATTTCACCGGTGAAATTCTATAGGCCTGAATCTTTCTGCATGGGAAGTTTTTTTAAAGAGTAAATTTCATTTTTTAAAATATGGGGCTATTCATATTTTGTTTCATCTTTGTCAATTTACTTAAAGTGACTTGTTCAAAGAATTTATCATTTCACCTAAATTATTGAATTTTTTAGCATAAAGTTTTTATAGTAACCTATTTTTAATTGTTTTAGAGTCCGCTTTCACTCCTGATATTGGTGATTTGTATTCTGTCTTTTTTGTGTGTAGTCAGCTTAAGTATGGATTTTTAAAAAATTAATTTTGTTGATCTTTTCACAGAACCAGCTTTGAGATTTGTTAACTTTCTCTATCACTTTTGTATTTTCTATTTTATTGATTTTTGCTCTTGATTATTTCCTTTCTTTTTACTTTGCTGTTCTTTTTCAGGTAGAAGTATAGGTCATATATTTTTTTTACCTTATTTTCTAATATGAATATTTAGAGCTATATATTTTCTTAGAGATATAAAATATTGATATATTTTCATAATCATTCTGTTCAAAATTTTTTTATGGCTCCATTGTATTTTCCTTTTTTAATCCACAGATTTACTAATGTGTTGTTTAATTTCCAAAGTATTTATATATATATATACATTTTTACTATTGATTTGAATTTAATTATTTTGTGATGAGAACATATGATTTCAATTCTCTTAAATTTAAAGCTGCTTTATGGCCTCACAAATGGTCTAGCTTGGTTAGTGTACTACACGTACTTTAAAATTATTTGTCTTCTGAAGTTGTTAGGAGTAGAGCTCTATAAATACCAGCTGGGTCAAGGTGTTAATGATGGTGTTCAAGTTTTCTATAGCTTACTAAATTTCATCTGGTTATTTTATTAGCTTTTGGGAGAGAGGCATTAAAACTGCAAGCTATGATTTTAGTCTAGCCTATTTCTCCCTATAACTCTGTCCATTTTTGCTTTATATATTTTAAAGCTCTGTTATTAGGTATATATTTGTGTATAGTTATTTCTCTTTTTAAATTCATCCTTTTAAAAAAATTTTTATGTCTTAAACTCTACTGTACTTAATATAGTCACCTTAGCTTTTTTACACTTAACTGTTTGTGGCATGAAGAATCCCAAGATGGTCCCCAAAGAATTACTGCCTGGTCTCCAGGACTGGGAATATAATGAAATATTATTCCCATGAATATTGGAGAAGTGAGATTATTGGAGTTAGCCCGATCTAATCATTAGCTGATTGATGCAGATAGCTTTCTTTGGCTGCTCACAGAAGTCAGAGAGATTTGAAGCATGAGAGGAAATTGACATAACAAAAAAAAAGACTATCCATTGTTAAGATGGTAGG
Organism: Trachops cirrhosus; assembly: GCA_028533065.1. Lineage (NCBI taxonomy): Eukaryota > Metazoa > Chordata > Mammalia > Chiroptera > Phyllostomidae > Trachops > Trachops cirrhosus. The sequence continues at coordinate 20,190,515 of CM052548.1, forward strand.
AATCACATGGAAGGATCTGAGAGGCCTCATATTGCTGAAAGTGACCTTAGTCCTATAATTATCAGAAACTGAATTTGACCAACTACCAAAATGAGCTAGGTAATAGATTACCCCCAGAGCCTCCAGATAAGAGCCTAGTCTGGATGGCAACTTGATTTCGGCTTTGTGAGACTCTGGGCAAAGAATCCAGTGGAGTCTGTCTAGAAGTCTGACTTAAAGAGACTGCGATATTGAATGTATTTTAAGCTGTTAAAATTATGGTAATTGGTTTAAAAAATCAAACTCTAGACTGAAACATCTTTCTTCCATTCATTTATTTTTATATGGTTTTTCTGTTCCATCTCTTTTTCATCTTCTTCAGTGACTCTATACATAGATTTTATACTCTTTAAATTTATTTTTAAATCTATTTTTCAGATGGGATCATTTCTACATCTTTATTGTCAATTTACTGACATTTTCCTCTGTGATTTTAAATCTGTTGTTAAGCCAATCTAGTGAAATTTTAAAAGTTTATATATTATGTCTTTGGTTGTAGAATTTTCATTTGATTTTTTTATAGCTCTTATTTCTCTCTTGAGCATATATTTTCATCATTAAGCATACTTACAAGAGCTACTTTAAAATCATTATCTTCTAAATCTAACTTTGAGATTATTTTATGCTTTGTTTCTGTTGACCGTCTTTTCTCTTGAGAATGGGTCACATTTTCTTGGTTGTTTGTATGTTGAATACTTTCGGGTTGCACACCGGACATTGAGAATGTTCTGTAGTAGACACTCTGGATTCTGTCCAGCCTCCAAAGAGTGTCATTTGTTGCTTTGTTTTTATGAGACATTAAACTCGTTTGGACTCAAACTAAAACATTGTGTCTTGGACACCTGTTCAAAAATCAGTTCTTTGTCTTTAGCTGGGCTTGAGTCTGCTCTATAAATAAACACATGGTTAATGGTTTGGCCAGCTTTTTAGACATAGCAAGAATTTGAGACTCCCTCTCTCTGAATCTACCTTTGCAGGAATTTCTCTTTATTTTCCAATAACTCTGCAATTCTGTTTTCTGAGTCTTTAGGCCAGAGAGATTATAGACTAGGCTTTTTATTGGAATTCTCACCACCATACGTTTCCAAATTTGTCCTGCCCTCTGGCTTTTGGCTGGAAAAAGAGATAAAAAAGTAAAATCCCACATGGCATTCCCTCCTTCTAAATGTCAGCTTCCCTCTAAAATCTGCTGCTTTTGTTCTCTCTCTAGTACTTTTAATTAGTTGTATTTAATTTTATTGTATTTTGTCCAGAGCTTCAAATTGGTATCTGTGAGTGTCAGTCCTGCAGAAATTTACTTGATAATTATAAAAAATGGAATCTTTTATATTTGTTTTAAAAATAACAGATCTATTAAAAAAAGTAACAACAAACTCCAGGCCCAGGTATTTTCACTGGCAAATTTTTAAAAATATTTAAAGAAGAAATATCAGTTACAAAAAATATTTTAAAAATAGAAAAGGAAATACTTTGTAATAACTTTGTGTGACACTGGAATAAAAGTCAGATAAAGACACTAAGAATGGAAAATTACTGGACAGTTTCTTTCACAAGCATTGATACACGCACAAATAATCCTAAAGACACATTAATAATGTGTCTTTTCAGTTTCAGTGATGTAGTAATAGCAAGTCATACCAAAAATGTAGTTGATTTAACTATTACATATCAATCAATGTAATTTTCCACATTAGCATAAAGATTTTTTTAAAAAAACATTCTCAAAATATGCAGAAAAAATTTGATAATATTTATAATTAAAAAATGCTTATCAATCTAGGAATGGAAAAGACCACTGCAAATCAGATATAGTGTGTCTACATAAACCAATGCTTAATGCTAAAACATTGCTTACTTCACCTGAGCTCAGGAGGCACACATGGATACCCACTGTCACCACTTCTGTTCAACAGTGTGCTGGTGACCCCAGCCAGTGCAACGAGCCATTAAAGAATAATACGTTTATAAACATTGGGAAGGAAAAACAACTCTCTCATGATTGGCAGATGACATTGTTATATACAAAATACAAAATAATATATAAATTCAATTAATGGACAAATTAGTAGAACTATTAAGTGAATTTAGCAAGATTGCTGGGTTCAGTATCAATATATAAAAAATCAGTTTTATTTCTATAAGCTAGCATCAACTCATTAGAAGTTACAATTAAAAACAAAAATCTTTTAGTGTCTAATAATACATCTAATAAAAATACCAAGAATTTTTAGTTTTTGGAGTATTTCTAAGCAAAGAGATATAAGGTCTCTATACTGCAAACAATATTGCTAAGAGGAATTAAAAATGACCTGATTAAAAAGAAGAACTTGCCTGTCTCATGGAGATTCAATGTTATTAAGATATGAAGTCTCCCTAAATTGACTGTAGGCTCAGTAACATCCCATGAAAAATCTCAGTGCTTTGTGTGTCTGTGCGTGTGCATAATATTGACCATCTAATTCCAAAATACATAGGAGCAAAGACTTAGAATACCCAAGGCAAACTTGAAGAATGAAAATAGAGAACTTACACTAACAGATATGAAGATGTTTGTTATAAAGCCATAAAATGAAAGTAGTGTTAGCCTAGGAATGGACTCACACATATGTGGTCACCTGACTTACAACAGAGCAGCCACTACAATTTTTGGGACAAAGGCAGTGTGGGAAGATGGTCTTTCAATCATTGGTGCTGCATCAATTGGATAACCAAATGGAAAGAAACCTAACATTGACTCCTATTTCACTCTCTATGCAAAAATTCATGTGAGATGTATTAAGGACCCAAATATGTAAAATAAAACAATGAAGCTTCTAGCAGAAGATAGAAGAATATCTTTTTGAACTTAGGATAGAAATAAATTTCCTAACCTTTACATCAAAATATCCTCATCACAAAGAAATATATTGATAAATTGGACTCCATTAAAATTAAACACTTGGCTTAACAAGAACACGGCAGGAAGAGAAGGACAAAGCAAATCTCGCACTGGAAGGCGTCAGCAATACGTAATGTTAGGTAGACAGAGTGGGCAAAAGTGGGTTTGCAGCTGTGAGTGCACAAAACAGAGTGGGTTCCTGTGTTATTATTTATTATCTACTGTATTATTTTCCACATGAACAACTATAAACCTAATTTTGTCCCACCTAGTATGTGTACATATTTCGAATGTCTTTTCCCAGTTAGCTGTCTATCTATGTCTTCTATCACCTCATACAAATCAATAATAGAAAGTGACCAAAAGGAAAAGACTTAAACAGTGACTTCTCCCAAGAGGATATGCAAATGAAGCATTACTGAAAGGTGCTCAACATAAGTTCAAAAAACTTAAATTGTGCGTACAATGCAAACCTACTGTATATCAACCTGCATGACTAAAGGACAAGAATTAGCAGTGCAATATATTGGCAAGCATACAGGGGTGGAGGAAGTGCAAACTGTTAAAACCACTTTGGAAAACTGTCTCATTACAGCTAAACACACCCACTCCCTCTAACCCTCAGCACCAGGCCTGAGCATATCCCCAACAGAAGTTGAGAGTTAATATCCATCAAACAACAGGTACAAGAATAGTGCTGTTATTTCTCATAGTCCCCAAATAAGAACTGTCCATCAACATTGAAGTGGATAAATTTCGATATATTCATATAATGGAATGCCTCACAACAATAATGAGAACACAGTAACCTGATGAATCTCACAGATGCACTATGGAGAAAAAATGGCCAGACACAAAACAAATATGTATTGTACGAATCAATTTGTAGGAAGTTTAATTCCAGGCAAAATTATGGTCTATTGATGGCAGCTGGTACAGTGGTTACCTTTGGGGTAGGGGGAGTATTAGCCAGAAATATCCTATATCTTCTAGCTTATGGTTTATGGATGTGTAAATATTTGCTAAACTTTTAAAATTTATGTACTTTTCAATATGAAATGTCAATTAAAAATTTGCTTAAGAATGAGTACAAATAAGCTATAATCACTGTTCTTTTTTTTAAGATTTTTTTTATTTTCAGAGGGGAAGGGAGGGGAAGGAGAAGGAAACATCAATGTGTGGTTGCCTCTCACACGCCCCCTACTGGGGACCTGGCCTGCAACCCAGGCATGTGCCCTGGCTGGGATTCAAACTAGTGACCTCTTACTTCACAGGCCGGCACTCAGTCCACTGAGCCACACCAGCCAGGGCCAATCACTGTGTTCTACTCCAGTGCTTTTGAGTGTAAATTAAGATCATTTAAAAAATGATTAAGCAATAATTTCCCCACATGAAAAGATCTATCTGCAAAGGAGTGAGTTTTATTTCTGATGTTTTCTCAATAAGTAATTTCTGGGGACCTGTGACGAATGATTACGTGTTTTTAACCTGTCTGCCTACTGTTTGATCGAGAGGAACAGGAGGGCACTACATGTTGCCTTTGGGGTGTTTTATAACTTGCTTCTGTAAACTGAATGCTCCCCTAATCTCCCAGCTGAACAAATCTGCTACTGGCAGTCCCCTCAAAGCACAAGTAAGGCATACCCAAATGGTCCAGCTCACATACCCTTCATGGTCCCGAGAACATGTTCTACGGGGTCAGTGATTCAGAGCTAGCTAATTCCCAGCAGCACTACAGCCTTCTCCCTCTCCCGGGGGGAGGCTGGTGAAAGACAGAAAAAAGGGTATCTCAGTCTGCAGTATCTGTGCTCAATTTTCTCTGAGTACAAAGGGTGAGTTTTTCCCTCTCATTTGTGTTTCCAAAGTATTCATCTTGATGACTTTCCCAAAACAGAGGGAACAATTCCAATCCACAAATATTTGTTCTTCTCCTAACAATATATAGATGAAGAAGGAAGAAGGGAAGGAAAGAAGAAAGAATGATAGAAATAAAGCAAGTTCCTCTTCACTGGGCTCCCACCTCAAATTAATTTTTCTTCAGTTCTGATTTCACAGATTAGATAAACATTCTGTGGAAAGTATTTTTCCTCGAAATTCAAGAAACAATTATAGATTTCAAAATATTCTAACAACCCACAGCCTAGCACTGTACCTATTTTAAACCAAAGCAGCAAAAATCATGGGAAGCCAAGAAATTGGTTATAAATTCTAGGATGTAGTAGACAACATCACAACGATCTTGATTTGTGCATCAGAATGTGCGACCTACAGATAGGGAACATAAAAGGTAACAGTATTTCAGCCCTGGCTGGTGTGGCTCAGTATATTGAGGGTCAGCCTGTGAACCAAGGGGTCGCTGGTTCAATACCCGTCTGGGTTGTAGGCCTGGTCCTCAACTGGGGGCATGCGAGAGGGGACTGCTTGCTGTGCCTCTTAAACATTGATGTTTCTCTCCCTCTTTCTCCATCCCTCCCTTCCCATCTCTCTAAAATAAATAAAACCCTTAAAAAAATAAAGTCTCCTTAACTTAAAAAAAAAAAGATAACAGTATTTCTAAAATCACAACCATAAGAAGGAGCTCCGAGACTCTGAGTGGTTTCAGCTTGCCCAGTGGAGGAGCAAAACTGCAGAGTTTCAAGTGACTGGCCAGCCCAGTCAAGGTACGGTTGGTGTGAGCTCACACCGCTGGGTGCACAGTGCACGTGGCACGCTGTGTCTCCCGCGGCAGAAGGCCTCATACTGGGTGGGGGCCCAGCAGGGCACATCAGGGGTAGAGACCAGGCCCTCACCAGATGGGATGCTGCTGTCAGTTAAGATGGCCCAGTTGGCCTGGACTGCAGCATGTGCCCAGGTGCTGTGGCTTCAAATAAAGTAGCAAGTGTTGAAACGTGTCCCTAAATACATAGTTTTTTATTAAAGAAAAATATTTTTATTTTACAAACACCGTTTCTTAGTTAAAATGTGGCCTGTGGGATCCTAATGCCTGGGTTCTCATCTCAGCTCCATTGCCCTGTGCCCTGGAGTGGGTTGTCAGTCCCCGTGCACCTCCATCTTGCATGTGTGTGACTCTGTGGTTACAGACATCAGTGCAGCGGCCGAGGCTGTGGCGGGCTTCGTCTGATGTTCAGTGTTACTGATGTGTGAGACTAAATACGGGAAGAAATCCATGGCGTTCTCCTTCAATTGCTATGAATATTTGAATATTACTTAGTTATTCTATTTGAGGAGGGTGTGATTCAAGGTTTTGGTTTCATTGAAGGTTTTAGAGATAAACAATTTGTTCGCCCACATAGACAATCGTGTGTGCAAATGTATATGTATATTCACATTTGTGCACCTGGGTGATGGGTGTATATATGCATGGGTGTGCATGGTATTTGAGTGTGCAAGTATGTGAGTGTATGCATACCTGTGCCTATATCGATGGGTATTTCCTGAGGCTGCTGTAAATTACCACAGACTTGGTGGCTTAAAAACCACAAATTTATTCTCTCGCAGCTAAGAGGCCAGAGGTCCAAAATTGGCATGACTGGGATGGACTCAAGGTGCTGGCTGCACTACACTCCCTCTGGAAGTTCCAGGGGAGAATCTGACTCTTGTCCCTTCTGGCTGCTGGCTGCTGGCATCCTGTGACTGTGCTCACTCTGATCTCTGCCTGTCTTCACCTGCAGCTTCTCCTGTGTGTTATGTGCATATGTGTGAAGGGTTGTGTACATGTATGTGTAGGCATGTGAGTATGTGTGTGTGCATGTGTGCATATATGCGTGGGGCATGCATGCAAATGTGTGATTGCATGGATGTATGTGTATGTGATGGGTATGCATATATTGAATATATATACACATATATACATTTACCCAGTATGTGGGGGGGGGCATTTTTATGGAAAGTAGGCTATCCAGCTAACCTTTGCTTAAAGTATTTTATTAATGTTCTGAAATATGAATCAGTTGGAAGTCTGTACTAATGAATCTGTGCTCTTAACAGATGGTGAAATAAACACAACGTTTCTACCTTCCCAGAAATTTTCTTAAGCATAAAATTGTTGTCATTTGTGAGAAAAGAGCAACCTTGTTTAAATGCTAGCAAACAAGCAAGCGCACACCCTCTTACCTCTGTCTGAACCTCAGAAAGAGGACCCAAGTGGGAATTCAGCTTAATGAAAAATGCATTAGGGATGGTACCGATAGCATGGAGGGTCTATTACTCATTTTAATCTCAGCCAACCAGGTAAACGGGCACTGGTCCGTGAGCCCTGGCTTGAAAGAAGGCTTAATGAAAGCCGGATAGTGGCCCTAAAGGAGGGGTTTTAAAGTTTCTTGTCTTCTGCATTTTATTTATTGAATTTTTCTTTCTTTTTTTTAGAAGGAGGGAATGGTGGGGTGGGCAGTGAGAAACATTGATTTGTTGTTCCAATTACTTATGCATTCATTGGTTGATTCTTGTATGTTCCCTGACCGGGGGTCGAACCCACAACCTTGGTGTAACAGGATGACATTCTAACCAACTGAGATACCCAGCCAGGGCCTCTTTTGCATTTTAAAACCTGTTTGTGAAAATCACATTTGGGTTTTATGAGGACCAGACGGTGCTACAATTTGCTATTTGGTATAAAGAAAGGACTAGGAAAGATAGAGCCTCGGTGGGTTAACAGCACTAGCGCAATTTCTTCAATGCTTAATGTGTATTATAGACATAAAATGTTATGTATATCCTGTATTATTATATACCTATGCATGCTTTTAATGATTATTTTAAATATCTATGTATGCTATAAAAATAAAAATAGAGCTCATTCAATTGTGAGTGGGACACTATGCTAGCTACAAGTATGGCTTCCATGTTAAACCATTTATAATGTCTAGTGAGAAGATTCAGTAAGATAAACGTAGGCAGGGTGGGTGTGACAAAATCTTAGTTCTGTAGGGCTTCTGCAACAAAATACCATAGACTGGATGGCTTATAAATGACATAACTGTCTCATAGTTCCGGAGGCTGGAAGTCCAAGATCAAGGTGCCCGCAGAGTGAGTGTCCGCTGAGAGCTCACGTCCTGTTTCATAGGCAGCTAACTTTGGGCTGCTGAGAGATGAGGGAACTCTCAGGTCTCTTCTCTAAGGGCACTAATCCCATTCATTACGGCTCTGCCCTTGTGACCTGATCACCCCCAGAGGCCCCAACTTCTTCATATGCCATTGCACTGGGAATTAGGTTTCACTCTATGAGTTCTGAGGGGCACACACATTCCATCTCTAGCAAGTGCACAGAAGGCAATTCAGAAGAGGGAGAGAACCTATGGCAAGGGGAGCTAGATGCATTCGTGTAGCAGGTATCAACAAGGCCTTGATACATGACTGCGAAATTGATTGATTGAGTAGACTGTTGGGAAGATAAGAATGAGTTGGAGGAAACAGTGTAAAGACAGGAAAATGTAGGGCATACTGTACTAACATAGAATTCCCATCTTTCTGGAGCATAGGCTCCCTCTTTAAAGAGGGTTTCTCGGCTTCTGTAGTACCGAGTTGGGTTTTGGTTTTTTTTTCAGTTTGGATCATATAATTCTTTGTGATTCAGGGGCTGTCCTGTACATTGCTGGGTATGTAGCAGCATCCCTGACCCCTACTCACCAGATACCAGTATCACCCTGCCTTCCACCCTCAAATTCTACCCCTGTTGCAACAAACACAGGTATCTCGAGACATTATCAAGTGTCTCTAGGGGGCAGTATGGCCCCAAGTTGAGAATCACTGTTCTAGGAACTTCCCACCCCAAGGACCAAGTAGCATCAGCATCACCTGGGAATTTGCTAAAAATGCAGAACCTCAGACCCACCAACAGTCTGCATTTTAACAATCTCCCTGTGAGATTCACACACACGTTAAAGTCTAAGAAATACTACTTCTCTGAGAAACGGAAGCATTAGGTGGTGAGATTGGTTAGAGGTGGTCATGGATGATCAAGGAAAGGCTTAAACATCTTGCTATAATATTAGATTTAACTTGGTAGTCAATGAGGCTATACCAAATGTTTTCTTTTTAACAGATTTGTTTTGGGTATAAAATACACTGGCAGTCTTATTATGCCTACTTAACATTCTTCTCACCTTTTTTACTATTTCTATCTCAGTTTAAGAGGGAATAATGAATGACAACTAAAAAAAACCTATATTTTTCAGTATCCCTTGTAGGTGAGGGAGCTATGAGGCTATATTTCAAGCAGATGTTATTTGGGGGGTTTATAGGAAAACAACTGAAGGAGAATGATTCAAATGGCATGTCCTTTTTTCTTAGATCTTTCTCCTTCTTTCCTGGGAATGAAGGAAATATCTCAAATTTCAGCAGCCATCTTATAGTGTAAGAGGAGGCACTCCCTAAAGATGGTAGAGCACAAAGCCAGAAGAAACGTGAGTCAAAGAGAGAGAAAAACATGCCCCAATACTGTTTAATACACTATTTTTCAGAGATCTACTCATCTGAATTCAGTTCCTAACTGGTGAAGATTGCTGTTGATATGATGGACGAATTGGGGGAAATGACATCCACACAGCATCTACTGAAATAGTCTGGGTGGGACTGGGGGAAGGTAAATGAAATGAAGAATTTAGGCTCTGAGTTTTTTTTGAGGTATGATTATTTTTAAGTCCGTCACTGGAAAATGGTGGTGTTGTCTATGAACACTTGAACGTCAGGACAAGGAGTGGGACTGTGATAGTGCCATGAGTTTGACTTTGGACATTTCTAACTTGAGGATTAATAAGACCGATGTGTTATCCATCAGGTGCTAGCTCAGGAGAGAAGCTGTCTGTGGAAATGTAAGGATATTGAATGGAGATGATTGAGCTTAGACAAAAACAAACAAATAAATAAATATAAGGACACTGGTAAGTGGAAGCTGGGCGGGAGTGGGATTGGCAGGATGAAGGGAGGAGGAGGAGGGGTGATCATGGATGTGCCGCTGAACGGAAGAGAAGCGTGAAGGAGAAAGGCAGGGCAGCAGTTGCTAAGGGATCTCTGCTAAATGGCTTCCGCAGAAGGGGTTTTCACAATGGTGTTTAAAGACCTCGGAGGACCTAGAGCTATTTCATAAGAAAGACCACTTGCTCAAGGAGCACTTCCTCCCTTGCCCTTCCCACATCAGTGAGTTCAAGTGTTTGTCCACTCTCTGCAGTTGGGCTGAGTAACTGAATCATGCTCCATTGTTTCCAGACTCTTCCAAGTCTGCCATGACTCTTTAGAAATCTCCTGTAGCTACTACTGTCAGGGAAACTATCGATCCACATTGTCTCTGACATGGTCAAGATTATGGCCTTCTTAACATATTTCTTTACTTTTTTTCTATCCAATATCTTTGCATTCCCAACTAAATTAATTACACAAAAGGTGGTTTGTTAAATAGCTACGAATAGACGTCATATGCTAGGTGTTTGCAGGATTGCAAAGATGATAAAGCTCTAACTTCAGCATATCTTCAGGATGGAAATCGGGTCACTGTAGTAAGTGCCCTAGTTGGATGTATCTCAGGCTGCTCGGGTTCTAAGAACTGAAGGCCCAGGTGTCTAAAAATAGGACTCTCCCTTGTCCAAAATGCATAAGCCCCGGGGTCCGAGTTCTTCTGCTTCTTTGGGGAACACTGTCACAGTCACTTTTTTTCTTGTTGCACATCCCTCCTCTACATATACAGAGTGTCAAGTCTCATCCATTTTTCTCTCTTCTTAAAAAAAGATGCCACCAGGATGACAGTGTGAGAAGTCCTCCAGGCCTCTCCCCTTGATGTCACAACAAACTGGACAACTACAATTCAACGAAAGCTTCCCTGATCAACACACAAACACATCCGAGACAACCGCGCATTGACACATGTGGAGGTGGGAGTATCTGAGCCAGCAGGGGAGGCAGGGTAGAGGGCATGTCAGAGATGGAGCTGTAGCCGCAGTCCAGCACTCACCACAGCCCCAGTGAACATTGTAGCATCATAGGGCCAGGGTGCAATGCAGGGCCAGAGGCAGCAATCTGGCCTGAGCCACAGATGCATCACCCTGCTTTCCCCTCTTCCCTGGCCTACCAAGGTAGAGGCTGGTAGAGGCAGCTGTGACACCCCAGACAGGTTGGTGTGAGTGGTGGCTTCTGGTTTCAGGAAAGTGACACTGGGAATGCACACGCCAGGAAGTCCATTGCCCGCCACATCCCACCCTGGAGGCAGTGCCCTGAAACCTACCCTCCTTGGGAAACAAGGGGTATTTTTCCACAGCTAAGGTGACACCACCCCACAATAATGCCCCAGTCTAGTAATATAGGTAAGAGAAAGCAAAAACTTGCACCATAGCACCACCTACTGGAAAACAAAAGAAAAAACCCTCTATTAAAGTCAAAAGAAAGTACTTTAAATAAAAATATTTTTCATTTCTTTCAATACCCAGAGAAGTAATCCATCAAATACCATGAATAACCAAGGCAAAAGGTAGTTCAGAAAGGAAATGTAAAATCTCCAGAAAATAAACATAAAAATATGGAAGATTGTGATTTAAATGACAGAGATTTCAAAATAATAGTTCTGAAAAAATTCAACAAAATACAAGAAAAATAAAAAAAGGCAGTTCAATGAGCTTAGGAATAAGATTAACAAACAAGAATAAGCACTTTATCAAATCAAATAGATTGAAACTATAAAAAAGAACCAAACAGAAGTACTGTAGTTGAACTCCATAAGTGAGGTAAAGAATTAACTGGACCAGATGAAAGAATGAATTAGTGATCTTGAAGACATAAATACAGAAATGACTCAAGTGGAAGAAGAGAAAGAGTTGAGTTTAAAAAAAGGAAAGAAGTCCAGGAGAACGATCTGACCCCATTAGAAAGAGCAATATATGAAAAATGAGTGTGCCAGAAGGACAGGACGGGCAGAAGGGAACAGACAGCCTACTAAACAAGTAATCACCCGGAACTTCCCAAACCTGGGGAAAGAACTGGACCCTGGAATACGAGGAGCCAACAGAACACCTACATATCTTAGTGCAAGAAGACCATGTCTAAGGACTTCATAAAAAATCTGTAAAAGGTTAATGACAAAGAATTCTCAAAGCAGCCAGGGAACAGAGGACAAAAACCTATAAAGAAAATCCTATTAGATTATCATTGGATTTTTAAGGAGAAACCCTACAAAGTATGAGAGGCTGAAATCGAATATTTAAAAACTGAAAGAAAAATCACTAGCCAAGAATAGTATGTCCAACAAAATCATCCTTTAGATACAAAGGAGAAATGATGACTTTTCCAGACGAACAGGAGAAATGATGACTTTTCCAGACAAACAGAAACTGAGGGAATTTACCACCATAAGACCTGCATTACAAGAAGTGCTGAAAGGAGGTTTTCTACATGGAACAGAAAGACAAAGGATACAAAACTGTGAGTAAGATGAGAAGAAGACAGCCAGGAGTGGGAAATTGCAACTCTTGCTCAGAATAAGATGTTAAACACTTAATTATAACATAAAAGAGGCGTCAAAGTATTTTTTTTGGAAATGATTGCACAACATAAAAAGAAATAATTTGTGACAACAAAATCATAAAAGGGAGAGGGTAAAGATCTGAATTTGCACAGGTAAGTGGACATAAGATACAATTAGAAGAAAAAGGTCCATTGCATATATAAAACTTTTTTGCATAAACATAATGGTAATCACAAAACAAAAATCTAAAACTAAGAATCACAACATGAAAAAAGAGGTAATGGAAGAAAAATCATAGAATACCACCCAACTCAAATAGCCAGAAACACAAGGGAAAGAAGCAGTGGAGACCCAGAGCAACCAAAAGAACAAAAGATAAAATGGCTGTAGGATGATGTCAGACATCAATAATTACCCTAAATGGCAATGGTCTGATCTCACCAATGTCAAGACACAGAGTAGTGGATTTGATCAAAAAACAAAACCCAACCATATGCTGCCTTCAAAAGGAGACACACCTCGGCCTCAAGGACAAACAGACATGAAGTGAAAGGCTAGAAATGATACTCTAATTAAATAGCATCCAAAAAAAGCAGGTGTAGCGGTATTTATATCAGAAAAAATGTATTTCAAGATATAAAAGGTAACACGAGAAAAAAAATCAACATTTTATAATGATAAAAAGGACAATACATCAAGAAGACTAATATTACTTATTAATATATTTGAACCTAACCTGGAGTACCACAGTATATAAAACAACTACTAAAGGGAGAAACAGACAAAAATACAAGTATAGGAGGCGTCTTAAATACCCCATTGACAGCAATGGATAGATCATCCAAACAGAAAATCAATAAGGAAATATCAGCCTTGACTGACGCATTAGCCCATATGAACATGATCTGTATTTACAGAGCTTTTCACCTAGAACACCAAATACACATTCTTCTCTAGTGGACATGGAACTTTCTTAAAAATAGACTCAATATCAGGGCACAAAACTAGTTTCAACAAATTTAAGAAGACTGAAATCATACCAAGCACATTCTCTCACCAGAATAGTTTGAAACTGTAAATCAAAGAGAATGCTGGAAAATCCCCAAATATGTGGCTATTAAACATGCTACTGAACAACTACTGGGTCAGAGAAGAAATAACAGAAAAGGTAGAAAGATACATAGAGACAAATAAAAATGATGCTACAATGTTTCAAAATTTTGGGGATGCAGCAAAAGCACTATGAAGAGGAAGTATATACAGTTATCCCTCTCTGTATCGTGGGCCACAATGAAGCCACAATGAGTGAACCACGAGACAGCGAGGGATGACTGGACACTTCACTGCTGAGTGCCCATGTAGAATTTTATGTGTTGTTAGAATTATGTAGGTTTAAGAGTGTAGAAAGTGCTTAAGAGCATATGAAGCGGTTATAAGAGTGTAGGAAAGGTTTATAGGAAGGAGTGTGGGAAGGGTTTATAAAGCCTTAAAATATATATAAATAATAAAATACAAAGTCGCTATTTCACGGATTTCACCTGTCGAGGGGGTCTCAGGAACATAACTCCTGCGATAGGTGAGGGATCACTCTATACCATTTCAGTTCCACCTCAGGAAATAAGAGGTAGGCCTGAAATGTCAGATGCAGTGACAGAGCTTTATATATCTCTCCACTAAAAGACTATTAGAAACAATAAAAAATACAGTAGGGTTGCAAAATACAAAATGAGTATACAAAAATCTGTTGCATTCCTATATACTAACGATGAAATATCAAAACAAAATAAATGAAAACTATTTCACTTGCAATTGCAACAAAAAGGATAAAATACCTAGGAATAAAATTAATGAAGTGAAAATCTATACATGTTGTTGAAAGTAATTGAGATAGGAACAAAGAAATTGAAAAATATTGTGTTTGTGGATTGAAGAGTCAATGTAGTTAAAATGGCCATTACTGCCTAAAACAGTACACAGATTTAATGCAATCCCTATCAAAATCCCAATTTTTCAAATAAATAGAATAAAAAAATGATCAAAACGCAAAAGAACATGAAAGCCAAAGCAATCCTGAGAAAAAATAAGAAAGTCAGAGGTATCCCACTATCTGACTTCAAATTATATTACAACATGACAATAATCAAAACAGTATGGTACAGGCAGAAAAAGAGACATACAGACTAATGAAACAGAACTGAGATCTCAGAAATAATTTTTGACAAAGGAGCCAAAACATACAGTGGAGAAAGACAAGCCTCTTCAGTAAACGGTGTTGGGAAAACTGGAAAGCTACATGCAAAAGAATGAAACTAGAGTGCTATTTAAAACCATACACAGAAATTTACTCAAAATGGATTAAATACATAAGTATAAAAACCTGAGACAATAAAATACATAGAAGAAAACATAGGTGCTAAAGTTATGGACCTTTGTCTCAAAAGGCTTTTGTGAAATTGACCCCAAATGCAAGGAGCATATAAGCAAAAATAAATGAATGGGACTGTATCAAACTATAAAGCTTCCACACAGCAAAAGAAATCACCAACAAAAGCAAAAGGCAAGCAACCCGGTGAAAGAAGATATTTACAAACAATACCTCTGATAAAGGGCTAATATCCAAAATATATAAAGAACTTGTGCAACTCAACAATAAAAAATACATTTAAAAATGGACAGAGGACCTAAACGGACACTTTTCCCAAGAAGACATACAAGTGGCCAACAGATGAATGAGAAGATGTGCAACCTCACTAGCTGTAAGGGAAATGCAAATCAAAATCATAATGAGATACCAGCCACACCAGTCAGAATGGATTTCATCAATGAGACAAGAAATAACAGGTGTTGGAGAGACTGTGGAGGACACAGAACCCTCACTCACTGCTGCTGGGAACAGAAATTGACATGGCCACTGTGAACACAGTATGAAGGTTCCTCAAAAAGTTGAGAATAGAGTGACCATGTGACCCAGCCACCCTTCTGCTGGGTATCTCCCTGGAAGACATTTCTTTGTAAAGATATATGTACCACTGTATTCACTGCAGCATTATTCGTGGTGGTGAAGACACGGAAACAACTTTAGTGTCCTTCAGCTGATAATTAAATATAGAAGATGTGGTACATATTTACAATAAAATACTACTCAGCTATAAAAAGGATGAAATATTGCCATCTGTGACAACATGGGTAAATGTTGAGAGTGTCATGCTAGGCAAAATAAGACAGACAAGAACTATATTATGTTATTCACGTGTGGAATATAAAACAGAAAGCAACAAACAAACTAGGAGACACAGACTCTGGGAGAGTGGCTACCAGAGGGGAAGGGGAGTGGGAGGAGACTGGTGATAACGGGAGAAGGTGGTAACGGGCATCACATACATGGTGACAGAGGTAGACTAGACTCTGGGTGCTGAGCACACAATGCAATACACAGGTGATGTATCACAGAAGTGTACACATGCAACTTATGTAATGTTACCAAACAATGTCACCCCAATGTATTTTTTAAAATTGTCACTATAGCCACTTTTTCTTTCTTCATGTTCACAATCCCTTACCTACAATTGAGAAATCCCAAAGCTCTGCAAACCAGAAGTGTGTATGTGTGTGTATAAAATTGAGCAAAAGTGTCCCTGAACTGTGTAGTCTTTATTCATCCTTAGATCATTCATTTTGTTTGTCAAAAGAAATATTCACATGTTTGGTTAATGAGGGCAGCCTTACCATGAAAAACAGTATTATCACCTTTTTAAAATTTGAGAACTTCTGAGTTCCAAACATGTCTGCTCTCAAGAGATCTGGATGAGGAAGGTGGGCCTGCAGAGTTCTCAGAGTCCTACCCGATGCAAAGAAGATGAGAATGGGAGGCTGTAATGCTGGGGAAAGTGGACACAGCATGATCACCATCTCCAAAGGATGCCATATGTTATCTGGAAAACCATGAGAATCAACTGAAAGGCAATTAGGCGTAAGTAAGATGACTGAACCCAAAGCAAGCACACGTGTTGAAAACCCAGCCTTCTACTGGATTCTGGGACTCGTAAGGAGCCCCTCCTCATTCATTAGTTTTAATGACTAAAATCAAATGGCCTGATCTTGTACCCTAAATTCAGTAGCTGAGTTCCTGCCTAAACTTGTGCCCAGCCTCCCACTTTGCCTTCCAGTTTCTCCAAGACTCCCGGAGCTGGCAGATCTGACTCTGGACAGCAGGTCTGTGATGAAGAAACCATGGCCACTGTGCAAACTATTTGGTCCAGCCTACCTACCTAATCTTGTTCTCCTGGCCCGCTAGGATCCCAAGTGACCTTCTGGCTGGATTCCGCCCCTCGGTCGTCCCTGCTCTTGCCTCCAGTACCTGTTTTCTGGTTATTTCTGGAACGCTGCCCTTTGTGTCTTTATGAATGCCAACTTTGGTATTTGTTTGAAATGACACTCAGGCAGCTTTGTTGAAACTTTACCTACAGAGTGATTGTGTGGCACATCACATAAATAACCTCAAAGATCATAGACACAGAATGGCACAGCTGTGCCTATACTCCCAGAGAAGCCGTTGAGTTTTGGTGACATTTAAAATCTGAACAGTGACTAATGAGGCATCTGGGATATATGCTCTGAATCATACAAAGCCATTTATTGTTTCTGTGCCAGGTAAGGCTGAAGCAGTGGGAACTATTTTGTGTGGGCATGTTTGGGTTTCACACATGAGCCTAAACATGGTCAGAGAAGGAAATTGTGCAGAGAGGCCACCTGCTGAGTTCTGCAATCTTTTCTTCCTTCCTCTCTCTTCTCTTTCCCCTCCCTCCCCACCTTTTTCCTTCTAGTTCAGTTTTCTCATCTTAAAAATGGATATAATAATAGTATCTTCCTTATAGGGTTATTACAAGATTAAACAAGTTGGTATATTTTAAGTTCTTTGATATATTTTAAGGCCTGACTCAAAGTGAAAGTTTTTTAAGTGTCTAATTATTGTTGATGCCAACTCTCTCAGGATCTATTCCAGGAGCTATGGACACAGACATGAAAACCACCAGCCTTGCTCTTATCTCTGTAGATACTCATCTACAATATTTGTAGATACTTATCTTTCCAGGACTTGCTGTCCCTGTTCCGAGGCTCGGACTCCTGCGTGAGTGGTGGTCTGGATTGGAGAGCCAGCTCCATCCCATTACTTATTAACTATTATATGAGAAGGTACGTAATCTCTAGATCTTAGTTTCCTCCCATGGGAGGACAATAAATTTCTGTCTCATTTGTTATAAGGAATAAAGGATATAAGATGAGTTAAAAACTTAGAATCCGGAATAAGTAATCAATAATAAGTTCCTTAACATTCAGGTACTTCTGATCACAGGTCCTCAACAGGACGTCCATTAGGCCTTCATCCTTACGGATGGGGAGGGCAGTGTATGGCACTCACTGAGCAGCTCTGGATCTGGACGTTTCTCATTCAGATCCTTCTTCCCTAAGGTGTTTGCTCTAGGTGGTCCAGAGGGACCACACAGAGGGGACAGAGGCTCTGCGACCAGACTGCCTGGTTAACCTCTCAAATTGTTTTCCCATCTGTAACCTTAGTATAATGACAACCACTAACTCAGTTACAGCGAGAGTCAACTAAGATAATCTAGCCCAGGAGCTCAGTACAGCAAACAAGCCTCACATGTAGGAAGAGTTCTCTTCGTTGGCAGTTACTATTGCTGTTATAAATTTTTGTTAGGATTTGATTCTTTGCTGCAAAAAGCTTGTCTGCCACTG
This sequence comes from Trachops cirrhosus, assembly GCA_028533065.1. NCBI lineage: Eukaryota > Metazoa > Chordata > Mammalia > Chiroptera > Phyllostomidae > Trachops > Trachops cirrhosus. The sequence goes on from CM052548.1 coordinate 20,208,631, forward strand.
TCCTTATTTATTTCTAGTGTGATTCCACCCTAAGCAACAGGGGATGCCGCCAATAATTACCATTTATTAAGCACCAGGCACTTTCCCTGTATGATCTAATTTATTCCAAATGGTAACCCTATGAAGTCGGTATTAGCTTCCCCTTTAGCCATGAAAAAACTAGCCCCAGATTCAATAACTTGCCCAAGGTCATATATGTAGGATTAAAACCAAACTCAATGTGACTTTAAGTCACTGTGCCCCCAAAACTAGAGTGGATTTTTAAAAAATTTTAAAAGAACCAAAAAAGCTCCCAACAATAATCTCAAATGAAAGGAAAACTTCATAAATACTTCTAGGACCACACAAAAAAATAATAATATAAAAATGCAAATATCCACCCACAGCCTAAGCTTCTTTTCCTTAACCTCCCTGCCACATCCCAGTATATACATCAAGTGCTAATATTTTAAAACCAAATACAGTCAACGTAGTTCAAACAGTTTTGACCTCATTTAAATTGTCCGATAGAAGAAGCTTCTAATGCACAGACAAGAGAGCAATCAAAACTTGCATATAGAGAGTTTTGGAAACATCTGAATACAAATCACTTCCAAACACAGGCTTCCCTTATCGCTGATTGTCTAAGAAGCAGAACCTTAGACCTCCCCAGCACTTCACTAATAAAGAAGGAAAGCGCTTATGCTGTCAATAATTAAAGCATTTAACACAGAAAGTCAGCACCGGAGAGGAAGTCTGGTCTTCATTATACCAAGTGTTATGCAACACAATGAATATAGCCTCCTGTAGGTTTTACAAAATATTCAAGCTCTTCGATTTACATTATTTTATTCATTTGAATTTACCTTGGACTTACTAAAGGAGAAAAAAAATACCACACAGTCCTCATAATAAATGAAAAGGCATAGTTAACAAGATAATTTAATGGATCTTAATAATATCAAGGTGGAGTGAAGGTGAAAATCAATTCACCCATTCACTCTGAAGTCACAACAGTTAGTGGCCAAATATTTTATGGAGAGCAATCGTATTCAAAATTAGAAGATAATAATTAATATTATTGTTTACATATGCCTTTCAGCTTAAGTTATGGTCATGTAATATCTCATAATTTTTGGCTTATATTCAAAACATTTTATAGAATGTAAAGTAGCCCATAAACTATAGCATTTGCCATGATGCTTTCATACAAGCATTCAAAGGAAGTGGTTGACTGGCTAAAGGGGGATGGAAACTTTTATTTTTAATCACATTACACATCTCAGATTTCGTGGGTATCTTGGCATCTATTTAACATTTACAGTTCCACTATGTTCAAGTGATACTGGTGACCAGGATATGCCATCTTGGAACATTTTGCTTGCTGAAAATCATGTTTAAAAGTGGTTTCTTTTTAGTAAAAATAAAGCATCACTATTTTAGCAAACACAGCAAAAGGGTTTTTGCAGCGCTATGATCAGAGAACGAGCAATATGTTCACCAGAACAAGCTGTGTGTCCGTCCACCAGTGTTTTTATGTTGGTGTATATCTAAAATAAGAAAACTGGATTTTGCCAAACTTATACCCCCTTTTTTTGTTTTTGCATTACATTTTTTCCTTATCAAAAGTTAGGGGCTGTGTTTGTCTTTCTCACTATTGAGGTTCCAGCTCCCAGCATGGTGTTTGGGGTAAACTAAGTTTTCAAAAAATATTTGCTGAGTAAGTCAATATGTTGTTAATATTTGCTTCATTGCTTTACATGTTATTCTACAGCATCTTTTTAATGACTGCACAGTATTCTGTTCCATGGATGTATTGTAATTTATTTAGCCAAATTCCTTTGATGTTACTGATATTTCACTGTTGTAAGTGGGAATAAACATTGTTGTAGCAAAATAATTTAGAAATTCATCGACTTCTTTGAAATTGTTGTTGCAAAAGGTGTGCAAAAAAGATAAGAATTTTGATATCTATTGTCAAAAAAGTCACCATGTATTTTAAATATTTTACTATGGCATGTGTGGTGTAAATAAGGGTGATCATTTCCCACAGTTTTGTGATTTGCAGGTTTTAGAGGACAAGTATGGGGGGGGGATCTAACTACTATATTTTGCTGTGTATAATGCACACTTTTTTTTGCCCAAATTTTTGAGGGAAAAATAAGGATGCCCATTATACATGGGTAGTACTAATTCCATGTTTACATAAATGTTTAATTCTTTTATTTATGCTTATGTGTTAAAAGTGTACCTCTAGAAAGCAATAATGATATCCATATGCAAAAAATACCCTGGAATATCATTGGTTTTGTTTCTAAATATAAATAAATAAAAAATTGAACTGAAAATTTAAAATGGAAGATTTTTTCCCTGAAAATTTGGGTCAAAAATGTGGGTGCACATTATACACGACAAAATATGGTAGTTAGTGAGTAAGCCTAATTGGTTGACCAGTATCTATTTCTTTATTTTTCACAAGTTCACATTCGATGAAATGAATTAAATCGCCAATACTTGGAAATTGTGAAAGCTATTAGAATGAGCCCTTTTTGAATGTCAATAGTAAACTGTACCTAGTGTCATTTAAAGACCACTTTTTTTGTCAGTGAAAACCCAACTCCTTTGTCAGTTAAGGTGAATGAAATTCCAGCAGATGAAGGTATTGCATTGGATAGAGCAGATGAGTAACTCATCCCTAATCTCATTTCAGAAAGTAAATATAGCTGGAGCAATAATCTGTGTCCCAGAGGTGTCAGGTTAGAAAGGATTTAACACTTTACAATAAACTACAAATAAACAAAATCATTTTGAGGAGCTACTGCACATTTATTTGTGTCAAAGAAGGAATTTGGAAATAAAATAGCCATCAACTACAACTGTGGTGACAGTAACATTTCAAAATTCTTAACACAGAAAGAGAAAACATGGTGAAGACATGGAAATGAAGGGATTTTCCAATTTTCCTTTGACACTGAAAGGATGTAATCCATCATCTTGAATAGAACCCCTTAAATGTGTGAAATAAGAGTGCTCCTTGCATAGTCTGAGCATTGCAAAAGGTGCAGGAACTCCTTAAAAGTAATTCACTCGAGCTGTCAAATTGGATATAAAGTGGTACCAAACAATTTAATTTTATGAAGCAAAAAGAAAACAAAGCCACAAAAATATGATAAAAAGTCTTATGACAGTGTATTTAAACAGCAGCTAAAATGACGCTTATGGACCTGAGAAGGCAACTACGATACATACGCAGAAACATCAAGAACGGAGTCTGCGAATAGAGGTCATGTCTGCAAACTCCCGAGAGTGATGTCCGATTATAAGACGGTACCTAAGAGGAAGAGGAGAGGTGGCTTTTCAAAATGCCCGATGAAGCAACTCACTATAAATTTTTGATACGTGGATAGGAACACTGTGATGGTTAATTTCATATGTCAACTGAATGGGGTTAAGGCATGCCCAAATAGCTGGTAAACATTATTTCTGGGTGTTTCTGGGAGGTGCTCCCTGAATCAGCAGGCTGAGTAAAGAATACCACCTGCCCAGTGCTGGGGGCATTATTCAACCTGCTGCAGGCAAAGTTACTCATTCTGCTTGAGCTAAGACATCCATCTGCTGCTGCCTCAGACATCGGTGCTCCTGGTTCTCAGGCTTCCAGACTCAGACCCCCAACCCCAATTCTGCATCCTTCAGACTGGGACGGAATCACACAGCCATCTTTGTTGGTTCTCCAGCTGGAATAGGGCAGGTTGTGGGACTTCTCGGTCTCCAAAATAGTGTGAGTGAGTTCCGGTAGCAGATACACTGACATATGTCTACGCATATCCTATTGGTTTTATTTCTCTGGATAGCCCCAACTAATACAAGCAAAAAAACTTCCCTTTTATGGTGTTTCTCCCAGAAAACAGAGCAGGATAGCAATACTTTTTAAAGTCTATCAATTTTCTGATATTGCCTAAACTGTCTGCATGCTAATTTACTGTTTCTGTGTTTTAACTCAGCTGTGACCAAATAGCCTACAGACCTGATGCTACGAAGTAGACTCTTCATACATGGTGGCAATCAGAATTTAAGAGTAGAATAGAGCTTATCTTGCAAGTTGGTGTAATGAACCAGAGTTTTGCTAGCATCCTTTTTCTCTTTGCCCACCTCCCCCCTTCTTCTGATTCCTCCAAATTACTGTGCAGATTTGGTATATTCGCACTGTTTTCCTGCTGTGTCTGTGAGGAAATTCCACAAGTTGAGTTTTCCAGAGGGAGTTTGAAAAGGGGTTCTACTTTGCACAAAATTAAGGGCAGTTTGAAGGTCTGCTAATTCTAGCTTATTTATTTGTGCAATCAGCAGATATTTGCTGACTTCTGTGCTACATTATACTCATACACCTTACATCCACGAAGCTCCCATTTTAGCTGAAAAGCTACCATCAATGAATGCATGCAAGACTCAATCAGCTATCAAAATATTTATAACTTGTGGTAAGTGATATGAAAGACCAGAACAATGGCCTGAGGTTGAGATAAGAAGGGAATATCTGCTTTTTATAAGGTGATCAAAGATTTCTTCTTCAAGGAAGTGAAATGTAAGTTGAAGGCTGAAAGATAAGCAGGACCTCATGGTCCGAGGAGTGGATGGAGGAGAAAGACTCTGTACAAAGGTCATGAAGCAGGCAAGTGCCTGCTGTTCCCAGACTTTGAAGAAAACTTGTGTGGACGGGCTAATGGGCGGGTAAGAGAAAAGCCTTTGGTGAAGCTGGTGAGGCAGTTAAAGCCAAAATCTAAGGGATCTGTAAGCCATGGTAAAAAAAGTTCAGGTTTATCCTAAGAATAATCTCTCAACAGATCCAATCAGAAGTATGACATAATCCTGACAAAATCTTACTTGGGCTTTAAGAACCTGACTGGCCACTGAGTATGGAATATAGTGAAAACGAGGAAGAGCAGAGGCAGGAACCTTTTCAAGAGTTGCAGGCGTTTTGGCTGGAGGATGATGGTGCCATCAGCAAAGGAGAGGAAGGGAAGTAGATTTCATCTGAGCTACAATTTGACAGTGGCATCACATCCATGACAGGTAATCCACTGGATGCAGGGGGTGAGAGAAACTGCAGGATTAAGAACTAAGACTGCGGCTCGTGCATCAGGATAAATGGGCATGCCGTTTTACTGCAATGCAGGTGACTGTAGGGGCAGAGCGAACTCTGCATTGGACAAGAGAAAGAGGTGTCCTCAAACTGCTCTGGAGATGAGTCCCTTGGGGTACTAGTTAAAAATACCTGTGTCCCATCCTAGTGCCCACTGCAGTGAAAAATACCTGTGCCCACTGCAGTGAATACTCTCAGTGACAAGCTGAGAAGGCTTTTGTCTTGACACACACTGTGGGTGGTTTTCTGTCATGTGGGAAGTTGGGAAAACATCCTACAACAAGGATAGAACCTTCGTGCAAGAGGGTTCCGTGTGATACAGTGCAGGTTCAGAGGATGGGTTAAGTAGGATGGTGAAAGACCCTTGGGCTTCCTTTGCTGAAGCCAATGACCTTAATCTAAGTACCCAGCATGATACCTGGCATAGAAGAGTCAATTATATTCAACCCAAGGACTACATGTGAGTACACTTCAACTTATTGTGTGAATTGAACTCATTGTTTTGGTTAAGATCGCATTAACTGCTGTAACATCAATTCTAAAGCAATAAAGGTTTTAGGCAGGTTCCTTCTGTCTCCTGCCTCTGCCATCGCACAGGGCAGAGGATCCCAAACTTTCTTAGTTCATGGCACCCTCATTGTCCCAGTAATTTTTCACAGTGCTCCTAAACCAAATGAAATACATAGCAGTTCTGTTAAGTAATTAGCCTCAACAACTCAGTACATGTTTATGTACCAGCAATCTAGTGGCTGCTTGAAAAAATTGTGCACGTAAATTGAAAGAAAAAAAATATTCTTAGTACCACGATTACGTACCCGTTGAAATATGTGTGCTCGTTGGGCACTGCCCAGCTTAAGTCCCGAGATCATATTGGATACCACCCACCTTCATTCCCTGGTCCATATTGACTTTAATGCCTCACTTCCTTTTCCTTACAACAACCACAAAGATAAAAAATTCTGGAAAGATATGCAGTGTGATCTAATGTTGAAACTGTCCATTGCCTGGAACTAGCGATTTGTGTAGTATTTGATCAATCATGCCATTTTTCCTTGAAAATGTATAATGTCCCAAGGAAACCCTGTGAATTTGCTATGGTTCCTCGGGGTGCCCCATACAGTGTTTAGAAACTTCAACTCATGAGTCTTGGGATCCTTGTCTTTCAGCCGAAAGATGAAAAAGGAGAACAGAGGATGGCCCACGGGAGGTTTCCATGGTCTGTGTGTGCAAGTGGTGCACATCACTTTGGATGGTGTTGAACTGACTACAACTGCCCCTCAGCCACCCCAACCTGCACAGCCCGGGAAAGGCAGTCCCGCTCCATGCCCAAGAGAAGAGAGGGGAAGGTTCGGTGAACAAAGAGATGGCTTCTGCTACATTCCTAACCCTTGGCACTGAATCTTTTTGACCCGATTGTATCAAATGGTCAAAACAGGAGAGAAAAAGCAGGACTTTGCAACCCACAGGCTGAAACAGCAAGGACATCTAAGACATACATTTGCTACCTGCAACTACTAACCAAAGTATTGATTCAGATCAGAATTTCTCAACCACAACACTGGTGCCATGCTGCTGTGGGTGCTGTCACGGGCACTGCAAGATGTTGAGCTGCATCCTGGCCCCGACCTACTAGGTGACAGCAGTGCTCCCCCCACTGTAAGTGGAGCAATCACCGAATGCTTCCTGGCTGGGGGCACAATTGCCCCTGATTAAAATCCACTGATTTCAATGTCTCTGGTTATATTTTGCTTGCTTGTTCATTTTGTTGATTAGGCTCCAGTTTGATTGGCTGCAGATCTCACCTTATAGGTGAGATCATATGGTATTTGTCTTTCATCACCTGGCTTATTTCACTTAGCATAATGCTCTCCAGCTCCATCCATGCTATTGCAAAGGGTAGGAGCTCCTTCTTTCTTTCACATATACATACTCTGTAACCTAGCAATTTCACTTCTATGCTACGGGTGTAGGTTAGCATATGTCCATAGAAAGATTAGTACAAGAATATTCATCATAGCCCCAAATTGGGAAACAAACCCTAATGTCCATCAACAGGCTGATGTATAAACAAAAAAGGTATATCATACAATGGAATACTACTCAGCAGTAAAACAGCATAAATGGCTAGTACATATAACATAGATGAGTTTAATATACATTATGCTAAACAAAAGAAGCCAGATATATGATTCCATTTATATATTTTTCTAGAATTGGCAAAATGGATCTATGGCACTATTAGAGTGGTTAATTTTTTTTTTTTTTGAGACATTGAAATAAAGAACAAACTGACAGTAACCAGAGGGGAGGGGTGAGGGGGATAACAGAGGAAAGAAGGGGAAGAGTTGCCAAAGAACATGTATAAAGGGCCCATGGACAAAGGCAAAGGGGGTTAGAATTGAGGATGGGAGGTGGGGCAGGGGAAAGTGTGGCAGGTAATGGAGACAACTGTACTTGAACAATAAAAAACAATAATAAAAAATATCTGCACCCAAAAAAAAAAATCCACTGATTTACACAGAATATTAGAAGGGATTAAAAGAAGTTAGAGTTGCTCTCCAATTCAAGAATGCTCAAGAATTGAATGTTTGGATACATTCAATTTAAGTTTCTCATAGTACAACTCATCAAGTCCATTTTAATCTTATCTAAGCTATTTCAGAGGGCCTTTCTATTAAGGTGCCCCCTCTCAATGGAATGAAAGCTTCCATTTTCCTACCTTCAGGAAGTGTTGATTGCTGCTGGCTCACAGCAAGTCTCCCCCCCTCCCGCCCCCACCCCCACCCCAGCATCTGTCCTTACAGCAGGGGAGCTGAAGCTGCCTTGCCCAGGCCATCTCTCTTCCCCAGGGGACAGTCCTTATCCAGTAACTGTTGGATGTGGAGGAGAGGGGAGGGTACAGGCCTGCCTCCCGCCCTTTCGGTGGGGATCTCTCCAACACTTCCGATGCAACGGCATCACGTGCATTTCAACCCCTCCCTCTGTATGTTTTGCTCTTTCCTCGCTGCTTTAAAGGTGTTGCACCCTGGAGCAATTTCAAATAAACTTCTTGCATCAAAACCTGTCTCAGAGTCTATTTCCAGGGAACCTGACTTATAACACATACCTTGAGCCTTTATTTTAAGTTAATACAGATAATACCATTATTCTGCCCCTCTTTTAATGTTGGAAAAATGCCTTTTTCTTTTATTACAGTTCTGTTTAGCCAAGTTCTACCATTTTTATGTATTAACCGTATCCTCATGCATTATCTACAAGTTCAAGTTTCACTACTCTTTAAATGTAGTAGGAACCTAAGGACAGATGCAAGTCTGAATGCAGAATGTTTTTAAATCTTAAAGGCTATTTTACAGTTCTGTTGCCACACCTAATTCCAAATTTTCATTGAGACTCACTAATTCTCCCCAGATCATTCTACCTAGTTACAGAAACAATTTTTTTGTACACTCATGTTATCGATTTATATACTATTTAATTCAATTATATAATTACAATTATATATAACTTGCATAAACAAGCTTGGGGACAAGGAAAACTAAGGGCAAACTCACGTGGTGATTAGAAGCCACTGTAAGTCACAGTATCACTGTGTTTGACCAGCAGGGAGTTAGGTGATCAGAAGTGTCCGAGTTTCTGCACCCACTCAGCTCAAAGACTCAAGAGAATCAGGAATTGATCCTTGTCCGACTAATGCTGGGTGGACAAAACAGAATTATTCTGTCTCAGGAAGTCTGGAATCCTCCAGGTCCTTTGTTTATAGGTAAAGAAACCAAGCTTAGAGAGAGAAATTTATCTTGGTGATAGCCAATATTAGAAATCAGGTTTTCTGATGATTAGATCAGGACTCTTTCTGATACACTGTACCACAGACCCAGACTAGAGATATCAATTAGGAATTATAATTCAGTCACAAATTGCAGACTTTTGGTTCCTTGAAAGTAGCATGAAAATGTTTATGTCTGATGCTCATTGGGATAGAAGGGTAATGTGTCTTGATATTTGTTCAGTATTCAGAACTGTGAACCAGCTTTCCTGACACTCCCAGTACAAGTGACAATGAACTGACCCTGAGGTAATGAGGATTTAGGTAAATGAGTCCATGTACGTAATTATGAAAAAAGCTTTCACCAGTAAATAGCAAGCATTTTGTCTGGGGCCATATTATCACAGTACAATGAATGCTGGCTCTATGCACTGTCTCAAGAGATTACAAAGTAAATAGTCAAACTGTTCTTTTCATTTTTTTGAAAAGAAATTACAGAAAACATTTTCTTCTGTCACTTAGTGAAACTGACAAGGAAAAGAATTTCTAAAAATATTTTTTCAGCCTACATGTTCACTATAAAAATTCCCATCTGAAATAATTGCTCCTTTATTGCAAAGTTATTAAGTCGGTAGCACCTTATTTAAAAATACTGTGCTTTTTTAATTTTTATTGTTGACACCATTGTAAATGTCCCAATTTTCTGCCCTTTGCCCCCTTCCCCCCAGCCCCCACCCCCCTTCCCTCTTGCCATCACCACACTGTGGTCTGTGTCCATGGGTAATTCATATATGTTCTTTAGCTAACTGTACTTTATATTTTAAAAAAACCTTAATTATATAAAATGTTACTTTGTGAATTATTTTGCCCCAAATTAAAATATATTTTTCTTCTCATGAAAGAGTTGTGTGTATACATATGTATGTTCAGTTACATATATGTATATATTCAATACATGTATGTATTATATATACATATGCATGAAGCTTAGAATGAACCAACATTTTAAAGAAATGAATTGTATGTTATTTGAGAATAAATTGGGGGGAAATCAATTATTCAGGATAAATCAATTAAAGAAGTGTTCTAGTTAATACATGCATAGATATGACAAATAACACTGCTATGAGTGTACTTGAACATAGCTGTCAGTACATATATGTACACGTTTCTCTTGGTTCTGTACCCACAGGCAGAACTGCCGTGTCACAGGGCACACACACGGAATTTTAGCAGTCACTACCAGATGGCTTCCCGCCGGGGCTCTGCCATGGGACCCCCACCAGCCACGCCGTGCTCTGCTGTGCGTCCTCAGCCACGTGTGGTCTTTCCTGTGTTCATGCAGGATGGCATGTCATTGTGGTTTTAATCTGCATTTTCATGATGACTAACGAATGACTGCTTCTACATATGCTTATTCGTCACTTCGACATCACTGTTGGTAAAGGATCTGTCCAAATCTTTCATCCATCCTTTGATTGGATTGTTATCATTTTTAATTAATGTTCAAAAACAGTTGTCTCCATTTTCCCACCACCTGAAACACCAGTTCAAAAGAACCTGTGCACCCCAATGTTCATAGCAGCACAATTTACACTAGCCAGGTGCCGATTGGATTGTTTATTCTTTGTCACCTGATTTCTAGGAATTCTTTACTTGTGATACGAGCCCCTGATCAGATATACTTATTGCACATATTTTTTCTGCTTTTGGGCTATGCAGTCCTGTTTGTATCAATCCTAGAGCTATTGGATTGTTTCATGGTCACTCAGTTCAGAGAGAGAGAAACAACCCAGGCTTTCATAGGAGGAGACATCGAACTGTTCCTGTACGATTTGGGGCAAGTCTCTTCGCTAACTATGAAGGATCTTTCTGCGCCTCTTGTAAGGTGGAGCTAGCAAGGCCATTCACACTGTGTTGTGAGGTGCAAAGGAGCCATTTTGAGTAACAGAGCCTAGCAGAGTGTCCGGAACATGTTAGATGCTTAATCCACTTTATAGGATGAAGGGCAACACAATATACTTTGTTTAATTTTGCCTTGAGTGTCTGACACTGGCTATGGGCTTTTACTATTTTTTATTTTTATTTTTTTTAATTTTTTTTATTTTAGTTTATTTAGTACAGTTTCTATCCTTTATTCCCATTCCAGCCCACCCACCCATCCCTCCCCTCCTCCCTCCCCTTTCCAACCCCCCTAGTTTTGTCCATGTGTCCTCTAT
>CM052548.1:20220228-20269895 GCA_028533065.1 Trachops cirrhosus
ACAGGAACAAATATAGAGGACACATGGACAAAACTAGGGGGGTTGGAAAGGGGAGGGAGGAGGGGAGGAATGGGTGGGTGGGCTGGAATGGGAATAAAGGATAGAAACTGTACTGAATGAACTAAAATAAAAAAAATAAAATAAAATAAAATAAAGGATATAATATGCCTTGCCCTATCCCTTGAGTTAGTCCTAACCTGCCTTAGATACGAGTTCAAGATGTTAATAGAATGATTACACCTCACTTTCCAGGATTACTTGATCCTCTGGATAAAATTCTACAGTCATTACTCTATACTAGTCAGTGAGTCATTTTCTTTCCATGGGCCCCTTCTTGTACCTACTAGATCCCCACATTATTAACACTAACTTCCAGTCATGAGAGAAAAAAAAAAAGAGGACTTAGGCCCTGGAAGAACAAAATGTTCTGCAAAAGTCATTACCATAATGTTCACAGAGACCGGGAATGCAATCGAGTTCAGAGTAAATCTCGGGGCTACTTTTCCTGCGTAGTTAACGTTTTCTCCTCATAGTCTCTTTAACTGCTTTACAGGAGCTACTCAGCTCCAGGGGATCTGCCCTTCCCCGCGCAGGTAATTGGCGCGCTTGTCACATTAAGTGATTTGTATCATATTATACACTCTGTGCTCCCCAGGATACTACTTTATGATACGAAGCCAATCATTTTCTTGTGCATCGGACAAACAAGCCCTTGTGAAAGAGGTCTTTTTGCAGCGTGTGCCCAGTAACCTAGAAAACGAAGCTGCATAGCGTACTCTGAAGAATTATTCAGAAGAGCAATTTCCAACCACTGTGCTGCAAGAATTTTTCAAACATGCACTACGTGACTATTTAGTCAGGGGCACTGCTCTCTTTTCCCTTAGATTGTCAAATTTAAAGAATGACAACAGCCAACACAACAATAGCCATCCAGTGTGAATGAATCAAAATTATACCTATTTTTTTTCAGATCAGCAAAAATTTGATTTTTTGGTGTGCCACAGAATTTTAGTAGTTTATGTGTGTCATGAGATGGAAAAGGTTAAAAATCACTGATTCAGAATAATCACTAATTTACTTTTGTATGCACACCATCCAAGCAATAGTTCCTATAGAGGTGTTTATACAATTGGAAAAACTGGTAAGAAAGTTATATAATTGGAAAGGGTGGTAAGAAGTTCAGTCTTTTTTTTTAACATTTTTTTAAATTGTTGTTCAAGTACAGTTTTCTGCCTTTTCCCCCCACCCCACCACCCCAGCCCTCCCTCCCTCCCTTCCGTTTCCACCCCACCTTGTTATTGTCCATGTGTCCTTTACAATTGTTCAATCTTAACTAATATTATAAATGATACTTCCATAGTTCTTGAAGCGCATAAGATAAAGCTGAACTTTCTGATCTAAGTAGTAATGATCAAAGTAATAGCTTTAGATTTTCTATTAGCCTCTCAGAGCAGTACCTATGTCATTGCGAACACTTCAGTTGTACTTGGTTAACCACCACTGGGCAATAGAACAATTTATTTCTAAGAAGATGTACACCTGGCTCTTAAAAGTAGACCCAAATGGACATGAGGATGTGTTCCTTGCTTTGTATTTTAATCATCATTCTGCCCTCAATCTTTGTGAGTGTTGTAGTTACCAGTTGTGGAATTCCTGGAGTTTTAAAAGCTCCTGCACAGCTACTGTCACTGCCCATGATCCAACAATTCCTCATTTGATAAAGAGAGAAAAAAGGACAGAGCCTGGCCCAACTCCAGACTGCCATTTGTTGTTTCCAAAATAACGTACTATCTAGAGATTATGAAGGTAATATAGATCTGGAATGAGAAACTTCTCTACCTGCCTCTCTGTTTTGGCTAGAGGTTGGCCAGATGAGGAGGGTTCAGGGGAGACTGAGATTAGAAGTCATCACCCCAATCACAGATGCAAGACTGGGAATCATCACTTTTATCAGTTATATACAATTATAACCACACAATGTCATGTATCTTGCATAATACTTAGCTTGGAATATCATCTAGTTTGCACTGATCCTCAGCTTAAAAAAATCAGTCCATCCAGAGCCTCACTTTACTCCTGACATCATACCCTAAGATCTTCTGAGGCCAATCCAAAAGCAATAAAAACTCATGCTTTCTTTGTTAATTAAGATGCCCTTTCAGATTTTCCTTGTGCTGTTCTCCCTTCCTGTAACATATCAATGAGGCTCCAGTTACTTATATCACAGCACATCTCTTTGAATAAGATATTTTCACATATAAAATATGAAAACATAATGTTGATATAAAATATATCCAATTAGGTTATAGATTAATACAAATATGTATTGCTTAAAAAAGAAGCAAATGATCAAGGAGACTCTGAGAATCTATACTTAGCAAATTGATCTCCATTATAAATCATTGGAATGCAATATTGTTTGGTAACTCTGTAGCACTCTTCCTTAAAGAACTCAAGAGCCTTGGAATTACCTTGAAAATGTCATTTTAGCCCTGGCTGGTGTGGCTCAGTGGATTAAGTGCTGGCCTGTGAACCAAAGAGTCGCTGGTTTGATCCCCATGGGCCAGGTCCCCAGTAGGGGATGTGCAAGAGGCAACCACACATTGATGCTTCTCTCCTTTTTCTCCCTCCTTTCCCCTTTTTCTAAAAATAAATAAAATCTAAAAAAAAGAAAATGGCCTTTTAAACTATTCTAATACTTATCAGTAGTACTGAGTTACTGCTAGCAGAAAAATTTAAAAGAACATCCTAGAGACACATAATGGCACTTGGTACTAATAAGCACAGGAGAGACAAGCTTGGATGGAAAACAGCGCTGACAATCCATCCATAGCAGTGACACGCAAGGCAGGTCACTTAACCTTTACACCTCCATCTTCTCATGGAAGATGGAATAATAACGTCTGTCATGCTTAACTGTGAGTGTTACTCAAAGAGCAAAATTCAGTAATGGCATGTGAAAAGAACTGCAAAATGACAAAGCACTACACAAAGTGGTTGTGACTGTGTATAAGCTTTAGGTTTGATATGGCTTGTTTTGTGAATTTCCACTGTCATGACACCTTCCCCCTATGCTGTCCCCATGTCCAGTCATCCTAATTTTCCACACCAAACAAATCAAAACAGCACCGCTTCTAGAGAAATGGAATCTACATATCGTGAATTGTAGATCCCGTTCTATTTACTTATTGACTTGAATTTGCACCAGTGGTAGGAAGTAGGATTGAGGGATGAGAGGAGCAGCACAGCAAATCAACTTCAGTAAGTGCCAACACTGAGGAGTCAACTTCTCCAAAGGCTTTGGATAGCTATGGGAATCAAAAACAATTCATTTAAAATGTAATTTTGCATGTGATTAATCTATCATCTGGTCTGATTGCCTGTGGTACATTTTTATAATTATAAATTGCATGGAGAATAAAAGTAATTCAAATAATCTTATTGGCTAAGGCACAGGGCATTAATTCAGTTTATAATAGCAATAATGACCTCAGCCCAGGACATTTCCAGGCAATTAATGACCGGTTGGAGGTAATGGCCCGAGTTTCAGCCAAGGACCATCAACTCCTCTTCGCTGGTCATCAATCCTCAGAAATGCCCAGTGCTCAGAGCACAGTCAGACCTCTTTGGAGTTTGACACTATCCCAGCTTCTTATTTTCAAGAGAATTTGTTGCTCTACTCTTTCCCCTAAAAACCTATTTTGCTTGTAAACTAGGTGAAAATGATTGATAGTATTTTTTTCAGGAAAGAGAAAAAGTACATTTAATTAGGAAGAAAATTATGAAGTAGGAAATCAAACTTTCATTAAATAGTTATATTTAATTACAGAATAATTTTAGGAAAGAGTGTTAGAGAACATGACTTCAAATCTCTGCTCTTTTACTAATTTTATAAGTTTGAACAATTTCTCTTAAATCTGGTACTCATTTTACTCCTTAAAAACAGGAATAATAATATCTATCCAGTAATCTTGGTCTCTTCTTGAATTGCGCCCCTGTGATTTATTTTTATTGATTTATCTTTTACTAAATTTATTGGGGTGACATTGGTTAATACAATAACATTATGTAGGTTTCAAGTGTACATTTCTATGATACATGATCTGTATGTTGCATTGTGTTTGAATAATAATTAATCCATGGAACGTAAGAACAACCCATAGCCATAATACATTTAGTAGAACCGTAATATGGAAAACATAGTACAGACTCAAAGTACTAGACATCCATTTTCCAATTCTACAACTGCCTCAAAATCAGTCCTATTAGAAAGAGTCTGGGCGGTGAGCCCCTATTTTGGTGGTTTAATTTTTCTCTCCCAGAGAGAACATTGTCGCTTACTTGTAATTTACAGATTTCTAATTTCTACCTAACAACTGCCTTGTTTGACTTTGCATTCTTTGCCAGGATGAGTAGGAAACACAGCAGAGGGAAACACGACTCTTCATATGCAAACCCAAGCGATACCGCATGACAATATCATCAGTCATTTCAAGCTCCTCTAGTGCACCTCACACATTTTTTTTCCATTTCACAGGAGGCATATGAAACAGATGACCTGGATCCGTAGCATGGCACATGCAGGCTCTTTGTGAGCCACTCGAGCAGAGAGAGGGATTCTCCGCCAGCCAGCCCATCTCAATGGGAGGCCACCAGCTTGCTGCCCACCCCCGGAGCCACAGCTACAGGAAAAGCACTGCAACATCCAATTGAGTTTGCCTCTCACCAGGCCCACTCCTCCCTTTCTCTTTTTCTTTTTTAAGAATTCCTTTGTCATTTTAATCCATCTCGAAAAAGGCAGAAGTCATGAAATGACAGTATGTAAAGTGGCCTGTACCATCAGGGTCACGTGCCCAGAGGGCATAGCCTCAGACCACCTGTGACTGGTAATGAACGAGAGGATGCCTTCATTCTGAGATCACATACATGCATAGCCAGTCCTGGCTGAAGTTTTTGACTTCTAGTCATTATCTATTTGAAAAGGCAAACTGTTGAAATATTTGTATTATTGTCAAGTGGACGATTTATTATCATTATTGCTTACATTAAGAGCTAATGTCCACAGTAGGCCTCATGCAGGCTCTGCAAAGTGGCGGTCCAGACAAGGAGAGAGAGAGGCCCTCGGCAGCTGGATGAACAGCTCCCAGAGGGGGTTTCTCAGTGGGAACAGGAGACATGTTGCCTGGGCATCCAGGTCTGGTCATCAAAGATGACTGATGATAGGAACAGTCAAAATAATGTTAATAACAACACACTCTTATACAGTAGAGAAAAACATTGCATTTCCACGTTTTCCTACTGGGATGATGAGTATCTGTCATTAAAACCATTATTTCTCCTGTCAAAAAAGCAGACATGAAATAACTCAAAAACTGTCACAAAGAACACATATATTTATGGTTTGATGTTTGACAGAGGAAAAAAAGTCCAGAATATGGGATGCTGCCCATGTCTTAATGTCCCTCCACACAGGGACCACATGCAGGTGTGAAACAATTGAGATATTAACCACTGTTAAGTGGGAATACAAAAATACTAAAAATATAATTTATCAAATTCTGCTAAGGTAGATTTGATGTGCTGGAACAATGCACATTTTAATTTAATAGAGAAACTATGCAAATGAATACTAATTCTGGATGCAAATTAAGTTTTACACAATAAAAATAAATTTAATATCAGGGGGAAAAAGCAGTAATTTTTATGTCATTTTTACAGGAAGCAGCTGATGATCCATGTCAAGAGTCCCAACTTGATTTCTGGAGGCAGAAACTTGAAAGAACGTGTATTCTACAGGTAGAGCATAACTACATCATTGGTTCAGGACCAGATTATCTGTGCTGGAGCTCCGAGGATTCAGGAATCTTGGGCCCTATTTAGCAGAGTTGAGAAATAAACTCATGTCAGTCTTAACACAAAGCCGATGCGCTTTCTGCCTCACTGTGGCCCACATGCTAAAATCCCTTCCTTTGATTCCATGCAATGTGCTATTTCACTTAGATTTCTCAAACCATTTAACTGTGTAAATAGGAGAAAAGCTAGTTTAGTTTTCTCCATTACTAATCATCTATCTAACCTGTTCAACCATAAAAGAAGACAGTATATGCCTTCAAAACACTTTGATTTGCATCCCATTAGAGATTATAATCTGGAAAATCTTTTCATCTAAGGAAGTCTGCAGCTTCAATCAGAAAATGGCAAAGAAGCGATGTCAATACCCAAATTGCAAAGCATGTTTTAAAAACACTCCCCAAAGAACATTTAAACATTAATAATCAAGATCAAGAATCACTTTTGCAAGTAGCATAAAAGTTGTGCAAATGTGTTTAAACCATGTGTGAGAGAAAAGTCATGTGGCTAAACATTATTCCCAATTGAATCTAGGAGGAATTTGGAAAAGCACTCGTGGCGTGTATACCGTATGGGTACCAAGCCGACAGTTTGTCCTCTTAGCTCTTCGAATTACAGGGTCTCTAAGATGTTTATCTTGTGGAGTCCTATATTTAAGTTCCATTAAAATTATACAGTGAGTGTTAATGTATAGTGGGGTTCTGTTCACTGGGAATGTGTTATATTGGTTATTTCTACAGATGCTTATGAGCATGTACAGTGCAGTTACTTTACATTTAGAAAGCTGGGTTAGGAAACTGATGAATTGCAAAGTCACCTGTCAAAGAAGATGCCTTTTTATTCTCTTTCAAAATAAGCATTTTAGGAGGTTATAATGGAAAGTGCATCATTTTATTCCTACTTATGGAACAGATGGACACAACATGCTCCTTGTGAGTTGATAATTTTAAGATGTGGTTCATAGTCTTTAGAGATGTAACAACAAGCCAACATAGAAATAGGAGATTCTCAGTTTAAAAGGGGGCTTTATTCTAAATCTCTGTAGAGCAGTTAGTTGTTCAAACTGACTGTTCTTTCCCCTACAAACAACTGTATACATAGTGATCACATTGCTAAAACATCACAATGGAGCCAGCTATTAATATAGCTAAAATGGGACCTAAGATCTTTGTTCTGAGGTCAGACTCAACCATGCAGACAGGACAGGAGAAGGATGTCAAGTAAAGCTTTTCTTCCTTATAGCTAGTTGCAGGATGAACTTCAACAGGCTTTCAAAATACACAGCATTAGCACCTTAGACCAGGTCATCTCTAAGTGCTAAGGAATGTTCAATGGTAACCTTACATAAGTGGGCACTTTGACCTTAGCTTCTAGTTTGTTCTAGTTTGATGGTTCAAAAATGTCAGTTCAGAAAATGATTCAAGTCTATAGTCTCTCCTATCTGGGAAAAAAGGTCGCTGATTTTCTTCCTAATAGATACCACACAACCTAAGCCTATACCTTCAGGAGCATGAGTGAAGTTCCACCACAGAACTTGCATTAGAACATGTTTTAGACTGCTAGAAATGGAAAGCTATATAAAATGGTATAGGAAGGTGCCCCTGCAAGAAGGTCAAAGAGATTAAGACTTTCACTGGATTAAGAATGAACTAAATAACCTCACGATCATGCCCCGTGTCTTTGTAGCTCTTCACAGTAAGATAATGCTAAGGATAATCTGATACCATGCTTTATTTACAATAAACATATTTCTCTTTATCACGTTCTTAAATCCCCCCCAAAAAAGTCTTGTTACTTGACAAGGCAGTAAGATCATAGACTTAAGGCATAATATTATATGGTCTTTAACCCACAGTACTCCTGGTTTCAACATCAGCCACCTACTACACTGTCTGAAATTTTCTTGGGGCAGATGAATCTTGATGTGGGCAAGAAGGCATTAGGAGAGCTGAATGTCATTCAACCAGGGAAGTCTATGATGGATGGGCCAAGAGCATGTTGTCTGTACCAGACATGACTGCATAAAAATCCATTCCAAATTGAGTGCTTTAAACCCATAATCATTTATTTGCTCACAGTTCTGCCATTTGTGCAGGCTGGGAAGAAATTCCTTGTTCCCATGTGTTTTTAGGCAGGGTTCCCTCTAAAGGTTACACTCATTGGAAGTTCAGCTGCAGGCTAGAATGTCCAAGATGGTGTCATATTCATGCCTGATGGTTCAGCTGGATAGCTGAAATATACAGAGGCCCTCAGGACACTTCTCTCCGTCCACGTAGTCTGTCTTGCAGGGTAGCTGGTATTTTTTGCATGATGGCCCAGAGCTCCATGAGAGTGAAAGCAGAAGTTCCAGGCCTCTTAAGACTTGGCACTTAAGGCCTGGCACTGGTGCAGTGTCAGTTCCATTGCATTCCCACAGGTCAGAACACTCACAGAGCCAGCTCAGTTTCAAGGAGGGCAAATAGACACAACCTGGTGATGGGACGAGCAGCAAAAAACAAAAACCTGTGATCATCTGTAATGCAGAATAATGACC
Organism: Trachops cirrhosus; assembly: GCA_028533065.1. Classification (NCBI taxonomy): domain Eukaryota; kingdom Metazoa; phylum Chordata; class Mammalia; order Chiroptera; family Phyllostomidae; genus Trachops; species Trachops cirrhosus. The sequence goes on from CM052548.1 coordinate 20,228,612, forward strand.
CTGCAGGTAAAATTGGACAGTCACGCAAACCTGATAGAAGGTGGTTTAGAAAGGAGGATTGAGAATGATCTGAAGATAATTGCTGTTGCCCCCAGCCCCCGCCAGTTTTCCAGACTGCTGGAAAAGTTTAAATCTGGCCATCCACAACTTCTTTAGCACCCAGTTATGACAGCGTTAAAGTATAGAACAGCGGTGGTGAACTACGACTCATGTCAATTGTCCCTGTAAATAAATTTGGGGGGCCTGGCAGGGTGAAGGGCTCTTGCAAAGAAGGACTGTGAGAAGAAGGGCTCTTTGCCATCAGTGAGGTAGTGACCAGAGAAAACAGCATCAGTGACCACAGGTGCATCCATGGAGTGGCTGTCAAGAAGCGTGCCCCTCAGTCATTCAAAGAGATCGGGAAATGTGGAGGAGATGGGAACTCCAGATGAGCACACTGACACCGGGCGCAACCAGGCCGTCTGGGCCAAAGGAATACAGGATGCCCACACTGTATCCGGGTGAAGTTGTCCCGAAAAGTCTGCAGTTAATATGGATGAGAAGTGCTGATTGTTGAATAAAGTTATAAAGCTGAAAAAAAGATTTATTGGAACATCCCGTCCTCCTCAGGCATTTATTCTCAGTTTATGGCTGCGTTAGTGCTACAGCAGCAGAGTTGAGTAGCTGTCACAAAGAACATGGTGGCCCGCAAATCCAAAGATGTTTACTTTATAGCCTTAGTAATTTGCTAGGACTACCATAACAAACTGGGGGTGGGGTTAAACAACAAAAATTTGTTCTCTCGATAGTTCTGGAGTCTAGTCAAGTCTAAAATCAAGGTGCCACAGGATTGATTCCGTCTGCAGGATGTGAGGGAAGGATGTGTCTGGGCCTGTCCTCTCAGCTCATCGACTGCCATCACCCTGTGTCTTCACATTATCTTGCTTGTGCCTTTCTGTGTCCGTATTTCCTCCGCCTGGAAGGAAACTGAATTAGGGACTGCCCTAAGGATGTTGCTTTAACTTGATTACCTCAGCAAAGACCCTACCTCCATTCCAAGGTATGGGGGATTAGGGCTTCCACATGTGTAGTGGGGCAGGAGAAAAAGACAGTTTAACCTGGAACAATGGTTTTTTCACAGAAGTGGTGTGTTGACCCCTGGAAAAGAAGAGAGGGGCAAATCTAGCTTTCAGAGGCCTTGGAGTCTAGTGTCAATTCTACACTGTACCAGCTTGGTCACTAAAAACAAGTCACCAGAACTTTCTCTTTCTATATCAGTAAATTACATTCAGCGGTGCTTTGATTACTGTGCAGGGTGATCCTAAGATAAAATTGGCATGCTATGCAAGCAAGTAGCACAAAAAACAAAAGATATTTTCATGAGTTATATATTTACTGTATACACTTTGAATAACATTAAATTATGTATATTATGAATTAATTTATAGAAAAATAAACTTGAATAATTTAAATCTGGGACTTTTTCTATTTGAACTTGAGCTTGGCCTTCATTTAGTAGGAAATATATTAGCAGATTCCACCTGGTTGGGGAAGAAAGTGGCCATAGTGCTCAAATTTCTTCAATGTTTCTGAACCGTGTTGCTTAGTATCCAAGGTTTATCTACGAGGTAGCCAGCCATGTGCTATGACAAATAGAGACATTTACTGAAGAAGATGCAAGACACAAGAAACATTGTACATAGGACAATGGCACCCCAGTCCCTTTCAAAGTAGGCACCTTGGGACTTTCCCAACTGCCATCAGCTGCCCCATTGTATTTTCCTGAATCTCATAGATGGTCTGAAATCTCTTCCCTTTCAAAGGTGATTTTAGTTTTGGGAAAATCCAGAAGTCACAGGGCACCATATCTGGGCTGTTAGGGGGCCTGAGTCTCCTGGGTGATTTGATGTTTTGCCAAAAGACTCTGCATGAGACATGATGCATGAGCTGGTGCACTGGCATGATGAGGCTGCCAATCACCAGTTACCCATAGCTGCATTCTTCTGAATCATCGAAATAGTTCCCATCGAGGACTATTCAAGCTTAATGCAAAATTTGATGCAGATTCATTGCTCTACTTGCTCAGTCATTTTGAATGCGACGGCCACATAGTACACATGCTCACTCAACAGTGTCTACTGCCCCCACTGACTAGTACAGTGAAGTCATCATTATTCATGCATGTGCATTCCGGTCCACTCTCCTTGGCTGCCAGGTTACATCAATGCCACACAAACTATCCTTGTTATATTAACAATGGTTGCACTTTTCAAAGATATACCTCATATACTGACCCATTATTTTCTTTTTAAAAATTTTGTATTGTATTTTTTCATTAACATTTAACCCTCTTATACTCTCTCACCTCCCACAATCACCACACTGTTGTCCATGTTCATGAGTCCTTTTTCCTTTTTGCTCGATTCCTCTACCCTCTAACTTTCCCCACCCCAATAGCTGTCATCCTGCTCTCTATCTCAAAGTCTGTCTGTTTTGCCTTTTAGTTTAGCTTGTTCATTAGATTCTACTTGTAACTGAAGTCATATGGTATTTGTCTTTCTAATTTCACTTAGCATAATGTTCCACTCCTATAGGATACATTTTTCTTGTTTTTATGGCCAAGTAGTATTCCATTGTACAAATGTCCCACAGTTGTTCTGTCCACTCACCTACTGATGGACACTCAGGCTGCTTGCAAAAAATTGGACAGGTGTATGGAGAAAAATGAAACTAGACCACCTTCTTACACCACACACAAGAATAAATTAAAAGTGGGTCAAAGACTTAAATGTTAGATATGAAAACATAAAAATTCTAGAAATCTGCCTTTTGACCCAGCAATCCCCCTTCTGGGAATATATCTGAAGAGCCTCTAAACACTAATTCAAAAGAATATAAGCACCCCATGTTCACTGCAGCATTATTTACAGTTGCCAAGATATGGAAATGGCCCATGTGTCCATTGGTAGATGAGTGGATTTAACAACTATAGGACAGTTACACAATGGAATACTACTCAGCTGTAAAAAAAAAAAAAAAGAAGAAGAAGAAGAAAAAATTACCCTTTGGGACAGTATGCATGGACCTGAAGAGCATTAAAAATTATTTTTAAACAGTTCAGTGAAAAGATATTAATTTTTATGAAAGATAAATGGTTCTATAATAAATGTCAATCTAGCTTCCCACATAAGAAAAAAACTAAAAGAGGTCATCACCACTAAACCAGTATTACAAGAAATGTTAAAAAAAGAAAAGATAATAATATGGGTAAGAAAATAAAGGAAAGAAAAAAATTCTCAATGACAAAGGCAAACATTAGTATAAACAATGGCTCAAAAAAATATAAAGCTAGTAAAGGCTAAAAGGCGGTAGTGGGAAGATCACGTGCAATTACACCAAAAAACTAAAGGATGCCCACAAACATACATGCATACAATAAGTAAAATTTAATGACAAACATCATGGAGGGGATGAGTAAAAAATTGTAGGGATCTTAGAATGTATTCAGCCTTAAAAATCCATCAACTTGAAATAGACTGTTATAAATACATGCAGCGCATGGTAACCACGAACCAAAATCCTATAGGAGATATACAAGAAATAAAAAGAAAGAAATCCAAACATAGCACAATAAAAAGCCATCAATATACAAGACAGCAAGAGAATGCTAAGGGAACAGAGCAGAACTACAAAATAAATCAGAAAGCAGTTAATAAAATGGCAATAACTACATGCCTATCAAAAATTACTTTAAATGAAGAAAAAAATTACTTTAAATGCCAATGTACTGAATGCTGCAATCAAATGACATGGAGTGGCTGAATGGGTTTAAAAACAAGACTCATACATATGCTGCCTGTAAGAGACCCACTTTAGATCAAAAGACACACAGTAAAGGGATGGAAAAAGATATTTTATGCAAATAAAAAAAGCCAGGGTAGTGTTACTTATATCAGACAAAATAGCCTTTAAAGCAAAGACTGTAATGAGAAAATGAAGGACATTTAATAACAATAAAGGGATCAATCCAACAAGAGGATATAACTCTTGCTAATTTTTATGCACAAGGTAGGAGCACATAAATATATAAAACAAACATTGCTGGACATAAAGGGAAAGATCAACAGTGAGACCACAGTAGGGTCTTTAACGCCACACTGACATGACATCAATTCATAGACGCATCAGTTGATAGAGCATCTGGACAGAAAATCAACAAGGAAGCCGTGCCCTTAAATGGCACATTATATCACGTGGACTTAACTGAAATTCTCAGGGCATTGCACCCATAAGCAGCAGAATGTACATTCTTGCCAAGTGACATTGAGCATTTTCAAAGATAGACCACATTTTAGGCCACACAACAAGTCTCAGTGAATTTAAGAAGGTTGAAATCCTATCAAGCAACTTCTCTGATCACAATGGTGTGAAACTGGATGGGAATTACAAGAAGAAAACTTAAAAACACACAAACACATGGAGGCTAACTTACTACTAAACAGAGAATAGGTTCACAATAAGATCCAGGAATAAATCAGAGATGCCTTGACACAAATGGAAATGAAAAACCAAGGATCCCGAACCTACGGGATACAGCCAAGGAAGTTCTAAGATGGAAATTCACAGCAATACAGGGCTACCTCAAGAAACAAGGAAAACTCATATAAACTATTAAAACTTACACCTAAGGGAACAAGGAAAAGACAACTAAATAAAGCTTAAATTGAGTAGAAGAAAATAATAAAAAGAGTGAAAAACTAAATAAATTCTTAAAAAAAAGATTAATAAGACCAGAAGCTGGTTCTTTGAAAAGAAAAATGATTAACCTTTAGCTAAACTCACCAAAAACAAAAAAGAGAGGTCCCAAATACATAAAGTCAGAAATGACAGATGTAGTAGAAACCAGTACCACAGAGATACAAAGGATTATAAGAAAATACAAAAAAAATTATATGACAGCAAATTGGATGACCTAGAATAAATGGATAAATTCCTAGAAACATAGTCTCCCAAGACTGAATCAGAAAGAAAAAATCTGAACAGACTAGTAAGTAGATGTAAACATTTTCAACAATATGTTAGCAAACTGAATTCAGCAATACATTTGAAAAAATCATTCACCACGATCAAGTGGGATTTATTTCTGAGATGCAAGTTTGGTTCAATATCTACAATATTCACTACAAAAACAAAGTTAAGGATAAAACTCATGTGATCATATCACTAGATGCAGAAAAAGTATTTGAGATTATCCAGCATTCATTTGTGATAAAAACTCTCAGTAAACTGGGGATAGAGGGAAAACACCTTAGTATAATAAAGGCCATGTATGACAAACCTATAGCTAATATCATACTCAGTGGTGAAAAGCTGAAAGCTTATGTTCAACATCATGACTAAGGCCCTGGCTGGTGTGGCTCAGTGGATTGGCTGCAGGCCTGTGAACCAAAGGATCGCCAGTTCATTTCCCAGTCAGGGCACATACCTGGGTTGCAGGCCAGGTCCCCAGTAGGGGGTATGCAAGAAGCAACCACACATGGATGTTTCTCTTCCTCTCTTTCTACCTCCATTCCCCTCTGCCTAAAAATAAAATAAAATCTTTAAAAAAACCACACCAAAATCTTTAAAAAAAATCATAAGAAAAGGATGTCCATTTTTACCACTTTTATTCAACATCATGTTGGCAGTTCTAGCCACAGCAATCAGGAAAGAAAAAGAAACAAAGGCATTTAAAAATTGGAAAACAAGAGTAAAATTGTCATTATTTGCAGATTATAGGACACCATATATAGAGAACTCTAAACATTCCACAAAAAACTATTAGAACTAATGTGTGAATTCAGTAAATTAACATGATAAAAATTAATATTCAGAGATAAGTTGCATTTTTATACACAAGTAATGAACTATCAGAAAGAGGTATTAGGAAAACAATCCCATTTAAAACTGCATCTAAAATAATAAAATATGAAGGTATAAATTTAACCAAAGAGGTAAAAGACCTGTACTTGGAAAACTGTAAGACATTGAAGAAAAAACTAAAGAAGATACAAACAAATGGAAGGGAATTTCATGGTCATGAGTAGAAAGAATTAATGTCTCTAAAATGTCCATACTAATGAAAGCAACCTACAGATTTCACATAATCTCTAACAAAATGGCAAAGGCTTTTGTCACAGAAGAAGAAATTATCTTAAGATTTATATGGAACCACAAAAGACTCTGAATAGTCAAAGCAAGAATGAGATAGAAGAACAAAGTGGGAGGTAATATGCTACTTGATATCAAACTGTACAAGGTATAGTTACCATAGCAGCATGGTATTCGCATACATACAGACACATGTATCAATATGACAGAATAGAGAGCCCAGAAATAAACCCACACCTATATGGTCAACTAATTTATGATAAAGGAGGCAAGCACATACAGTGGGGAGAGTCAGTCTCTTTAATTAATGATATTGAAAAGTTAGATACATGAAAAAAAATAACACTAGACCATTTTTTTATACCATATACAAAAATAAGCAATAGATTAAGGACTTAAATGTAAGACCTGAAACATAAAACTCCTAGAAAACAACACAGGCAATAAAGTCTTTGACATTTCTCTTGCCATATATGTTTTTGGATATCTCCCCAGGCAAGGAAAACAAAAGAAAAAAAAAACAAATGTCACTATATCAAATTAAAAAGTTTTTTGCACAGTAAGGGAAATTATCAATATAGGAAAAATATGACCTACGGAATGGCAGAAGATATTTGCTAATGACTCATCCAATAAGGGGTTAATATAAAGCATATAAAGGAACTCATACAACTTAACAACAAACAACCCACCCAATTAAAAAATGGGCAGAGGACCTGAATAGACATTTCCCCAAAGAGGACATACATGTGGTCAACAGGCATACGAAAACATCCTCACCATCACTAATCATCAGGGAAATGCAAATCCAAACCACAATGAGATACCACCTCTCACCTGTCGGAATGGCTATCAACAATAAATCAACGAAGAAGTGTTGACAAGGATGTGGAGAAAAGAGAACCGATGTACACTGTGGATGGGATTGTAAATTGGTACAGCCACTATGAAAAATAGAGGGAGGTTCCTCAAAAATTAAAAATAGAACTACAGGTCACACTAATTCTACTTCTTGTTACTTATGTGAAGAAATCCAATACACTAGCCAAGATATAAAAGACATCTTACATGTCCATCAATAGACAATTGGATAATAAAGAAGTACGGCCCTGGCCAGTGCGGCTCAGTTAGTTGGAGCATTCTCCCGAGATGGAAGCACCACGGGCTGTGTTCCTGGTCAGGGCACATACCTAGGGTGCGGGTTTGTTCCCCAGTCAGGCACACGTGGGAGGCAATCAGTTGATGCTTCTGTCTCTTGCACTGATGTTTTTCTCTCTCTAAAAAAGCAATGGAAAAATGTTCTTGGGGGAAGATAGAAAAGAAGAAGAAGGAGTGGCTATATATGTATGAATATTACTTAGCCATAGAAAATGAAATTTTGCCATTTGCAACAGCATGGATGGACCTTGAGGATATTAAGCTAAGTGAAGTAAGTCAGACAGAGAAAGACAAATACCATATGATTTCACTTATATGTAAAATCTAAAAAACAAAATAAATGAGCAAATAAAGCAGAAACAGTTCATAGATACCAACAACAAATTGGTGATCGCTAGATGAGAGGAAGTTGGGGGGATGGGTGAAAACAGTGAGAAGGATTAGGAAGTAGAAATTGCCAATTATTAAAATAGTCACAGGGATGGAAAGTACAGCATAGGAAATACAGTCAGTAACACTAATATCTACGCATGGTATCAGATGGATACTAGGCTTATTGGGGTATCACTAATAAGTGATTAGCATCACTTCACAGAATATGTAAGTGTCTGATCTCTGTGTTGTACACATGAAACTAATATGTGTGTCAGCTATAATTTTTAAATGAATAAAGAAAAATAAAAAGTCTTAATGTTAATCTAAAGTGGTAAACAGCTAAACAAAAGTATGCAAAAAGAACAATGAAATCACCTGACTGTAACAAAGTTAAATATTAGTCTCCAGTGGCCAAGTGTTTGGGTACATAGTGCTACTCAGTGATACATACCAAGCTAGGTGTCACATTGAATTGCTTTTAATGGAGAAAAACAAGGTGCTATTCATCTTATCTTGATAAATTATAAAATGCCATGCCCTGTATTGATATGTTACTGTGTCTTTTTACTTCTATTTGCTGAGCTTGAACTTTTCAAACAAATTGAGTCATACAGATTGGCAAAGTCAGTTTACTGAAATGAGCATGTGTCACTGTCTGGAAAAGCGATGGCAGAGTTATAGACCATACATCAAAAGGCACTCATGCATGGAATTCTACTGCTCCGCCATGTGTGTGCCGGCGATGGTATGCCAAAGGACCCTGAGACCTTCAGGAGATCAGGTTTTAACGCTGCCTTTTTTCTCTAAGTACATCTACTTGTGCTGACATCTTAATGTTAAAGATGCTATATACACTCAATGTTATTAGTGATATGAGTAACTGAGGTATGATTCTCTTTGACTATATTTCCTATCAATTGAGTGGAAATATTTGAGTTTAAAAATACACTTTCTTTGACTTCTGAATGAATTCTAACCAATTCATTAAGCTTTAACTTGGTGCCACATCTATATTTTGTTGAATTGATATTTATGGAAAAGGTTTAGCCAAAGACAAGCATGAAATTGAAAAGTATAAAATGAGCTGAGTTCTCTACTCTGTCATTAAAAAACATAGGGGGTATCTAATTATCCAATATAATAGAATTAATAAGAGTAATATATAATGTCATAATATATTTTATCCAACAGAACAACATTATTACATGTGGTTGTACAACACATGAGTACTTTCTGGCACCCAAAAGGAAAAAATTCACACTGTTAATAATCCTGCAGCTCCCCATATACTAAAATATATGAGGGGTATATCTTACTTGTATCATTAAATTCTTATTATATTATAATGTGGTAATCTAATTTCTCCAAGTGCCTCATTATTTTTCATTTCAAGTGCCAAATGCACATATATTTTATGTTGTTAGTGAATTAAATGGAGGCATGCTAAACAGATTGGTATTCTGAATTCACTCTGTGATTTAAATATACTGATTATAGTATAAAATAAGACAAGGAAGAAATGTGCTGTTTCCTGTCAACCACATCGGGTGGTTTATAATAAAGGCAATCTGTATTGTGCCCAGAAACATATTGTACATACACAATTGGCATGATAAATAATATTATGTCAAATGAGTGTAGTTGCTTAATTGAATCAGAATCTGAGATCTGGAAAAGTTCGTGCTTCTAAAAATGTCGGTGGATGAATTGCATTGTATGATGCCCAGCACAGCCTAACGAGAGCATAGCCCCTTACTAACTACCACTGGCCCCAGCAACGGCACCTCTTGAGTGATGATAGACATGAGTAGCATAAAGGGATAGAACAGAATGGTACATCAGCTAACTAATACTTTGTCACAAACCATAACAAAGCTTAGTCACTGAAAAAAATAACTCTTTATCTAGCTTATAGTTCTGAGTGTTGGCAACCTAGGCTGTACCCAGTCGAGCTGTTTTGGTTGTGACGGCTTCCTGACCTGTGGTCAGATACAAGTTAGGTTTCCAGGCTCCATCCCTGGGATCTCAGCTGGGACAGCTGGGCTCACACAGCTCTGGTGATTGGTCTCTTGTCCTCCAGCAGACTAGCCGGGGCTTGCTCACGTGGGGCCCTAAGAACGTGACTACAAGCACTCAAGGCCTCATTAGGTCTGGGTGTGGAGCTGCCATACCTTCCTTCCACAGAATTTTATTGGATAAGCAGGGCCAGATTTAAGGGACAGGAAACAGACTAACCCCATGATGGGAGAAGCTGCAATGTCATATGACAAAGGGCACACATGGGTAAAAGCCAAGAGGAGAGATCTGTAGTCATTTTTGCCAGCAATCTCCCACAAATGATAATTTATTAAAAGTGATAACTTTTGTGAACTTAGTAAAATAATTTACCCCCTTTATTTTTACAAGGACTTGCTGAGGAACCACATATATGACTGCCAGACTGGTGGAAGTCCAAACCCTACTCCTGTAGATCGTCTGTAACCCCTTGTGTCCCTGCCATGGGATTTCAGAGCATGATCACCCAAAGAGCCAGGAGCCAAATGGAATTCAATTGTCATTGACAACTGCTACCAAGACCTGATAATCCATGTCAACTGCATGGAGGAAGCACATTGGTAAGAGCTGCTAAATATGGCCCTCTTAAGCATCAAGTTTCATGGAGAAAAAGCTATTGAGAAGAGATCGGCTACACGTCTTTAATATAGAAAACTTCACTTACATGGAAAACAGATTCGAAGAATATTCTTGAACTATAACCATTAAAATTAGCAATTACTCCTCTTTTAGGACATCAGTAGCTAGGAACGGGGTGCTAGAAATGGGCAGGGACTGCCTCCACCACTTCAAATCCCAGTACTAGGCAGAAATTGATGGCAACAATAAAAATAATAATACCAAAAACAGTTGAAAGCTAGATCTGCCAAAATCTCAGCTAGATTAATGCAGTGCTGTTTGCAAATCATCAACACCATTCATTCTCCCTCACAAAGCAGTAACCCAATGATTTGTTCTACCCTTTGGGGCAACCTGACATACAAATATTCTTATAACTTCATAATAACTTCACAACTGCAAAATTGAACCGAAAACTCTTGCTATAGCTTCTCTTTCTTCCATAATTCAATATGTGTAAAAAGACTATCTAATGATCTGAAATGATATTTTCCTGTTTAATCCAAGTAATTAGAATCCCACACTAAAACTGTAATCCCAACTCTATCCATAACAACACCTTCCATTGTACTTATTTCTCCTGATCAGAACTTATATAGGCTTAAGCCTCTTGCAATTTATAAAAAAATAAAACATAATTTAAAGCTTCCACTAATCCCTTAGTCTTATATAGTAATCACTATTTCCACTCTCTTCCCCATAGTCAAATTTCTACTTTAATTCCCCCAATTTTTTCACATTCCACTCCTCTGTGAGTCCAATCCAGTATGAATTCAGCTGCCATAACTCCACCAAATTTCTCCTCTTAAGACCTTAGTCAACCCCTATGTTATTAAACCCAGTAGAAACTTTTTAATCCCCATTTTTTGACTTCTTACAAATATCTTATATAACCAACCCTTTTGTTCCTTCTTGGAATGCACTGTGTAAGTTTTTACGTTTCCATTTCCAGACTAAACATCTTCCACCTAATCAGAGTTCTTCCTCTTTTCCCATTCCATACTGTCTTCAGTCTATTCCCACATTTCCGATTATAGCTATGTGCTCCACATCCATATTTTCACCAGTCTACTTTACACCACCATTTTTATGTTTTAGAGGCAGTTCAAGTCAGACATCCCAAACTCACATCATTTTTTCCCCTTAAATTTGCCCCTTGACCAGTATTCTCAAACCAGTAACTGGAAGGTATTCTTCTTTTTAAAAATTGAACAATTTTGTTTTTATTGTATATTTTTCCATTGCCGTTTAGTCTCCTTATACCTTCTCCCCACAGCAATCACCACACTGACGTCCATGTCTATGAGTCCTTTTTCCTTTGTGCTTAATCCCTCCCCTCCCCCACCACTAGCTGTCAACCTGCTCCCCATCTGTGAGTCTGTCTCTATTTTCCTTGTTAGTTCAGTGTGTTCACTAGATTCCACATATGAGTGAGATCATATGGAATTTGTCTTTCTCTGACTGGCTTATTTCACTAGCATAATGTTCTCCAGGTCCATCCATACTGTTGCAAAAGGTAAAACTTTCTTCTTCTTTTATGGCTGAGTAGTATTCCATTGTGTAAATGTCCCATAGTTGTTTTATCCACTCATCTACTGATGGATACTTGGGCTGCTTCCATATCTTGGAGACTGGAAATAATGTTGCGAAGGACATAGGGGTGCTTATGTTCTTTTGAATTAGTGTTTTGGGTTCTTTTGGATACATTCCCAGAAGTGGGATTGCTGGATCAAAAGTTAGAAGACAGATACATTTTTAGTTTTTTCAGTATCTCAACGCTGCTTTCTACAGTGGCTACACCAGTCTGCATTCCCACTAACAGTGCGAAAGGGTTCCCCTTTCTCCACATCTCACCAACAACTGTTTGTTGATTTATTGATGATAGCCATTGTGACAGGTATGAGACAATATCTCATTGTGGTTTTAGTTTGCATTTCTCTGATGATTAGTGACATTGAGCATCTTTTCATATGTTTATGGGCCATCTGTATGTCCTCACTGGAGAAATGTCTATTCAGGTACTTTGCCCATTTTTTAATTGGGTTGTTTGTTTTCTTTTGGTATTAAGTTTTGTAAGTACTTTAAGAATTTTGGACATTAACCCCTTATCAGATATTTTGGGGAATATGTGCTTCTATTCTGTGGGTTTTCTTTTCATTTTGTTGATGATTTCCTTTGCTGTGCAAAACTTTTTCCTTTGATGTAGTCCCATTTGTTTATTTTTCCCTTTGTTTCCCTTGCCTGGGGAGATATATCCCACAAAAAATTGCTACAAGCAATTCCTATCAAGAATCTGATGACATATTTCACAGAACTAGAAGAAATATTTCAAAAATTTATATGGAACCACAAGAGGCCTGGCATAGCAACAGCGATCCTGAGCAAGAGGAACAAAGTCGGAACAATCACACTACCTAGTGTCAAACCATACTACAAGGCCACAGTAACTAAAACAGCATGGTACATAAAAACAGACACATAGAACCATGGAACAGAATAGAGAGTCCAGAAATAAACCCACACCTTTATAGTCAATGTTTGAGTGAGGAAGCAAGCACATACAATAGGCTAAAGAGAGTTTATTCAATAAATGATATCAGGAAAATTGGACAGATACATGCAGAAAAATGAAACTAGAACACCTTCTTACACAACACACAAGAATAAATTCAAAATATCTCAAAGACTTAAATATGAGACCCGAAACCATGAAAATCCTAGAAGAAAACAGACATTCTTGACTTTTCCCTTCTGCTCCAGAATATCCAATAAACTTCACTTCCTGAGTATCTCCTGAAGTCACCCATTTATATTCATCTCTCCTTCCTCATACTAATCCAAGCTAATCTTATCTTTTGGCTAGTATATGGCAAGATTTTCTAGTTGACCTCTCCCTTGCATTCTTTCTTTCTATAATCCATTCTCTACTTTCCAGCCCAGGAGATAAAAATCTGATCTTGTCAACCTTCAATTTCAAACCAACTCTTCAATGCTTTTCCATTTCCCTTGAGATAAAGTTCAAATCCCTTAGTTACGGTTCCAGCATCATCTCTTGCCATTTTCCCCTTTGCTCTTTACATTTGGTCACCTTTCAACTTCTGTGTTATTCAGTGTTCTTTTCCATCATTGTACATGCTGTTTTCACTCGCTTATCACTCACCTGGAATGTTCTTGTGTCCTCATCTTTATAGAAGTTTTGTCTGACTCTCCTGGTAAACTTGTATTTCCACAACCCTTGCTTGTTTAGTAGCTGTGTTTCCTGGAACTGGCATGCTTCCTAAAAGCAGGGACTCTGCTATGACCTTTTTGCCTAATAAGGTGCCTGACACATAGTACTGTAAGCAAATAAATACAGCCCCTTTAAAATGGAGCCGGACCTGCCGTGACAGAGGAACTGCTTTGCACGTCTTATGCCTCAAACCTTTGGAAAGTTAAAACAGTACAAAATAACCTTCGGACCAGGTCTAATGCAACACTGTGTCCCAAGAACTATGTGCAAGGATAACAAGAACGCAGATACTATGAACACAGATATTTATTTACCTAACTGAAAGTAAAATCACTATTTTATGTCCTGTGCACCAATAGAAATGCCTTCCTTCTGTTGATGGATGGTTCCCCTTCCCTTTCTCATAAATACCCATTGCCTTTGCCTCTTAATCTGAACATTATTTGGGTTTCTGCTTGAATCAGTGCTTCCCAAATAGCTGCTCTCTCTCTTTTTGTAAAATCTCAAAGAAATGCTGGTTGCCTCCCATTTTGAAAGTCCTGTTATTTTTAGGTTAGCAGTAGTTATTTAATAAATGTTTTCTGAGTAAATAATATGCAGATCTGAGACCCTCCCCCCTAATTTCTAAAGTGGGGATGTTTATTTTTGTTCTCATCCCTTGTATCAGTTACAATTTGAGGTCATCTAGATTATATAATAATATTTAAAAAATAAAGGTTGAAATTCTTTGAAACACAAAGCCTCCCACAAATGAAGAGTTAGTGCAGCAATATGCATGTACTATTCACATAAATGACTCAAGAAGGTTTGGGGAAGGACTGAGAAGCTAAATTATCATGAAGGGAAAAAATGGCCTCAAGTTTCAATGCCAAAGTCAGCAAACTTAGGTATTTCCATTGGAGACTAGCTATTACCAATACTACTATCATCTGCTTATCCAAATCACTAATTTTTACTCCCTCTCTAGATCTCTGATAGATTTCATCCCAGCACCATCTCAGTGTTTAATCAACTTGGTTTCCTCTTTTTTTCCAAAACCTCTGGTTTCATTTTACAAATATTTATTATGACACCATCACCAGGCTGTAGGGATATAAAGACAGTTATCACATAGTTCTACCATTTCTACTTGCTATCAAAACTGTGAAAACATCTTGACATAATGCAGTGCTTAAGAAAGAATCCGAGGCCAGGAAGATGTGGCTTTGCACTTCAACTTGGCTGCTAACTAGAACTGTGAGCTGCAGCACGTTTCTCCTCAGCAGTTTCCTTATCTTTAACACAGATAAAAACAGCCACCCCAATGACCATTAATACAACTACCAAAACTACCAATAGAATCAAGTGAAGTTGCATTTAAGCATGTAGGGCAGGGGTGTCAGACTCATTCTCACTGGGAGCCACATCAGCCTCCGGTTGCTTCCAAGGGCGGGAGAACGTAATTTTAGGGCTGTGTAAATGTAACTGCTCCTTAACAGTTAAGCGAGAACTCAGCGCTGCCGCCAGGTAGAAACAAAGAGCTGGGCTGGAAAAAACAAGGCAGAGGGCCGGATTCTGTCCGTGGGCCTTGTGTTTGCCACCTGTGCTCTAGGGTGGGCTTTGCATGTAATAAATGCTTAATAAAGTAGAGTTACTCATAATAACTGTGACAAACTAAAGGGTAACTAAATTTATGGTTAATATACTAAACTAGAAAATTATTTTAAGTTGTGTTTCACTGTATATGACAAGAAATAACTCCTTTAATAAGTATTCAATTTCTACATTTATATTGTGAGATACTAGTTATCAAATGAATGTGTCCTTTAGCATGGAAAGGTGCTTAATAAAGTGTTTGATCATTATCAAATGTTATTGGGGGAAGTGGTAGGGAGCTTGGTGAAAAAGGTGAAGGGATTAAGACGTACTAAGTGGCAGTTACAAAATAGTCAAGAGGATATAAGGTGCAGCATAAGAATTATAATCAATAATATTGTGTAACTATTTATGGTGACAGGTAGATCTGGAAATACCAGGGACCACTCTGTAAAGTATATGATCGTCTAACCGCTGTGCTGTACACCTGAAGCTAATACAAAATAATACTGACTGTAAACTGTAATTGAAATATAAAATTTAAAAAACAAGAGAACAGAAAAAAAGTTCTTTACACTGGTGATCTCAAAAGTAAGATGCGTGCATCCCAGAGATGGTAAGGAGGAAACAGTAGAGAATGCATTTATACACACTTCTGCCTACAATCCAAGCAACACAAGTTCACGAACGTGTGACAGACACAGAGGACTGTGGTGCCTGCCCTGGGTCTCGGGGGAAACAGTGGGCGGTCTATAACAGAGGGTTATAGACCAGCTGGGCCCTCAGGGGTGGCTTTGCTTTCGGAGTTCTATGAAATCCTGCAGTTCACTTGTGCCCAGTTTGCCATATGTACAGAGAAGTTATTTGGTTTGAACTAAACTAGCCCTAGCAAGAGAGACAAGTAGGTAGGAGATTCGTACAAATACATCAAGGTGAAATAACACTGATAATACAAGCACGAGTAAACACCAGAAAATGGAAAAACTAACACTTTGATTACAGATACTGGCTCTTTATCAGCCACATTTTGAAGAAGTATACAGTAGTGATATTTCTACTATATTTAATGTTACGCTTCCTAAAATTTAATACTCGTGGTCACACATAATGTTTTTGCACATTAGCAAATAAAATACATTTAATTAACTAATGATTGATGCTTAATTCATCCTTTTCTAATATCTTTTGTGTATGTTTTATTGTAACTACAATATTTATGTGCTAGTTCTGGTTCTAAGTATTTTACTTTTGTCAATTCATTTATTCATGACAACAACCTGTCAAATACCTTATCTTCTCTCCATTGAATCAGTATGTAAACTGGGACACTAAATGCAGTATAATTTACTGAGGTGACATGTTCAGTAGACGGAGGAGTTTAGGCAATCTGGACCCAAAGTCCATGACCTTAAGCACCCCATTCTCTGCCTCACTAGCATTTTGCCTGTATTACAATAGAACATGTAACTGATGTCATCTAATATGCAAACATACATGTATTCTCCCTCTCTCCCCCTCTCTGCTCCTCTTTCTCTTTTCCCAATAGCACTGTTTCATTAAAAAAAAATCCTCATTTGAAACCATAAGGAAGAGACTCCTGGCCGGGGATTGTGGAAAGGTGACAACACAAGAAAAGCTTGCTGCCCCTCTAGTCCAAAACCGAATCTGCCTTTATTAAGACAAAAGTTGTTTGGGCAAAGAAAGAAATGAATGCAAGCAGGATATAGGTTTCCATGGGGGAGAAGTGATGTGGACTTTTTTCTTCATGAGCTGGTAAGAACCTGGACACCAGAATCAAAAAGCTATAGGGTGAGCCCCAGCCGGTGAGGCTCAGCTGGTTGAGTATCATCCACAAAGCGAAAGGTCGCTGGTTCGATTCCAGGTCGGGCACATGCCTGGGTTGCAGGGGTTCAGTTCCAAGTCTGAGGCATGTACGGAAGGCAACCAATAGGTGTTGCTCTCTCATATGGATGTTTCTCTCCCTGTCCTTCTCCTCCCTTCCCCACTCTTGCTTTAGGTTTCATAAAAATCTCGGCCTTTAGAGTTCTGTACATTCTCTGAAAGACAGGCAACACCGGCCTCATGGCTGGCTGATGAATCTGTCTGGCCCCCATGCAACAAGAAGTCATATAATTGATAAATGGACACTCTCCCTCCAGAGGCTGGGGAAGTGTAAGAGAATTCTGGGGAAAACAGAAAGTACCCTCCTGGTGTTGTGGTGGAGATGGGAACCCTGCCGACTTCTGCACCAAGCCCTTCACTCCTTATCTGAGCCACTCAAGGAACAAGACCAGAGGTCCAGTGACAAGGGAAGCTCACATCCAATCGAAGGGGTCCTATAGCAAGAAAATAATGAGGGGGGAAAAGACAGTCTACCTAATTTTGGGAGAAGTATAATGCATTTTCTTTTATTGCATAACCAATTACCACAAATCAGCATTCTAACCACTAATCAATTGTCCCACAGGGGCCTGAGTGTTGCTTAGGTGGGTTCTCTAGTCGCTGTCTCATCAACCTGAAATCAAGGTGTCAGCCAAGGATACAGCCTCATCTGAAGCTCAGGGTCCTCCCCGACTCACCTGGGTTGTTGGCAGAATTCAGCTCCCTATAGTTGTATGGCTGAGGTCACTGTTTTCTAGCTTGCTGCTAACTGGGAGTCATTCTCACTTCCTAGAGGATGCCGAGCCCTCTGCCAACATGGAGCTTACTTCTTCAAGTCCAGGGGAAGGACAGTGCAACAGGGTCAGGGGAGACACTATGCCCTCAACCTCTCCAAACATCACAGTTTACTCAAGTGGGTAACTACCCCATCATATTCACAAACACCACCCATTTTCAAGGCGTGTGTACAGGAGGAGGAGAAATCTTGGGGTAATCTTAGAATTCTTCCTGCTACAAGGTAAAAGACAGCAACTTGAACAAAATAATAAGAACTTTTCATGCATGAAGAAAACAAAAACATGATTTCTCTACTACATAATTTAGTAGATTAAGTGTACCTATAATTGAGCCCAGATATAGAGCCAAAAAAGAACAGGTGGAAAAAATCTCAAAACATATAGTGATGAAATCTTAGAAAAGCTAAAAGACTTGAAGGATAGATTCAAGAATCCTGAAATGTGGCTCCTATTGCCAGAGAGAAATAAAGTAACAAACAGATGATGGGCAATAAACAAACAGGAGGAAAAAATTCGGCACTGAAAACAAACTGAGTCTGCCTGTCTCAATCCTGAACGATGGTGAAAGACATACAGTCCGCAGAGCATGATAAAATCTGTGAAATTCATGACTTAAGAGAAAAGTCTGCAAGTATTTAGACAGAGAAGAGGTCAACTTCAAAATAATAAATGTTATATTGACATTTATGGTATCACTTATGCCACTCCAAAATCTAGAAAATGGTGGAGTCACTACTAACAAAAAAGAACATAACTCAACAAACCTATACCAGTCGTCCATAAATAGATATTTGAGAATGTGCAAGAAGCATGAGAGGGTGTGACCCACATAACCACGTAACAGATCTTAGGAAAATACTTGAGTTAGTACTTAACCTAACACCGTGAAACAAAATAAAAATTGTACAACATGGGAAAACAGATAAGAGCTAAAACAGTGGTGAGTAATGAACTTTATAACTTATATATATAATCTGAACAGATAATGACAAATCATTCAACTATATGTGATTCGAACTCGTGAAACAAAATACGATATTTAGAATGAGATTCTGATTACAAAAGGCAACATTTTAAACATACAGAGATTTAAAGTCATAAAACTATATGAAACATAGCAGCTAACTAGAAATTGCCAATAGTTAAGAAATTCCAGAAAAATCAGATAAAACATCCTTGGAGCCATCAATATGTTTCAGAATTTAAAAATTTTGGTAAACTAAAAATAAAAAGACTGTGGAGGACTTTAATAATGGAAACAAGAAAAAAGTTGATATACATGCATCTCTACAAATATAAAAATGTTGCATATACATGGAACTTTTTTTATTGTTGTTCAAGTACAGCTGTCTCCATTTTCGACCCCACCGCCTCCCCCTACCCCAGCCATCCCCACTTCCCACCCTTGATCCTACCCCCGTTGGTTCTGTCCATGTCCTTTATATATGTGTCCTTTATAGTTGTTCCTGAAAACCCTTCCCCCCTTTCCCTCCATTATCCCCTCCATTATCCCCTCCCCCCTACCCTGTAGTCACTGTCAGTTTGTTCTTAATTTCAATGTCTCTGGTTCTATTTTGCTTGCTTGCTTGTTTTGTTGATTAGGTTCTACTTATAGGTGAGATCATTTTTGACAATATGAACTTGTCCACAAAGAAAAGTTTAACACATTTAAAAAGCAGAGATCGTATTTTCTGATCATAATCCAATAAATATGAAAATTAATAGTAAAAATGTGGCAAGAAAATTACTTGGAAACTTACTTGGAGATACATTCTCAGCTAACACTTAGATAAAAAGTGGAATCAAATAAGAATTAAAAATTATGCTAGGGAAAGTTTAAAAATGATTACTTGATATCAAAAACTACGAAAGATGAAAAGCTGTTCTTAAAGAAAATTAGCCTTAAGGAAGGAATAGAGAGGAAGGGATGAGGCAGAAAGGGAGGAAAGATGAAGAAAAGGACAAAGACAAAAGAAAGGATGAAAGAACAATCAATAGAAAGAATATCTTATGCAAAATATAAGAAAAAGCAGTTAGGATTACTCATTTTTGGTCTTTTCTACAAGCATATTCATAGGATGTATCAAGGGATCAGAACATTGATTGTAAATATAACCAGCACTATTTGCCTTATTAAAAAAAGTATACCATATCTAAGCCAAAAAGATTCAGTTCTTGGAAGCCACTGGTTAGTTCAGGCAGAATAAATAAGGAGATCTGTTTAACCATCAAAGTCAAGTATCAATTTGAAAAAAAGTCACTGGGCACTGGTGAAAACAAAAAGGTAACACCCAAAGAACTATCCAGGACTCTCTGAAGATGTCTAAAAGAATCACTTGTTTAAGCAAAATGGAGACAGACTCACATGTAGAGAGAAGGATGACAGCTCTTGGTTGGGGGGGCTAGAAGGTGGAGGGATTGAGCTAAAAGGAAAAAGAACTCATGGACATGGACACAGTGTGGGGATTGCAGCGGGGAGGAGAAAATGGTAATGGAAAAAATACAATAAAAATAACAGATGAAAAAAAGAAAATATGAGTAAGTCACAAGAGACCACAAAGAATAAATATATTGGAAAAACAACCAAAAAATAAAAAAATAAAAGAATCTCGTGTTTAAAACTCTCCCTAGTAAAGGTTCACACTTTGTTTTCAGGGTGTGCAAACATGATATGACAAATTCCAGAGCAAAGTTGCTACGTAAGTCTTACAAACACCCCCAAGGGACCAGACCCAGGGGAGATGCCTCTGTTTTTCAGGAGGTAAAACTTCTTTTATGAAGGAGACCCTGTCCCTGCAGGCCCACATAGAAAACTCAAGAATATAATAGGGACTCACTACTGGGTGAGTAACTGTTTGCACAAATATCTAGCTCCTCCTGCCCACCATTAAAGTTATAAAATGGCCAACACGGATTAAAAGGCAGGCAATCAACAACAGCACAAAAAACTGAGGTTAGATGCCACACACACACACACATCCCACAACCCTAAAAGTTCCAAAGAACACTGCAAACCAAACCGGGTGACAAAGCAGAGACTGAAAATTAGCGACGTAATGAGTACACATAAATGGGGAAGGACAAAGGATTACTGGCAAGTCTTTCCTAGTTAAACAGAAATAAAAGTAATTTCACATGCACATGTATATATATGAATTAAAATAGCTAAGAAACATAAAAATCCAACCACAGTACAAATCATTATGTACACTAATTTGCCTCTCAAGAGTGAAAATGATTATTATTTGGTGCATAAGAAGGCACACTGAGCTGGGCACATTCACAACCTTCTGGTGAGACTGTCTGCTGAAACACATTTCTGGAAATCACTGTGCAAATTGTGTCTGAAAACTAAAGGTTCACAGCCTTTGACTATGATTACTTTTCCAGAAATCTATCTTAATGAAACCTTTTCATGATGGCCTTATAACAGGAAAAAAATTTAAAAAACCATAAATGTATAACAACAGACAACTAATTAAGTACATTTATAGGCCATCTATAATATTAGGCAGCATCAAAATGTCATTTACTACAAACTCTAAAGATACAGATCATGCTTTTACATAATATTAATAAGACATGCAATCCAAGATTCCTATCTGCCATTAGATCACAATAAAAAAACTATGAGGAAAATGCTGGGATAAAAAGCAACACAATATTAACAATGAACAGATCGGAGAAAAATAAAAATTTTGTTTTAAAGACTATGCTTCACTTTGAGGGAATCACACTCACAGGACTTAAATTACCCGAATTTCCTGTTTGTAGCTTGGCTTCATGACAGTTTTATGACCTGCATCAGGACCCATTTATCCGTACCCTCTTTCACAGGAGACACACACTCACTCACCACTCAACAAAATGTTTTCTGCAACCGTAGTCTCCCTTCCGTGAGAGCAGCGGGCAGCACCATAAGGAGTGCTGACTCACCTGTCCCCGGGCGTTTCCGTGCATCACCTGTACCCTAGCACCTGGGTTGCAGGCGTCATTCATTGCAGTGCTAGTGGATAAGCAGCTTTCAGTACTACATTTCCATAGTCAATTATGTCCTGTAACTTAGCAGTTACTTCTGATTTCCTGAATAACATTTACACCAGGAAAGCTCCATTTTAGGTAAGTTTGATGTCTGCTCATATAATGCATCAGCCTCAGCTTCTCTCTCTCTGGCCTCTTTTTGCCCTGTTTGTGGTGTTTTCTTACTTGTGCCTTTAATTATCAAACCTGCCTAAACTTATGGTGCATTTATAGGCCCTTTCCAAGTCAGCTCTACAGCTACACACAGCTTAAACGGTGTTTGCTGTTAACACCCGGAGAATAAAATGATGCCTGTTAATGCTTAGGACTTTTCCTGCCATGGTTTGGGTTTCCGTTATGTGATCAAGGCAGAGCAATACAATAAATTGTAATACTTTTTCTTTTTCTTCAAATATCTCATTTGAAACAAAAAGGTCTATGCCCAATAAAAGGAAATGCTGTTTTTATGTATCGGGCAGTGTTTACATATTAGAAACTGAATTTATAAAATGGCCCCCCTTTTATTTTCATTCTCAAGTCAGGTGACTTATGGCATCCAAAGAAGGAATAGTTAACTGGTTAAGAGGAGAATGGTCAACAAGCTTAGCCCTTCACAGAGACCACAAATACACCATCTGCTTTTCACAAATGCATGTTAAGTACCCTTGAACATTCTTTTAGAAATATGCATACCATCAGCTCACCAATATCAGCTTTTGGACTAATGTACTCAGATATTTCTTGGGAGAAAAATTACTTCTGTGATGAATTTTAAATGAAGTAACAAAAATATATGATACTTTCAAAGTAAATGGCATTGCACTTAAACGTATACTCTCTTAAAATGTTATAAATACTTAGTGACTATAAATGTGATGAATGTAAAACTAGTGGGAAGTGTTGTCCCTTGCGATACAACTTAAACCAGAGATCATCTCAATATTTTTCAGCCAACTCTTAGTACATGAGCGCTGTCTCTGAAACTGCCTTGAGAGGGCCACTCAGCTGATGTCCCCTGGAGCAGACACTAGGCAAGAAGTCTCTGCAGTTCAACAGTATGGACTCCAATGCCCCTTCCTGTTGTTATTTCATCTGTTTATGCCTCTGCTTGCACATCTGTCCAATGAAGATGAACAGGGTTTCTGTCTCACAGTCCTTGGGGGGATCAGACATGAAAGTCAAGTAGTATATTCTGTATCTGTTTATTTTTGTTTGTATGTATATTTATGTAATTTATATATGTGTATTTGTATTTTTGTACACACATAAAATGTATGAAAAATATTAAAAAAATACTTGTCTACAATGAAAATTTGCTAAATGTACATTATTATTATCATCATCATCATCATCATATACAGCTTTGGGGCACTGACACTTTTCAAAGCAACTAAATCGGGGTGTCGTAATTATTAGACTGATTTCTTGTGAAACATATTCCCTAATGGTATTTTACAGTCAAAGTCTCAGATAAAAAAGAAGCAAGATAGTAGGGCAAAGTACTTTCAAAAAACAGTTTATAAATTTTAGGCATTGTTATTATTGATGACAATCGTAGTAAGAATGATGGTTATGCCTTTTTTCAAATCTTAATGGCATCCAGAGTGTCCCATTTGGTCCCATTTGGTACGACTTGAGAAGTCACTCTCTTTTTACACAAGCATCAGTAGTTTAGGTCACCGCCCTTTGTTCCAGTTTCCCCTGCCACTAAAACTCACTGAAGAACACTGTGTGTGACAGCGCTCCCTTCTCTGGGTTGCTGCATCTCGAGTACGTTCATAGCCCGCCCTCAGAGGCTCAATGCACGGGTAAGACCAAATGGAAGCCATAGACAAATGGATTAAATGAAATGCAGGAAAAGAAAACATAACTCTCCTTTAGTCCCTTCACAGGTAGCTGCTTATTCTCCTTAGCCCTTCATAGCACTGTACCTGCCAACACATTACAGAAGTTGTCCACCTCTTCCCAACTAAGGTTCTTTTAGACCACGTCCTTTCTATTGAGAATCCAATGCATATGTTCCTGGGCATAGAAAAAATAGCAGTATCCCACCCACTCCCTCTCAGCCTGAAACCTCAGTCCAAGACTTGCCCCCTGCCCACTCTGATGGTAGTCCAGGGTGGGCGTATCTTGAAAAACTATCATAATAGTCAAGGGAACGTTTTCCAAAGTTTAGAAAACATCACAACCAGTTCCTCTTTGAAACTTTTTCTATACTGTAAGATTACACTTGCATATCTTTCCAGTCTTCTGATCATCAGTGAACAATATTTGGAAGAGCAAGGGGGAGGAGGGAGGGAAGGACAGGGAGAGTGAGAGAGAGACCGACCCATATGTCTATGACTGACGTTAATTTTCAGGAAGAGTATGGCCAAAAGCCCTCTTTTGAAGAAAATATATCATCTCTTAATAAGTATACATCCAGTATAACATTTCAGTCTAGGTATCTATATTTGAAGTATGTCTTCAGTTCTGGGTTTCCTGAGTACCATGAATTAGATACTTGCTTTACATCTAGTTGGTTGAAACTAGTCTCTCCAATAATGAAAGAGATTTAATCCCTAGCCTAAATTCTCTGCTCTCACATTTAAAAACTGTTTATCATCTTAAAAAAGGACTTTTCCATCTGCAATTATTTTGAGAACAACATTGTAAATATAAACATGGATTCATACTTAAATAAGGAGTACAAAAGAAACCCTCATAACTATTATATGTAAGAAACATATACATATAATTCATAAGAGGCTTATCTAATAGCCCACAACTTCTAATAAATATCAATTTATTGATGTAGTATTTATAGTGAGGAAGAGAAATTCCAAATTACTTTCATACCCCAAAATAGAACCAAGTCAAGTAAAGAGTTAGAAGTCGATTTCCAGATAGTTTGACAGAACAAGAATATATTTGCTCTTCTACTCCTTAGTGAAAAAATAACATTAACAGTATTTTCTATTATTAGACAGCTCAGCCTAATTATTAATTAAATATATAAAAACTTATTTAGAAGTAGTTGTGTAGTAATTTGAAATATAAAATATCAAGATGAGGAGAACAAAGAAACGATCATCATGAAAACAAGTAGTTATATCCAAATACTATCACACTATAAATAATACTGCAGAACGAAAAGACTAGAGCGCAAAAGATATCCAGGAGTCGGTTTAACTTACATTCTGAGGGAAGCTCCCTTTGGCCTTGTGAGAGTCTTACCTGCATCAGCAACCTCGGTGTATATGAGGCTCGTTCTAGGTGTGGCTTGGAGAGTGACGGCGTCCAGTGAAGCACCGGCTAGTCATGCAGACAGGGAAGGTTCAGTCTGACCCTGCTGGGACCTGTAGGGGGTCAAATTAAAGCACCATTGTAGAACTCTGAATGAGCAGTAGAAACTTATGCTTATTGGACCAATTATTGATAATTAAAAGTTTAAAGGAAGGTAATAAAGCTGCCATAAACTCATTACCTTTGTAGAATAATCAAAAGGAACAGCGTTAGTCCAAAGGGAGTTAATTATACTACAATAATTAAAACATTACCCGAAGTGTTTGAACCTCTGGAATGTTACTATTGTGTGCAGTTATCTAAGCAAACATTTTCCAAAATTATAGTTTTTCTATCTTAAGCATGATTTAATTCCCATCTTGTACTGAAAAATAACTACAATGGATTTATTTCCTTGTTTTCTCTCAAGAGCATTTCTTCTGAAGGCATATTTATTGTAGCACTGATGCATCAGATTCACGAGAACCATGTAAAGGCAGACATGTCAAACTATGCAACTCAACAATCGATTGCTGTAATTGTCTGAATCACTTTAAAATAAATTAACTGATTTTACTCCTACAATTTCCCAATTCTGTCAAATTGCCAAATTTGTAAATCTGAAACTGATCTTTATGGTTTTGATATTAAACACTGTTGTGTTTAGACTTAAATGATCTTTCGTATCTTTCTAAAAATTCTGATATTTAGAGAACCATCCTTTTACAGGAAATTTTAAATCTTACTTTACATTAAGACATGCTCATAAACTTCACATTACTGTTGCTTAAAAATTAAATAATTATTCTTTAATCATGAAAATAATTTTTGTTTCAATGCTCTTTTAAAGGGTTTATCTTATGTGCCCACTCATGTAATAATAATCTGAGATTAAAAAAATTTTTTTTTAATTCTCCAGCTTTTATAGTAAGACAGGAGAGACTTCAGTAAGAGCCTTCTTCACACCTTTTACAAAAACCTACTATAGTGGTTACATGTGAACACCGCCCTCTGGAAATACAAATTTAACCATCCACAGTGATTTACAAAAGTTCCTGTAAATTGTGTTTCAAACCCAAGCAGGGGTTCACATTTCTCTTGGTCAGGTAGCACATCCTTCACAATGGCCTCCCCATTTCTTCAGGAGAAGGCCCTGGTTTGTGTTGATGGATTGTATTTTTAACCATGCTGAACTAAAGCTATTTTTATGGATGACAAGTAATGAATCCCTTCAATTATTTCTCTATTAATGTCATTCTTTCCTGTGTACCTATCATTACTAATCCTCTCACTGATGTTCCCTGTTACAATTCTAAGAAGAGTTACACTTCTGCCATTGGATGAAATATATGTTGGTTTCAATTTACTAAGTTTTTTTTTCTTTCAACTAATTTTACTCACTGTTGTTTTTTTGAGGTTACTTATGTTTTTTTGAGTATTTTCTGATGTGTTCATGCTTCTAGGCATGGATGTTGTCTCACAGTGAGAACGTGCTGATATACAGCACTAACATGGTACCACCACTTACGTAGGTAGTCAATAATGCTTTAGAAGCTCACTCTCCTTCAAACAGCACTCAGAGTGCTCACGCCAAAACCGACACACAGAAAATACTCAGGAAAGCATTAAAAACAAAATTGAAAGGAATGAGAAAAGTTAACTATTTAGCATCTATGTATCTTCACAGTACCATGTCTAACCTTGACTGCAAAGTCTTGACGTCTTAGTTGTAAACTCTGTCCATGGAAATAAAAATCAGTATGTGGTGGTCTGTCTCTTTTTAAAAATACTATCATAATGCATTACTAGATATTCAATTATGGAGAAGAATCCTTTCAAGACTGCTATTTTAGCAAAGGATAGAGAGGGAATGAGCAGAGTCATCTGTGGTATTTTTGTGTTAGTCCTCACCTGGATACATGTTCATTGATATGAGAGAGAGAGAGAAACTTCAATCAGTTGCCTCCTGTATGTACCCTAACTGGGGGTTGAACCCACAACATTTTGATGTACAAGATGATGCTCCAAGCAACTGAGCCACCTGGTCAGGGCATTTGTGGTATATTTTTAAGAGTCCTGATCACTATATGGTTTTTGTGAGGACCTATTTATTTGCTCTGAAAAGAAAGGATAATGCCTTCAACAGTCATCACTTAATAGCATTGCAATTGGTGAATATGAACAGAACTACATGTCAAAGAACTGAAACGGTTGTATTAGCAGGACCCTAAGATGGAACTGAGATGCAGGAGTCAAAGATGACTTCTTTGCTCCCAGACTCAATGGAGTGAGGGAATTTTTATACTACTGGTTTAGGGAGGACATACATTTGAAAATAATTTTTAGGTTAGAATTATTAGGTCAGTTTCAGAACATATAGGGTTCAAAATTCCTGTAAAACAAACAAGTGAGATTTCCAGGAACCAGCTAGATTTCTGTTCTTGAGTTTAGGGCAGAATTTAGGGCTAAAAATATAACACATAAGTAGTAATTGAAATCATAAATGTGGTTTTGTGTAATCTTATGAATGTGAATGGTTAAAAGAACACAGAACCAATAAAGAAGACAGAACATGTGAATATTTATGGAATGGGTAGAAAAATGAGCCCACAAGTGAAACTAAGAAGTAAAGTTTAGAGAAATAGGATGGAAATAGGAGAAAATCAAGTTACAGAAGCTAAGAAGATATTTCTTGCTTAAAGGAGAAAATGGTCAACAATGACAAGTAAAAGAAGTTTAAAAAGGTCTATTAAAAGGTGATTGTTCATCTTGGAAAAAAAACAAGGAGGGAATTTGCACTGAAGTGGTAGCGGTAAATGTGTATTCCTCTCTAAAGCAGCTTGATTTTCATAAGTATAGAACTTGAATATAATTAAAAGAGAATGTGATAGAAAATGTTATTTTTAAAAAGGGAGAAACTTTGTTTCATTAAAAAGAAATAATCCTCATTGTGAAAAACCAAAGAGATAAAAGTATTAAATTAGTCCACGTCATGCTTTTATAAGAGGTTTCAACAGAAGGGCAACGAGCAAGAGGGGCACAGTAATAATGTGCAAGTGATTGCATGATAGACTTTGAAATCTAGGTTAGACAGGGAAGAAAAGTGAATGTAGAAAGAATCAGACAGATTAAAAGGAAATGGAGAAGTCCAGGGCCTGAAGGTTTCCTAAGGACAAAGACTGGTTACATTAATGTTACAAACTTAAAATGACAGATTGTTGTAAAGAGAGAAAGCAATGAACTGAAGATTAATATTTCATATGTAGTACAGTGCTAGGTGTTGATATATTTCAAGATGTAGTTACATGTGTCAAATACTAAATTAAAGTAAATATTAGAATTAAAGTCAAAGAATTATCTTGGATTGAGTCATCCATAAAGTCATTAATGTTTGCTTGGAAATTATTAAAGCTTAAAAAGGTTGGACACTAAAAAGGCATTGCTAGATCAGTTTTATGTTCATCAACTAATAATTCCTTATTTCTCTTACAATTCATTCAAAAAAGAAAATTAATTGAAAAATGAAAGACAAATACCATATGATCTCGCCTTTAACAGGAACCTAAACAACAAAACAAAGAAACAAGTAAAATATAACAAAAGACACTGAAATAGAGGACGGGATGTCAGTGACCAGAGGGGAGAGGGGAGGGAATTTCAGGGGAGAAGGGAAGGGTTTACAGGAACAAATATAGAGGACGCATGGACAAAACTACGGGGCTTGGAAATGGAAGGGAGGTGGGGAGGGATGGGTGGGTGGGCTGGAATGGGATTAAAAGATAGAAACTGTACTGAATAATCTAAAATAAAAGAAAAAAATAAAAGAAAAATATTCACATACAATAGATGGAAATAGCCACATTCACTGAAACAGGTAAAAGGGGTGGAGACATGGAGAGGAGCAGAGACACAGAATGGTGTGGAGATGCAGAACAGGCAGTCCTACATGCATGTGTGGTGGATAAAAATTGGGAGTTATACCTCGGGAGTGAGGGATCCCAGCCCCAGACCAGACCATCCAGCCCAGGGTTCCAGTGCCAGAAGGAAAGTCCCTATAACTTCTGGCTGTAAAAACCAGTGGGGATTGGGGCAGCAGAAGAAACTGTGGGATTCTCAAGAGACTCCTCTTAAAGAGCCTGCATAGACCCACTCCCCTGGGATTCAGCACCAGGGCAACAGCTGGAAGAGCACCAGTGGAGTAAGGGGAGAAAGTGAAGTGACTGGCAACAGGGTGAGTGCCAGGAGACAGCTTCCTCCTAGGCAAAACCCCAGAGGTCAAGCAGTGGTGGTGTCCCCTCCCCAAGCCCTCCCCACAGAGAGCCACAGAGTAGTTACATGGGTTCCCCACCCTGGTGATTACCTAAGGCTCCACCTCATCCAACTTACAGTGTGCCTTTCTACAATAGGCCATGCTACTAAGACGGGGTCAAAGCTACTTTACCTGATACACAGAAACAAACACAGGAAGGCTGCAAAAATGAGACAAACAAATAAAAGAATAGAATAAAACTCCTGGGGAAAAAATGAGACAAAATGGAGATAAGCAACCTGTCAGATGCGCAGTTCAAAACACTGGTTATCAGGATACTCTAGGAGCTCATCAGTTACTTCAACAGCATAAAAAAGACCCAGACAGAAATGAAGGTTACATTAAGTAAAATAAAGAAAAATTTACAGGTAACCAACAGTGGAGGGGATGAAGCTAAGAATCAAATCAATGGTTTGGAACAGAAGGAATAAAAAAGCATTCAATCAGAACAGCAAGAAGAAAAAATAATTTTAAAAAAATGAATGAGAATAGGCTAAAGAATATCTGGGACAGCGTTAAATGTACCAACATCCAAATCATAGGGGTGCCAGAAGAAGAGGAAGAGGAAGAAATTGAAAACTTATTTGAAAAAATAATGAAAGAAAACTTCCCTAATTTGGTTAAGGAAATACTCATACAAGTCCAGGGAGCGCAGAGAGTCCCAAACAAGATGGACCCAAACAGGACGACACCAAGACAAACAATAATTAAAAAGCCAAAGTTTCAAGATAAAAAGAGAATACTAAAAGCAGTAATAGAAAAGCAGATAGTTACCTACAAAGGAGTTACAATAAGACTATAAACTGATTTCTCAAAAGAAACTTTGCAGGCTAGAACAGACTGGAAAGAAGTATTTAAAGTGATGAAAGCAAGGACCTACAACCTAGATAACTCTATCCAGAAAAGCTATCTTTAGAATTGAAGGGCCAACAAAGTGCTTCCAGACAAGGTAAAAATAAAGGAGTTCATCACCACCATGCCATTATTATATGAAATTCTAAAGTTAGAATATAGTTCATTGTATGAACTATACAAGAAAAAGAAGATTAAAATGATAAACATTAAAATAGCAATAAATTCACAACTATCAATAATTGAACATAAATAACAAACTAAGTAAAGAAACAGAACAGAAATGGAATCATAGATATGGGGAACATTTGGAGGGTTATCAGTTGGGAAGAGGAAGGGGAAGAATGGGAGAAAAGGTGCCGGGATTAAGAAGGACAAATTGTAGGTACAAAATAGGGTGGGGTTAAAAACAGTATAGGAAATGGAGTAGCCAAAAGACTTGTATGCATGACCCATGGACATGAACTAAGGGGGGACTGCTGGAGAAAATGGGAGTACCAGGTAGAGAGGGACAAAGGGGGAAATTGGGACAACTATAATAGTGTAATCAAAAAATATAGTAAAAATAAATTAGCTTTGATATAGTCTAATTTATTGATTTTTTTTCCTTTATGCCTTACTTTGTGAAATCTAGTCCCCGCTGTAATGTTGGAAGTGGTGCCTTTGGGAGCTCATCAAGTCCTGAGGATGGAGCCTCATGAATGGGATTAGTATCCTTCTAAGAAGCCAGAGAGCTCACTCACTCCTTCCTTTCGCCACATGAGGCTACAGTAAGAAGTCTATAGCCTACAACCCGGAAAAGCATCCTCACCAAAACCTGACCATGCTGACACCATAACTTGGACTTCCAGCCTCCAGGACAGTAAGAAATGCATTTCAGTTGTTAATAAGCCACCCAGTATTTTGTTACAGCAACCCAAACTGACTAAGATAACAAGTGATACTAATTACAAAAGTGAATTTAGTACATGCATTTATTTTACAATAATTAGATATGAAAAAATAAAAATAAAACTATCATTTAATTCCACTTCTGTATTTATATCTGAAGGAAATGGAATCACTATCTTGAAGAGCTATCTGCATACCCCATCTTTATTCACTGCAGCATTATTTACAATAGCCAAGACCTGGAAACAACCTAAGCATTTATCAGTAGATGTATGGATAAAGAAAATGTCACTCTCACACATATGCACACACCCACCAGAACATTACTCCTTCTTTTTTGTATGTATGCATGACATTTTTATTGTATTTTTCCATTACCATTTATCCCTCATCTTCCACTTCCCCCTCCCATACAATCACCATAGTGTTGCTCGTGTCCATGAGTTCTTTTCCTTTTCTCCTCAATCCCTTCACCCCCAAACCCCCTCTGCCCTTAAGAGCTGACAGCCTTCTTTATATCTATGAACCTGTCTCTATTTTGTTAGTTTAGTTTGTTATTAGATTTCATATGAGTGAAATCATATTGTTACTTGTCTTTCTCTGACTGGCTTATTTAACTAGCGTACTGTTTTCCAGGTCCAGTCATGCTGTCGACAAAGGGTAAAATTTTTTTTTAATGGCTGAGTAGTATTCCATTCTGTAAATGTACCACAACTGTTTTATCTACTCATCTATTGATGGGCATGGGCTGCTTCCAAATCTTGGTTACTGTAAATAACGTGGCAATGAACATAGGGGTACATATATTCTTACAAGTTAGTGTTTCAGGTTTCTTTAAATAAATTCCCAGAAGTGGAATCACTGGGTCAAAAGGCAGATCCATTTTTAATTTTTTGAGGTATCTCCATACTGCTTGCCACAGTGGCTGCATCAGTCTGAGTTCCCACCAACAGTGCACAAGGGTTCCCCTTTCTCCACATCCTTGACGGTACTTGTTCATTGATTTATTGATGATAGCCATTCTGATAAGCGTGAGGTGATATCTCATTGTGGTTTTAATGTCCACTTCTCTGATGATTAATGATGTTAACTATCTTTTCATTTGTCTTTTAGCCCTGTGTATGTCCTCTTTGGAGAAGTGTCTATTCAGGTCCTTTGTCCATTTTTATGTTTTTGTGTGTGTGTGTTTAGAAGTTCTTTATAAATTTTCATTATTAACCACTTATCAGATGTATTGGCAAATTATTCTGCCATTTGGTGGGTTGTCTTTTCACATTGCAAATGGTTCCCTTTGCCATGCAAAAACTTTTTAGTTTGATATAACCTCATTTGTTTATTTTTTCTTTTGTTTCCCTTCCTTGAGTAGATATATTAAAAAAAAAAAATACTGCTATGAGAAGAGTCTGAGATTTTTACTGCCTATGTTTTTTTCCAGGTTTTTGTGGTTTCAAGTCTTACAATTTAAGTCTTTAATCAATTTTGAATTTATTCTTGTTTGTAGTGTAAGAAAGTAGTCTAGTTTTACTTTTTGCATGTATCTAATTTTCTCAACACCATTTATTGGGTCTTTAGCACACTGTATGTTTTTGCCTACTCTATCAAACATTGATTATAAAGGTGTGAGTTTATTTCTGGGCTCTCTATTCTGTTCCATTGATCTGTGTGTTTTTATGACAGTACCATGCTGTTTTGATTACTATGGCCTTATAGTATGGTTTGATATTAGGTAATGTGATTCTCCCAACTTCATTTGTTCTTTCTCAGGATTGCTGTTGCTATGCAGGGCCTTCTGTATTTCCATATATATTTTTAAAATATTCTAGTTCTCTGAAATATGTCATTGGTATCTTGATGGGAATTGCATTGAATCTATAGATTGCTTTGGTTAGTGTGGACATGTTAATCATGTTCATTTTTCCTATCCATGAACATGGTATATGCTTCCACTTATTTGTATCTTCTATTTTTCCTTCATTGTCTGACAATTTTCCAAGTACAGATCTTTTACACTCTTTGTTAAATTTATTACCAGGTCATTTATTCTTTTTGAAGCAGTTGTGAATGGGATTGTTTTCTTAATTTCCATTTCTGATAGTTTATTATTGGTGTATAAATATGTAACTGATTTCTGGATATTAATTTTATATCTGCTGATTTACTGAATTCATTTATCAGGTCTAGGAGTTTCTTGGTGGAATCTTTAGGGATTGCTTCTTTTTAATAATCACTTGTAATCTTATATTCAAGTGTCTACTTTTATAGAGTCTTTTATTTTTTTTTGAACAATTGGAACATACCTTTAGGAGACCATTGACCCTAATTGACTTATGACTGAAAAAGTTACTATCAAATGGAAGTATTGTATAACTGATGAAGGAGTTATTTTGGTTCTTAAACTGAACAGGTAAGTCTATCTTTATAAAATCCCTGACTTCAATGAAAAAAAATATATATATACACAAAATACAGCTAATATGTACTGATTTCTTATATGCCAGGAGCAGATTTAAGTACATTGCTTATAGCAATTAATTTACTCTCACCACAACCCAATGAGATAGCTCTTTTTTTCATTTTTGACAGCCCATTTGTTTATTATGTATGTATGGATGTGAATATGTAATGGTGATTTTGGTTGTATAAAATGTGAAAAGTATGAGAGAATATACAGAGAAAGGTCTTCCTTCCACCTCTGTCTTCCATCTACCCGGTTCCCAACTCCCTTTGCCCTTTAATAGTAACCACTGAGCCTAAGTCTTTTTGAGGAAAGACTCTTTAAGTGTATTTTCTAATATTTTTGCAAGTATGACTTTCGAGTTCTATCTCTATATATGAGATTTATAAAATATGTTTCTTTTCTGAAAGATTATTTATTTTTTGAAAAGGGAAGGGGGGGAGAAAGATAGGGAGAGAAACATCAGTGAGTGATTGCTTCTCGAGTGTCCCCTATGGGGGACCTAGCCAGCAACCCAGGCATGTGCTCAAACTGGCGACCCTTTGGTTCACAGGCCAGCACTCAACCCACTGAGTCACATCAGCCAGGGCTGTTTCTAATATGTAGTGCTTCCATTGTGGTTTCTTTTTTTTAAAAAAAAAAAAATTAACTCAACAATGGAGATTATTTTTGCTTTTTAAATTTCCAAGTGGAGGGGACTTTTCAGTACTGTCAATTTCTAATCTTATTAAATAGTGATCAAGAAATTAGGGTATTAGGAATACCCTAATAAAAGTGAATTTGAGAGCATGACCATGAGTAGGCAGATGGTGGCCATAAGAAGCAGTACATGAGAGGGGAATCAAAAAACTGGACTTACTTTCTGGAGGGCAGGCCCCTTGTAGTACAGGCCTCCCCTGCTAGGTGAGTATTCTAGGAACCCATCTGTATCAGTGTAGCAGTTGGTGCTGTTGTGAGAGGCTGCGTTTGACTTTTGTGAATTTTACTGAAGACTCTTCAATGCATTTGCCCATTTCATGATGGGTGATTTACGAGCATACCTGCCCTCACTGTGCTGAGTGTTCAGTAGTTTTTGACTAAAAACAGCATGACCTCTGTGCCCCACCTTCCATATTGACCTGATCTCACCCTAAGCAACTTTCTGTTTCCTTGGATGAAAAAAGGCCTCAAAGGGAAACATTTTGCTGATGTGGAAAAGGTGAAACAGAAAACAGCAGAAGCATGACAAAGCTTCAAAATCAACAGGTTCAAAAACTGTTTTGAGCTGTGGAAAAAATGTCTCAGTAGGTGTATTGCATCAAATGGAGAGTACTTTGAAAGTGACTGAAGTTTAAACATGTAAGAATAAATACACGATATTTTATAAATAAATTCCAGGGGTTTTCTGGGGTCCTCCCTTATACATTAACTGCATAAGCTTCTAAAACTCTTAGAATCTATAAAAAGCAGGTGTGTGGCTAGTTTTTAAAGATGGTTCTCCCCAAACCACATCTCTATATACATCCTTTTGTAATCTCCTCCCATTAAACTTGACAACAGAATGAGGCAGAGCTGACAGTGCATGGCTTTATGACTTATGAACGTAAGTCAAGAAGAAGCCTTGCCACTACCCTGTGGTTGTGCTCTGGGGGAATCCAGCCATGACTACCTAGTAAGAACCTGCTGTGAGGACGTTGGCCTTACGAAGAGGCCACAAGAAGAGAGAGAAATGTCCAGTCCAGCTATCTCAGTTAAGGCCTCAGATATGTGTGTGAAGAGACATGTTTGCATCCAACTCAGTCAGGCCTTCCGATGACATCAGTACTGGCTATCCTCTAATTCTTACTGCATGAGGGAGCCAGGCAGCTGAGCCCAAGCAACGGACAAAACCTCAAGAAATAATTACATTTTTAAGTCATTCACTTTAAAGGTGGTTTGTTGCACAACAACATGTAATAATGGGAACAGCAGAAATTAAGGAAGGACATGGACAGGAAGGTGACCCCTCTTCCCATTACCTAAAAAATTAAAAAGGGAAGTAAAACTGGAGGGTTTTGGCTTCTTCACTTCAGATTAGCTAAACTGATGAGAGGAAGGGGAGTATAGATGAGATTGAGTGTTACAGAATAGTGATGCGGGTTTGGAATTGGTATCATCGCGAATGGGAATGAAGAGTTATGTTACGGGTTCAACTGAAATGCAACAGCTCGCCTTCATACCATCTACTCTGTTAAGTCAGTTGCTTTGGAGTTGTTAAACTCACTCACAAGAGGGAAATCAAGGGTCTCTAAGTACAAAATAACTCAGTAAGTTAAATGGAGAGTGAAACAACTCAAAATGAGGGCAGCATTGGGATGGAGAGGAAGGTGAGTCTGGGGCTAAACTTTTCAACTGGTGTCAAGAAGGTCAACTTGGCTCAGCATCACCAAACTTAGGAGAGAGTAGAGGGCGGTAGAATCACATGGTATGATACGCAAAAGTTTTGCCCAGAAATGGAAGTATATCATAGTCTTTGACATATACTTTCAAAGAAAGTTTCAATTTTATTGAAGGAAAGCATTCTTAATGCTTTAATGCGTAATATCAAATTAACTTCTTTAACAGTTTATATTACCAATAGTTATGAGAGTTTTATATTTAATACTATTACATATGGTCAAGTTTGTGCAGTATAATATGCATATTTGGACTTAGGCAAATAAAGTAAGAACTTTCCTGACATTTTCTTAATCAAAATAGAGAAATATTGGTGAAAGCTTCTACAATGAGTACCATTATTTAAGGGTCAATCAAGAAACAAAAATTGTAAGTTTCAGACATTTAGGTTTGGGTTTAATATAAGGAAGAATATTCCAGTGGTTAAGATCTTGCCTTTGAGCTGCCTCAGGAGAAGATGATTTTCCCATCAAACTGGGTAGTGATGTTAGAAAGGTTATTCTGCCAGGAGAGTTGAATCCCTTAAAAATTGATAAATTTCAACCATAAAATGTCTATGAAATTTAATATAACAATTTCCAGGTATTCTATTTATGAGCCACATCTACAAAAAATGTCACAGGGATGTGATTTTTCCTATTAGGGGCTCTTGAGGAAGATATGAAGCAATAAATTTACCCAGTCTTGCCCATAGGCCCCAATACCTGAGTACATGCACAACATCTGACCTATTCAAGAAGCTCCTTCCAACTTAAGTGTGTAGGGAGGGGAACCTACTGCTACCTCCATGACTGCCAGCTTGTCTCGTGTTTTCTCATGACTGGGGGGATGTCCCAGTCACTCCCAGTCTGACTGATACAAGTGTCCCTGGTGCTTCCAAAGATACCTCCAGCATAGACCAACCTGCAACACAACTGGTGCCATTGTCAGAAAACCAAACCCTTCCACAAGAATGCTTGTGGTATGCACTCAAGTCATTTGCAGGCACTGGGCACCAATTTGAGTGATAACCTCACATCTCAGACCCATTTTAGGCAGTTTCCATAGAACAATTGTTCCCAAAGTCCGTGCAAGTCTAGGGAAATACATTCAGTTAGTCCAAGATGATACGATCTCTACAAACTGCATTAGGCTTACTCTCATCCCTTTGCCCTCCTGCCACATGTGCCTGCCCACCCTTATTATGTCA
Organism: Trachops cirrhosus; assembly: GCA_028533065.1. Taxonomy (NCBI): domain Eukaryota; kingdom Metazoa; phylum Chordata; class Mammalia; order Chiroptera; family Phyllostomidae; genus Trachops; species Trachops cirrhosus. The sequence continues at coordinate 20,265,824 of CM052548.1, forward strand.
TAGAACCAGTTTCTCTCAGTAGAATTAGTGACCTACCTTCACACCAATTCTTTCATTCTTCTTTCACTTGGGGGGTGGGTGGAGCAGTTAGGGTGGCGTCAGTGGTGGTGCTTATTTCTCCGATAGCTTTTTTTATTCTTTAATTTTGAGTTTTATGGCAATTATGTGGATTGCTATTTCACAGGAAAAATAGTAAAAAAAAGCCATGTATATCACTGGAATTACACTTTTAGATCTGTATGATTTTGCAAATATTTTCCCCTAAAACCTGCCATAGTGCATGGTTTCACATTTCTTTTTAATTATTTTATTTCTAGCATTCTATTTAAGTTCTACCAACTCAAGAAAGTCCCATGTGAATGTGCAATATATGTTCTTCTTAGAGGGAATTTGATGGGAGAAACTACAACTGCAGATTCAAATCAAACCAACATTTAAGTGCCATAGGGATCTATGGTTAGGAAAAATGAGCTATTTGCATATTATCAGGCACATTTCACCTTGGAATGTCACTCACTATAACTTGTGGGCAGTGTCTTTAAAAACACATACATTTTTTTAAAATAAGTGTTAAAATATTACTAATATTATAGCTATTTTGCTAGTGTATTAATTTTGTGTTAGACTAGCATTAATACTTTTCCTTTTCTTTATTTAAATCACCTATACAACATTGCTCTTCTGTTTTATCTTTAAGAAGAAGTGATCTGAAAGTGCTCATATCACTTAATTCAAGTGTACAAAATCATAAATTATACAACTGGAGTAGAGTTAAAAACTATTTGGTATTTCAAGAGGATAAATTAGAAGTTACATGAGTTGGCTACAGACCCAGAGATGGTTTTATTTTTTCTTTCACATACAGAAGATCATCAGCTTTCCTCCCCTAATGTACTTTGTGCAATATTCTTAGAAGTTTATAATATGGACAAAATGGTTTTATCAACTTCAGTAATAACTGATTAGAACTGGGAATTCAAGTTTCTTGAAGCAAATTTCAAAGAAATATTGAGTCCTTTTTAAATTAAAAAATTATATATTTGCTTTTAAAATGACTATTTTCAAAATTCAAAAATTCTAAAGGAGTATTCAGAACATGGTACTCCTTAAAAATTAAAGACAACATTTTACTACTTAGTTATATCTTTTGCCTTTTAAAGTAGACATTTCTAATGGGAAAAACTTGAACGCATATGCCACCAGGAAGATTCACGTTCTTTCTGCTCACAGACGCCATGGCCCTCGGACACTGACAGCACCGTCCTGGCGGGGCTGCCCTACAGCAGACCTCACGTGGTCTGCTCCAGCTCTTGGCCAGGTCTCTCTGGAGCTGCTCTCCAGGGATCTTTGGAATTAAAATCATCTTCCTTGTTTCTTTTTATTCTTCTTTCAGTTCTTCTTCTTCTTCTTCTCTGCACATAACTATTGAATATGCTGTCTAACATCTCAGTGTGACTTTTAAAAGAAAAAAATGTTTTAGTCCCATGTGTCAGGCTATCGTTAAACCTCATGAATTAAAGCTACATGACACTAACAAATTTCACACTTTTATTAAACATTTTAAAACTATTATTTCTCTTTTAACAGTTTAATTGATCTATAATTGATGTGCAATGAACTGTATTTATTTAAAATATGCAATTTAATAAGTTTAAGTATATGGGTTTACCCATAAAACCCATCACTACAATCTAGATAATGAAGATATCCTTTACCCCCTAAACTTCTTTCATGCATGTTTTTAATCCTTCCCTCCCCCTCCCAGGCAACCATTGATCTACTTTCTGTCAAGATAGATTCATTTGTACTTTTTAGAATTTTATATAAATTATATGGTATGTACTCTCTTTTGTCTAGCTATTTTCATGCAGTGTAATTATTATGAGATTCATCCATGATGTAGCATGTTTAAATAGTTCATCTGCTTTATTGCTTAGTAGTCAGTTAAATGGATATTAGAGGGCTTGTTTATCCATTCATTTAGTGATTGACATTTGGGTGCTTTTTAATATTAGGTTATTACAACTACAGTTGCTATGAGCATCCATGCACAAACATCTGTATGGACGTATGCTTCTGTTTTTTATGGGTAAATACTTAGAAGTGCAATAACTGGATCATATGGTAAAAGTATGTTGAGCTTTTTAAACCTTCAAATTGTTTTACCAAGCAAATTTTGTCATTCCACATCCCCATCAGCAAGTAGTGCATGAGTTCCCCTTCATCCACATTATTAGCAACATGTGGCAGGCTGGGACTTTTGTTCAAATTCACGTTAGTCATTCTTCGAGACGTGTACTAGTATCTCATCATGCTTTTCATTTGCCTCTCCCTGATGACTAATGACATCGAGCACCTTTCATACTCTGCATTGACTGATAATGGGACCAGAGTGGCTTTGATGTCTTCACAAATATCCAGGGTCTCTAACACACATGCCTGGACTAAGTGAGATCCACAGAACTCATCTAATGGGAAACCCTAGATGTGCATAAATATCCCGTCAATCCAACTGATAAGGGTGAAATAAAACAACATGTAGTTGGAAATAGCACTACAGATCAAGGGAAAAGATACATTGAAAAATTCAAAAGAAAATCACTCTTTAGATATCATTTACTATAAGGACCAGGAGAATTTTCTTTTTGAAAACTGCCAGATTCTCAATAGTATTATTTAAAAGGAATGATCAGAGTCAGACAGCAGAAAACCACCCGTCTCTTCTGGTTTCCTGCTCTTGTTCTCCTCTGATCATCCCACTAAACAAGTGACAATTGACTTGTCTCTTTTCTCCCTCCAACTGATGAGGCACAACGACTGACTAGTTGGAAGAGGGAACTTGCTCTCCACGATTCCTCTACCCCACTGTCCCCAGGTTAGACACGTTTCTGATAATGCACTGAAGGTCTTTATGTACGAACATCAACGATCTGGAAAACATTAGAACTTTGACTCTTACTGGACAGTAGCAACGGAAAAGCCACCTTGACAGGACGCTAGTGAGCTCGCTGGCTACAGACCAAGTGTGAACCATGAGGAGAGCTCATTGCAGGAAACTCCAGGAAACTGAACGTGTAGTCGCTCATCTCTACAAACCCCGTCGATCCCACATTATTTCAAGCATTTACTTCATATACTGGAAGGTATTTTTGTTGTTGTTGTTGTTAGAAGCGTGGAGGGGGAAAAGACTTCAGAAAAACAACATAAATTTCTCCACTATTATTTCCACATTCCTTGTTGACTCACAAGCCTCTCCTGCAATAAATAATTTACTGCAATAAAAAATTTACTACACTAAAACTATCATTAAGGTCACTGAAAGAATAAATCATCACGTTTTACAGAGTATGCCTAGCTAACCAACTTTACTACTTGGATTTTATTTGCTGGGTGATGGGACATGCAAGGCAGTTAGAGGAAGCAGGCACTACTGAATGAAAATTAAAACATTCCTGCAGCAGGCCACCAGGACTGAACATGACCTTTGGGAAACCAATCAAATAGTCTCATAAAAGTTGCACTTCAAGCTACATCAGAGTTATTTTCATGGACAAAACTTCCAGTGTGATCCTTGACAATATATACTCCTGACTCTCAAAGGAAAGAACAGGATGTAATGCGAGCTTGTTAACAATCTTCAAAAACAACGTGGACACTTGCTCATCATTCTGTGTCCCCAAATACTAAAAAAAAAAAAAAATCCTCAAAAAAACCTTTTTAGCCTTGTGTCTTTTATGTGTATATAATGTATCAGTTCTATTGGAAGAGTTTAGATAAGCATTTAATAGCTGTAATTTAAACAACAATGCAAATAAACCATTATCGAATTGTTAAAAGGAAATTATAGATATGTTATAAACTGCTCTGTGAAACTTACTTCCTTTTCAAATTATTGCTTAAATGTTGATATTGTATAGTTTTAAAATACAATAAAAATAGGCGGCCCAGGCCCCAGAGGTAGGAGAAGTGAGCGCCCCTCGGGACCCAGAGACTGCGCACCCGTGGACCCAGAAAAGCCCAGGCACTCCCCGGGACCCGTGAGGCCCAGGCCCCGCAGGTAGGAGAAGTGAGC
>CM052548.1:20270395-20287259 GCA_028533065.1 Trachops cirrhosus
AAAAAAAAAATACAATAAAAATAATTATTTCAAAACAGTGTATCTTGAAAGTAGAGAGAAAAATTATAATTTCTAAACCTTATGTTCTTCATATTTAGAATACGATAAAAGGGAGAACATTGAACTTGTATAATTTAATAAAATGTTTTCCTAATTATAACTTTCAATTATTATTCCCCAAACACTTACTTCACTCAAGCTTCATTTATCACTTGTGACTTTTTGTGATGCTTTCCAAATATTATTCATGGATTTAACCAGTATTTGTTGTGTTCCTAATATACATTTTAAGGGCTGTGCTAGTCACAGATGGCTACAATATCCTTTATTCCTGCCATCAAGGATCAAGTACACATAATATCTGTACCTGTGACCCTAAAGCTGAAAGGAAAGAAAACCAGTGCGGCTGAGCTTATGAACACAGGAAGCCAGAGAATTGGCAGGTTCACATCCATGATGCTACCAAGTCATTGGGACTGTTGCCCAGATTGGAGTGAAAAGAATATGGAGTCATGTTGTAAAATCTGATGGAGAGCAGGATGACAGCTAGTGCGGTCGGGGGTGGAGGTGGGGTTAGGCGGTGGAGGGATTGAACAAAAAGGAAAAAGGACTCATGGACATGGACAACTGTGTGGTAATTGCTAGGGGGCAGGGTATATAAGGGGGCTAAAGGGCAATGCAAAAACTTACAACAAAGATTAAATTTAAAAATATTTAAAAAACATCTTAGGGAAACCAGGAATTGACAATGACCTCAATTTCACTAATATCTTCAGGATTTTCCTTTTTTGTTTTTTTAAAGTAGACTGTATCTTCATGCTCAATATGCAGAATAACATCTATTGTTTCATTGTTGTAAGGTTTTTGATTTCTTTATGGTGGCTCAAAGCAGGTGGGTAGGAAGAATGAGCTGGGACCTTATTTAGATGGACATTAGGACTAAGCTGGACTGGAAAATAATTTAGATCCTATGATATGATCCTGAATTAGAGCAGGAGGACCAGGCACAGTGCTCACTGGTCGTGACCAAAGTCACTCTTCTGGGAATCAAAGGACAGTGAGTAAAGCATGACAACGTGCCCAGTAGTCTGAGGCAGGCATTGTCCATTCCTGAGCATCCCAGCCTCAGATGCCAATCAATCTGAGAATCAGAGGAAATTCTCCCTGGACCAGGAGACTAACAGGAACAAGTGAGGGGAGACACATCTCCAGGCATTAAGTTACTGCAAGAAAATGCTCTCCTGGGCCGAATGATGAGGTGGGACTTCAGATTAAGGACCAGCGCAGAATCCCGTACCTCCCAATCAAGCCAGCATGTGGGCAAGTGAAGAGGCTTTCAAGTGCGTGGAAGTAGCTTGGGGAGAAGGATAGAGAGGTAAAGGGAAATGTTGTGGGGCCTGATGTTTACATAACTTTGAAGGCCCCTTTAGACAAAAAAATATAAATATATACAAAATTATGAATACAAAAAGTTAGGATTCTTCTCAGAAACTTGAAAGGTGTCCATGCAAGTAGGGCTTTGTAGTTTAAACTCATTAGCTTTATAGCTGTACAGGAACCAGGGGGTTTGAAAGAAATAATGTGACAACTTTTTTGTTGTCCCTGAAGCACCCACCAGTTTCTATACTAAATTTGGTAAAGTACGTATTTTCTGCCCTGCCTGATGGGCATGGGAATCAGAGCGGACCTGACTTTCAACTTCTGTGATCATAGAGGTCAACCATGGCAACGTGGAAAGGATGGGATTAGAAACAGTGAAGCAGGAAATTTACACAGGAAACTTTCACTTGCAAAAGTGAAATGAAACTATGGATTCCCCTTGCCAAATTTCAAAAGGTAACATTGTATATCAGAAAATAGTTACATGAGCATGTATGCATTTTTGAGTATCATTTTTATATAAAGTGTATAGAAGTGCAAGGGATAAAAACCAAGAGAGTAGTAATGTTCAATAGTTGACAATATTTTAAAAAAATTTTATAACTGAAAAACATGTGATAGCTACAATATAGGCAGGAAAGAAAAAGGGTAATCAGTGTCAGCCCAGATACATCCATTTTCGTTTTTGTTCATTCTTCTCAGGTTTTTAAAATTAGTATCTTTGCTCACATCATCTCGTGTCTTGTGAACTAGAGGAGAATCTTCCTGAGCATTACAACACACCTCTGCTACTTATTCACTAACTGCTAAACTGCACCCTCCTTCCTTTGACCCTGGTTCAAGCTGCACTTCATGCTTTAACCACCATTTCCTCCCTGCCGCTAATTGTTGAACAGTTAGCGCAGACCTTGATTTCATTAATGGAAGCGCAATGCCCAGAATGCAGGTGCTAATCGCCCCTCTCTACCCTGGACTGGGTAGACCACATGTAGCTCACTGTGCTCATTCTCAGAAACACATGTTATAAGGGTCATTGACAAATGGAATTACATTCATTCAAAGGAGGATTATCAGGATGTTGAATGCCAAATGAGGGACATTAAAGAAATTGAGGGTCTTTAACCTTGAGAAGAAAAGCCCTGGAATGAAATGGGGAGACCTGACGGATCCCATCAATTACCTAAAGTTTTGTCATGTGGGAGAAGCATTATTAGGCTGGTTCTATCTAGCTCAATCATTAGGAGTAAGTTCCTGGGAATTGAGTTGCTGCTCAATATAAGTGAACTTTTCTAACCAAGAAGGCTGCCTGAAATTTTAATAAGCTCTCTGTTCCCCACCCCTGAGAGTGTTCAAGCAGAGACTGGACTACCACCTGGCAGATGTGCTTAATTGGGAGATAAGTCAAATTGGCTGGAGTTACCAACTCGGATGTCTTCAAAGGCTCAGGCAGGTATGTGAGAGGATGCAGAGCAGAGTTAATACAGGGGCATAGAACATAAGGCACGCCAGAGAGTGAAACATCCAACCACAGTCCCCAGCTGACCGCAGTTCCATTATAGTCAAAACATTTAGAATACACACACATGCGCGCATACAGCAAGCAGGCTGTATTTGGCCTATAGACACCAGTCCATGACCTTGAAACTGTCATTTCTGAGATGTCTAAGGTTACAATCCCTGCATTTTTAGGACTATGTTCAGTACTGTACCCTACAGATTATAATATTTTTATGTTAATGACCATGAATAACTAAGCCTATTTTAACTTGAACTAAAACTGTATCATTTGTAGGATTTCATTGATATTTAACTTTTTTAGAAAAAAAAACTTTTATAAGTCGGAATGTATTTCCATTTTTTCTCATCACCACCCCCAAACTCAAGGTGAATTAATAACTAACAGGTGTCACCCTGACTGGCATGGCTCAGTTGGTTGAGAGTCTTCCCGCAAAATGAAAGGGTTTGATTCCCAGTCAGAGCCCATGTCTGGGTTGCGCTAGCCTGGTTCCCAGTTGGGGCGCGTGTGTGAGGCAACCGGTAGGTGTTTCCTTCCCTCCATTGTTCCCTCTCTGCCCTTTCTCTGAAACTAAATAAAATCTTTACCATAAAAGAACTAACAGGTGTCCTTGTCAGTGGCATTGAATATCATTACAGATGCGAGTAAACAGGATCCCTAAAAACTGACAATTTGCATCAGATTTTCCCATTGAATAATCTGTATGTGTGCATTCTTTTTCAATAGTATTTCACAGTAAATGCCCTACCGACAAATAATATGGAAAAAGGAGATTAAAATTAATACCTGGGATGTAAATAACTGCACTTTTGTCCAGATAGGGAGAAAAATCCTTATCTTTGTTTCAAATAGCTAAACATAAATAAATGTCTACTTTTGACCATTTAAAAAATTTTTGACTTTTCTATTTTTAAATTAAATTTATTTGGCATATTTCACAGAAATAGAACAAAACATCTTCAGATTTGTGTGGAACCACAAAGAGCCCAAATAGCCAAAGCAATCCTGAGAAAAAAGAATAAAGCCAGAGGTATCACACTCCCGGACTTCAAATGATATTATAAAACTACAATAATCAAAAAAAACTGATGGTATTGGCAAAAATAGCATGGTATTGGCAGAAAAACACACACACAAACCAATGGAATAGAATTGAGAGCCCTAAAATAAACTCGCACATTTATGGGCAACTAAGTTTTGACAAAGAAGCCAAAAACATACAACATAGAAAGGAAAGCATCTTCAGTAAATAATGTTGGGAAAACTGGAAAGCCACAAGCAAAAGAATGAAAATACACTGCTATCTGACACCATACACAAAAATTAACTCAGAGTGTATTAAGGATATAAAATCTGAAACGAAACACATGGAAGAAACATAGATACTAAACTTATGGACTTTGGTCTCAGAGGGGTATTGGTGAACTGGACCCCAAAAGCAAGGGAAGTAAAACAAATAAAATGAATGGGACTACATCAAACTTCTGCACAGCAAAAGAAAACAACAACAAAACAAAGAGACAACCGACCAGATGAGAGAAGATACTCGCTAACAATGATGCTGACAAGGGGTTAATATCTACAATATATAAAGAAAAGTCAGTGTTGACATATTTTATAAAATACAGTTCATATGATAGGGTTTCCATATCATTGACAATAAGCTGAACATCAGACATTTTATTGTCAGATTCACAAAACGATTTATGTGGAAAAATCACCTTAGGTATATAACAATTTGCCTCTTGTCTAACAGACCACCGTGTTGGGTCTCTGAGACTGAGGTGCCTGGCTGATGCACTGAGATGTGGGACTGGGTGAAAGTGGCATTTTGAATTGACAGTTAACTAGTAAAAATAACGAATGATTGAAGAGGAGGAAAATAATTGGAAATAGGAGTGAGCTTAGAAGTTTAGCTTTGGACCTGTTGAGTTTGAAGCTCCTTTGGGATGCTCATGTGTTGAGTCAACAAATGGACATACAGATGTTTCTAGAACTCAGGGGAGATATTTGCACTAGAGGTTTAAATTTTGAAGTCTAGATGCCATATAAAGCCAGCAAAATGGAAAAGCCCACATAAGAAGAGCAGATCTAGTGGAGAGAGAATGAAGACAAACCCTGGGAAGCTGCACTGGTTAGAACGGGGCGAGCTAAGGGTGCCTGAAAAAAAGCAGGAGAGAGGAGGGTGGAGCTAAGAGCTCCAGGAAAGTTGTCACATGGAATCCAAGTTTCAAGAAAAAGAATGTGAGCAATAAAACCAAATGTCCTAAAGGAAAAATGTCCCGGGGTGTGTGTAGCCCTGGTGACTTTGGCCAGAGAAGTTTTCAGGGCAGTGAAGAGTCTGAATGTTAATTAGAGGTGATTAAGAAGGGACACTCAAGTCTCCAGCCACTCATTGTGAGTTCTTTAGTACCTCTTGTGCTGTAATCCCCTGCATATATTGTATTTTTATTTTTCAAAAGTACACAATACCTCTTTCAACACTTTTAGGTAATACCTTATCTTTTTCCTTCTCTGCTTGGGTAGGCTTCTCAAATTTTTATACCAGCTCACTCTTCTTCCTCAGCTCTCCCTACCTTTCTACCTATTCATTGCTGTCCATCCCGTAGGAAAATGAAGGATATACAAAACTATTCAAAACAAACACTGAAATAAAATTTGGTGAACCCCTAAAACATCCCAAATAAAGGGAGGGTTAAATGTATTATGGTATATTATAAAGTATGTGGCTATTAAAAATGAATGACATAGAATTGTACTTATAGTTCTATACAGAAGGAACTTAGTATGTTGATAAATATAAAAAGCAAACTTAGGAATAGTGTCATATAATACTATTTTTAAAATATGCATAAATATCTACCTATACACATTCATTCATCTATATATTCATGCTTTAATATGTAAACAGGTGCAAAAAGATACAATCTGAACTGCTAACAATTTCTCGCTAGTTGAATGTTTATTGCACAAGTATCATTTTGATATTCTACATAATTTTTTCAAAGTATTTTCACATAATTTATGTTTCAGTATTATGCTTATTTACTCATTAATATACCATAACAAATTGAGACTGCTTTCTTTCTTCCATTCCTAGCTTACTAAGCTTTATCGAGTGGGTATTTTTTTTTATTCACTTTTCTTTGGCTACTAATTTGACTCCTCAATATTATTCCTACAGAAATACATGTATTAGGATATATATGCACAAAATATTTTTGTAATAGTTAAAGTTAAAAGAAAACACCCAATTAGTCAATAGTGGAGAGAGAGTTAAATCACAGCAGGTGGACATAATGAGGTATGCAGCTGTCAAAAAGGAGCCTTTTTTGCATTTATGTCTATGGTTTGTTCATTTAATAAACTGATACACCCTTTCACTAATATTTTCTTTTGCATCTTTGTATTTTAGTCATATGTAAAATTAGTCTGTATAGTTTTTGCTGTGATTATCTTTCATTACTAGGCTGTGTTATTAGAATTAATCTAATCTCATCAAAAGTGTGGGCTCTTTTGTCATTTTCCCGTGATTTTGAATTCCATTGCACTATATACAAATTTTCTTTTAAAATCATGAAAGAACTGGCTGAAAAGCCATTTCATCCTGGGTGTTTTTTGACCCTTCATTTTAATTGCTTTTTCAATTTGTTCAGTAGTAATGGGGAAAGAAGAGAGGACACTGTAGAAAGTTGAGTAGGTTTTGCTTTTGGAGGAAGCTTCATTTAAGTAAAAGCCTTGAAGTGAAAACAACATTCTGAGATCAAGCAAAGAATGAGGGTGATCTTGCTTCCAGAGAGGGGAGTGCAGTGAATGGACAAAGGGAAGATGGCAGGTAGAGCCTCAGAAGAACAGCAGAAGCATCCTGGTGACTAGAGGAAGCTTCAGTTTGGGAAACATCTCAGGTCTCTGGGTAAAAGGAGGCTTGGAGAGCGTTAGGTAGTCTCAAAGCTCCCAAATTTAAGACAAAATTACATTTGCTTTGCTAACAGTGTCTATGAGAATCCTGATTATTCAAAAGGGCAAAAAGTGAGATTTGGGACAAAACCTCGTAGTTTGGAAGAATCAGTGACTGGGCCTCAAATCCTCTAAAATTCTGAGGGCCTGTCGAGGGGCCACTCCTTTGAGGACAGAAGCCATCTCCATTGATCATGGGGATCTGTCCTCCCTCTTAAAACCAGCTCTTAGTAACACAGAGTTGCTGAATGGTATTTTTTCAACATATATTTTAAGTAATTTTCGTTTTAGAAAATTTGCAGGTAGTTCAGAAAATGCATACATAGTACTTTGCATAGTACTCCTGTTTTCCCCCATGTTAATGTTTTGTAATTATTGGCACAAAACTGTAATTAAAACTACAGACTACATTCAGATTTTACCACTCGTTCCATTGATGTTCTTTGTCTTTCAGGATCAATGTAGGTTGACATGTTGCATTTAGGCATGTCTCCTTGGTCTCCTCTAATCTGTGGCAGTTTCTCCGTTTTCCTTGTTTTTAATAATCTTAAGAGTGTTGAAGAGTACTAGTACTGGGCAGCGTTTTGTAGAATGTCCTTCAGTCAGTATTAGTCTGGTGCTTTCTCACGATCTGAGTGAAAGCATGCAAAAAATACCAGAGGGAAGATGGTCTTCTGCCATGGACTCAGTGCTGTGTCCCCCTAACCCCAAATGCATATGTTGAAGCCTAAATCCCTAGTTTGACAGTATTTGGAGAGGGAGCCTTTAGAAGGTAATTATGCCATAAGAGTCAAGCCGTCATGAATGGAGTTAGTGTCCTTATAAGAAGCGACAGGGGTCACAAAGGATTTTCAGAACAGTGCAACTATTCTTTGTGATACTACAATGGTAGACACATGTCATTATACATTTGTCCAAACCCATCAAATGCACAACACCAGGAGTGAGTCCTACATCAATTATGAACTTTGAGTGCTAATGGTGGATCAATATAGGTTTATCAATTGTTGATAATGAGGGTGGATGTTGATAATGAGTCTGGCTATGCATACAAGTATGTTAGGGCAGGGAGTATAGGGGAAATCTCTGTGCCTTCCTCTCAATTTTTCTCTAAACCTAAAACTACTCAAACAATCTTTAAAAAAAAGAAGAGATGAATGAGAGAGATAAGCGCTTTCTCTCCCCATGTGAAGGTACTGTGAGAAAACTGCTCTCCATCAACCATGAAGAGGACCCTCACAAGACACTGAACCTACAGCACCTTAACCTTGGACTTCCCAGCCCCCAGAACTATGAGAAATAAATGTTTGCTGTTTAGGCCGCCTGGTCTATGGTAATCTGTTATAACAGCCTGCACTAAGAGACTTTCTCATAAGATACCAGGAGTACATGGTATCAGTATAATTGATAAAGCTATATAACTATCACTGATGATGTAAACCTTGATCTCTTGGTTAAGGTAGAGATTTATAGGTTTTGTCACTTTAAGTTCACTGTTTTTCTCTTTTCATACTCTTATGATTTATAGGTTAGTCACTAAATCCAGCCCACACTCAAAGGAAGAAAAATTAAGCTCCATCTCCACATATTATTAAAAATTCTATATGGAAGATTTGTCTCTCTTTCCCATTTATTTATTTGTTCATTCATTTATTCATTCATTCGATTAACTATTTATATGAGTATAGTCTCATGGACACTTACTTTACCATCAAATACTGTCATTATTTATTTTGTTGCTCAAAGTTATAAAGTTCTTCTAACAAGTCCCCTGGGTGCATTTGTTAATTGTCCACCCCCCTTCCTCAAACATGAGACAGTCCCAGCTCTCCCACCACCAGACTACAAACTCCTGGGCCCAGACAGTGCTGTGTAGGGGCCCCTTGGTTTTCCTCCATTCTATTTCACATAGATCATTGAGTAGAGTAAATATTTCAAATACCTGTTGAGAGGTGATAAGTGTAGAGAGACATAGAGACAGATCTGTCCTTATACCACAAGGTAAATCTATACGAAAATCATTTTAGCCAGATAATTTTGTGCCCTAATCTTATAGGACACAGAGTGGGATGGAGGGGGTGGGGGCAGAAATGTTAGAGAAATCGAGGGCAAATAAAGCACACTTAAGGAAAAAACGAAGACATCTTCAAGACAATTTTCACTTGTAAAGAGCTGTTTATATCAAAGCCTATTTCCCCTTAATATAAACTTTGACTTTCCTCTTTCTGCAATGTCACATCTGTGTTAAGCATTCTGGCCTTTCCTGCAAAACTGCCTATTTACAAAAAGAGCCACAAATTTTAGAAAAATCAAAACCCTAAAGACTAATTTTAAAACAACATGAATTTTGTAAAAAAAAAAAAAAAAAACTAACATTTACCCAACATAAAAAGGAAACGCTACAAGTTTTAATTACCCTAATTTTAAAAAACCCAACTGTTACTATTGCAATAATCAATTCCAAAGCCACATATACTAATGAGATAAACACACTACTGTGATACTTGAAAGCTCTTGACCCTAATGTACTAGAGATGTGTGATTCTCTAATTAGGATTCACACCAGCACGTGCTATTACATTTATCAGCCGAGGACTGCATTTGTAAATTCCTGCCTGTGAGCAAAATGCCAAGTGTTCAAAGGCCGAGTCTAAACAGTGAAAATGAAGCAGAATATCAAGTCATTATGGAACAAATTCAGGCAGTGTAGACCATAACCACCGAGGCCAAAGCTTCATGCTAGGCTCTGGGACAAAGAAGCAAACTAAGTATGAAGCCACAGCTCCATGCAGAAACGACGAGTTAAATGTACGTATTAAGGTAAAGTTTAACAAGCTTGATTGCTATTTATTCCAATTAAGAAAACAAAAACTGTGTAGAGACAATTGTATTATGATTGAACTCAGAAAATAAACTGTCTACAAGAAGGACATTCCCAAACCTTAACTAGGTTTGCAATATTGTTGAAAGAAGGTTGGGGGAGGAGTGGAAGTCTACTTTTCTCCTTGTTTTAGATTTGAAGTCATCTGATTGGACAAGCTGCTAGCCCAAGAAGTGCTTAATTTTCTAATATATTTTGAAACAGGCCGCCTGCACATTTCACACAGAGTCAAAGCCAGGGTGTGCGTGTTGTATACCGACAGCTTCTATAAGTACTCTACTCCCCTAATTTACCTCAGGAAACACACCACCTGATCCCCAGTTAATGCAATGATTTATGTAAAATGAAACCCCCCTATGTCTTTGTATCCCTGTCACCCATCTGCAGTGTTCCCAGGCAGGGCAGCTTTAAAGGAACAACTGATAAGCATGTGTATTGAAAATGACCACCACACACACCTGCACACACACACACCACTGTTCTCACCCACAAGTCTGCACATATTCTACACAAAGGGAAACGAAGAAAATAGAGACTCCAACTTCCTACACTTCCAGCACTAACACTTCTGGCTCCTCACTCTGCAGATATTTCAAAGCACAGTGTCACCAGCAGCTGGGGACACGAGAGCAGAGACCTTCATTATGGAGGAGACCAGGGCCTCTTTGCTTCAGAAAAGCCTCAGGGATGAAAGGGATCCTGGTCACTGCTGTTTGGGGTGCCAATTTGTGACAGTGAGCAGCAGAAATAAAATTATTTGTTTGGGGAAGCTAGTTGCCGTGGCAAGGACAATGTCAGGAGTGCATGGTGGTCCCCTTCTGTCCCATTTTCGTCACTACTACAGCTGTCTATTTGAAAGGGTTCTTTAGAAAGATAAAGGAAAATCTAATTATGGCCATTTATAACACTGAAACATTTTCCTCTAAAAGTGCCTTAAACAAAATATATTAGGTAAGATTTATTTCATTATCAGTTAATGTGGATTAGGCCACGCTGGTTAAGACAGGTTTTGTGCATGTTTTTCCGGTCTTAAGTAAAACTGAATGGAACAGACCCTAAATCCCTTTTCATATTTCCAACTACGATGTACCAAAGACCAATCTTTACCCCGGTGTTTCACTGCATCTGGGTATTGTCACTACACATTTATCATGGGTACACAGTTTATATGGAAATATTTGAGATTTTCATTTAAATGGCAATGAAGTTTTCATTTAGCATAAAGGCACATATGGGCTAAAATTATGAGCCCAAACCTTGAGATGCCGAACACCTCACAGTTGTTCTAAATCTGAAATTCTGAAGATATCAGGACGACTACCTCCAAACGGACTCGGTTTTTGTACCAAGAAAAGACAGAGCCCTGGCCGGGTGTTCAGTTGTTTGCAGCGCCGTCCAGATACACTGAGGTTGTGGGTCTGATCCCAGTTAGGGCACAGAACAAGAAATCAGTGTCTCTCTCTCTCTCTTTCTCTTTCTCTTCCTCCTTCCTCTCTTTCATTCTAAAATCAATACATTTAAAAAAATTAAAAGATAAAAGGTAGACAGAAATTTAATAAAGAAAAGAACTTTTTAAAATATTAAGACATGGCCTTTTTACAACTAGTGAAGCATACTAAGAGGTTCAGTGATAAGAGATCAGACAGGGAAGGCTTAGGGTCAATTTCATATGAGATGATTTCACTATAGGAAAACGAACCCCAAAATATGCTTATTTAGTATCTTTGGGCATAAACAAATGTGCCTGCAGTTAAATCCAGGTGGTAACTTTTTCAAGCCTGGCCAGGTATGGCCTCTGTCAGGGGGCACGTTACGCCACAGCAGCAGCAGCAGCAGCTGGGAAGCAGAGTTGAGTGAGTGGAAGTGGCCGGGGCCCAGCAGGGAGGGCAAGCCCTGAAGGGCTCCAGTCACTGTGGCGTGAGAGGACAGCCGCCCAGCACGGCTATCTCTATTAATTGTCCAGGAGAAACTTAAGGTATTGATTTTTATGAGCTTTCTTACTTTTTTAAACATTGGAAATTATTTTTCCCCCATAAAATTTTCTAGCCAACTGACATAAGGTTGGATGAGGCCTTCAGGAAGCCCGTTTCTGTCTCAGATGTAGAAGGGATTCTGCAGGCGCAGAGCGGAGCTGATCCTGGGTAGGCCATCAGTCAAACTGGAGCTGCTGCTGACTGGATTCACTGACGAGGCCAATTGGGAGGGTACAAATCTAACTTGCAGGGACACTACTAAGGCCTGAGTGTTTGTCTCCCTCTCCCCCTAAAAAAAAAAAACAACAGCTATGTTAAAGCCCTAAGCCCATTGTAATGGTATTTGGAGGTGGGGCCTTTGGGAGATAATGAAGTTTAGATAAGGTCGTAGAGGCAGAGCCGGAACCCTCATCAAGAACCTGACCAGTCAGCACTTCGATCGGACCGCCAGTCTCCAGAACTATGAGAAATAAGTATTTGTTCTTGAAGCCATCCCCTCTATGGTATTTGTTGTAGCAGCCCAGATGGACTAAGACAGATGCTTAACTTAAAATTACTGAGTAACTCTTGATAAAGCTCAGTATCTTTATGGCCAAAATGAATTTTAAATTTCACATTAATATATGTGATGGTAACATAATGTTCTGTTTTTATGAGGTTTTAGGAAGGGACAGAGAAGTCCTTTAAGGTGTTTGGCCGCCAGGACTGCCCAAGTTTTATGGCAGGCAGAGCCTAAGAGGAACTTGGGCCATGAAGTTGGTCAGCCAACAAACGTCATAGATTCCAGCTGAGCCAAGCACAGTTCTTTCCTGCCCTGTGGTCCCAGAGATGCCGTGGGGGAGAGGAGGAGGCGACACGAGGCTCTAGGAAACAGAACCAAGGGTAGGCAAGCAGGCAAGCTTGTCGGTGTTGCAGGCAAGAAGAAGGCAGACCACACACATCCAGATATCAATGACGGGAAAAATGAAGACGGAACAAAGTAAAACCCCAAAGGAGGAAGCTCTGGAGGAAAAGTCTTAATACCATGTGTACACTATGGCATCCCTCAGACAGGTACCCTCAGCTGGCCTCCCACAGGAGACAGTGAAATCTCAAAGGTATTCAGGGCGGTCAGACAAGGTTAGACTTGTGAGACCCACAAGGTCCATGGAAGGATCATTGTGCATCACAAATGAAACAAGTATTAAATGCAAATATGAGACATGGAGCCGCTGGAATGCTGCTCTACATCTGATACAAAGTTGCAGGGAGATGACAGTTATAGCTCGGAGATGCTCAAAGGTGCTGCTTATGCCTGTCATTCTTTTTTAAATTTTTTTTATTTATTTTTTGTTGTTCAATTACAGTTGTCCCCATTTCCCCCATTACTCTCCCCCTGCCCTACCTTCCCCACCTCCCGTATACAGTCCTCCTCCCAGCCCGTTGTCTTTTTCCACAGGTCCTTTATACAGGTTCCTTGACAATCCTTCCCCTTTTCTCCCTCATTATCCCTCGGCACCCCCCCCCCCGCCACCCCGTTACTGTCAGTTTGTTCTTTATACCTGTCATTGTAAGCCTTTACAACTGAACACCACTTTAAAGATATAAAGAAAAACACTTTGGCATAATGGTGAGGGCGGAACCAGGAGCAAAAAATTCACCCTTGCATGACAATGAGGTAAACCAACAGGAAAACCCCCCAAAAAGGGCGAGCCAATGACTCTCCCAAGTCCCATATCGCTCAGTATATTTTCTTGAAGAGGCCATTTACACAGGTCTAAGTCACAGTGAGTGGAGTGTGTGATATTCCCCAATGTCACCAAAATCTCAGCACTGTATCGTAAATCAGTGAAACACTGCACTCACATCAACAGCCTCAAACCACGGTATAACACTGTGTGCTGCCTGGGACACGGCCACTATCCCCTTAGAATCTAAGCTGATTTTCAAGGGATCTGTAGGGAGTCTTGAAATCCGGTTTTTCTTTGTGTGAGCACTGATGAGACCTCCTGCATCCTCTATCCCACCCAGCCCCCTTTTTCTGTGCTTCCCATTGAACACACACCCTGTCTTGCCAGCATGTCCTTTTACCGAAGTCCATCATTTTCCACGATAATGCAGCTCCAGGTAACCTTTTATATCAGCGACTTCTACTCAGGTATAAAAGCTCTTTAAAATCGACTAAAAATTATAGAATTTATGCCCATGTGAAACATTTCATCTATTATCATTCTCTTCAAAATGACTGAATTAGAATTCTGGTTATACCTTGAGCACTACTTTAAATATGGGCATATATAAAATCTTTTTTAAAAGGTAATTGCAGCTTTCTCTAACCTGAAACTTTTAGCATAATTATCCTCCCTGCTTATCAACTTCCCATATACCCTTGCTTTATATTATTTGTATTGACTTTGGTTACTTCACTCTTACTACATTTTAAGACGCTGTTTGCTTTGTACATCATTCAATTATACTGTTGAGTTCTTTGTGTGTCAGGTATGCACCAACGCATTCTAGCCACATAGTATCTCCTTGGAAGCAGGTAGGAGTTACATTAGTAAGTAAATGAGTAAATAATTTTTTAAACAAAGATCTTTAGAACCATTATGGGTTGAATGTGCCTGCCCCTCCACCCCAAGTTCATATGTTCGTAACCCCTAGTGCCTCAAAATGTGACCTTGTTTGGAGATCTTTAGAGATGTGGTCAAGTGAAAATGGGATCATCAGGATGGACTCTGACGCAATATGACTGGTGTCCTCCCAAAACGGGGAAATTTGGACACAGGTGACGGCTGCAGAGAGGGAATGAAACAAAGGCCAATGGAAAAGCCAACCAAGAACACATCCTAAGTCACAGGGTAGAGAGGACACAGATCCAAAGATTGGGATTTAGAGGCACAGAGCCCCACAAAAGTATAAGTCAGAGGAGAGTCACATGTCTGATGTGCCCAGCAGTACAGGAGGTGGGGTGTGTCCTTGGAAGCCCAGTACACATGACACTACCTTTCTGAGCAGCTGATTAATTTCATTCAATTGATTATTGTTTCAGTGTGGTAACTAATTTTATGTCCCCTTACCTGGGCTACAATGCCCAGAAATTGGGTCAAACATTGACTGTTTCTGTGATGATGTTTTGGAGTTTTTGTTTTTTTTTTTTTGAGGGGGGACTATGATTAACATTTAAATCAGTGGACTTGGAGTTAAGCAGATTATCCTCCATTACGTGGTGGGCTTTAGCCAATCAGTTGAAGTTCTTAATAGAACAAAGACTGACCTCCCCAAGCAATAAGGAATTTGCCAACAGACTGCCTTTGGACTCAAACTGAAACTCTTCCCTGAGTCCTCAGCTTATGCCATCAGAGTGTGGACTAGCCACACCTCACATCATGTTAAATCAATTCCTTAAAATAAATCTATTCCCCTCTCCCTCTACACACACACACACACACACACACACACACACACACACACACTCTGTTGGTACTGCTTCTCTGGAGAACCTTGACCGATACATTGAACATCTACTATAAATAATACACTTAACATTTTTGAAGCTAATAGTAAGCCAGAAAATACATCAGGTATTTAACATGGGTTATTTCATTTGAGATTCATACCATCTTGAGGTGGATACTGCTATTTCCCAAAGTTTACAAATGAGGAAACTGAGGCATGAGATTACATAACTTGCCCAAGTCACTGAGCTAGAGTTTCTGCCATTCTGACATCAGAATGCATAATGTTAGCTACTGCGTTACAGAAATTTAATAATAGAAAGGAACTTTTTAAAATATTAAGACATGGCCTTTTTACAACTAGTGAAGCATACTAAGAGGTTCAATGATAAGCGATCAGACAGGGAAGGCTATCAATGTAGTATGAGATGATTTAACTATAGGAAACCCTAGCCAAAGCCAGCAATATAACAAGGTACACAGATATGGCACCTGCCTGTAGTGGGTACTAGATGTACTGATTTGGCCAAAAAGTCTGGAGGGTTTATTTCATGAAACAAAAGACACATTTTTCATTCTCACCAATAACTTTATTGATGTGGATATTTTAAGTGTGTCGGCTATCTCCCTCGTGGTATAACATTGATTGTTCTCCATGTCTCGATTTGATCATTACGAACTTCAACTGGTCTACCCAACCACGGAGCATTGCTCAGTGAGAAATCTCCAGCATGAAACTTTGCAAACCACTTGTGATATTTCTGATCAGTCATAGCACCTTCTCCATACGCTGCACAATTTTTTTTTGCATTCAGTTGTGTTTTTACTTTTCTTGAAATAATAAAGCACAGCATGCCGAAAATGGCACTTATTTTCTTTCATCTTCAATATTAAAATGGCTACACAAAAATTCAATTTTGATGTTATTTTAAATGCCCACTGATATGACAGCTGTCACAATACAATCTAATAAAATTGTTTCAAATGACATTAAAGACAGCTAAGTGCTAACTAGAGCCGTTGTAGAGAAAAAAATGTAATAAACTTTTTGGCCAGTCCAATATATGGAATAAACCTAGTACTATGCTGAGTACCCCAGAAATTTTTGCTTGACTATCATAAAAAGTAAAAAATAAAAATAAGCAACAAATAAATACAATTAAAAAATAAAACACTAGGCCACCAGGTTAAACAGGAATCAAATTTTGAGGAAGTAAATGCCATAGACCACTGTATCGTATACTATTTCAATGTCACAAAAAGGCAGAGTGGTGATGGCCAATGAAGGCGGCAGTGGCCATATGCCCACAGCACATTCACACGCTGCACGGACCAGGTGTAAAATTTTAAAGGGGCATTACATTCCACATAAAAGTGGTTCTAACTTGCACCTGGAAAGTACTGAACCTTAGGAAGGAGCTCATACCCTTTGTAACAGCATGGATGGAGCTGGAAAGCATTATGCTAAGCGAAATAAGCCAGGTAGTGAAAGACAAATACCGTATGATCTCGCCTTTAACGGGAACCTAAACAACAAAACAAAGAAACAAGTAAAATATAACAAAAGACACTGAAATAGAGGACAGGTAGTCAGTGACCAGAGGGGAGAGGGGAGGGAATTTCAGGGGAGAAGGGAAGGGTTTACAGGAACAAATATAGAGGACACATGGACAAAACTAGGGGGGTTGGAAAGGGGAGGGAGGAGGGGAGGGATGGGTGG
>CM052548.1:20297132-20376244 GCA_028533065.1 Trachops cirrhosus
TTAAGGCCAGAGACTTATTTTCTTATATTTCTTTTCATGTAGAATTTTATAAGGGTCAAACATTTTATTCTTTTTCAAATCATTCTCTAATGGGATTCTGTACATAATCTACTAGATGGGAAATTCTTTGAAGTGCTTGGGGAAAAATTAAAAGGCTGTCGTGAGGTCATAAAAGAAAAAAAAACATTTCTTGAGCAGGATCATTTAATCAGGATCCTAGATAGAAAATTTAATGTGTAAAGGATGGGTCAAACTCTAAAGCTAAAAAAAGAGTTTATCAAGTTTTCATAAACCTTAATATTAAAGTATATAAACTCTCACATGTCTAGTTCTGGATTCCTTTTTCTCTCTCAAACCTCATATCTAAACTGTCTTTGAGTCTGAGACTGCTTCTTTTGTTATAATTATAATGACAATTCTTCTCTCTAGTCTAATTTCTCAGTCTAAAGCAAGGGTGTCCAACCAACAACCCAACGGCCACTTATGGTCCAGGATGGCTATGAATGTGACCCAACACAAAATCGTAAATTTACTTAAAACGTTTTTTTGCTCATCAGTTTTCGTTAGTGTTTGTGTAGTTAATGTGTGGCCCAAGACAACCCTTCTTCCAGTGTGGCCCAGAGATGCCAAAAGCTTGGACACCCCTGGACTCATTTGTTTCCCACCTAGACTTTTTGAATAATTCTTCAATGGCTCTGGATCTCACATCCGGCCACTAGGATTATCTTGCTCTAATCCTTACCTAAAGCCAAGAATGACTTTTTGAAAACATAAATATGGTAAGTCATTTCAAAAATTCCTTTTCAGTACAGGTGTTGATCTCTTGTTGGGTCAATAAAACACTGTGTGGCTTACAAACAAGCTTTTTTCAATGCAGTGTAGAAAAGACTACACAACTAAAGAAAGAAAGGGAAGGAAAAAAAGGAAAAAGAAAAATAAAAGACAATGCTTTTTTAATGGGGAAGCTGGTTCAGGAAACTTATGTTTTGAATAACAATTAAACAATTGTTTCATTACAGTTTCGTTTCTTACTGTCAGGGTCAAAGACGTTTGAAATCTGCGAACCAGATAAATTCAAGATTTAGCCTGATTTACAAAACCCATCTCATCTGGCTTTTGCCTGTCTTTCCAGCCTTTTCTTTTGTCTCTGTAGCCACTTATCCCTGTGCCTTTGATACTCTAAGAAAGTCTCCCCAACCTTGTCTGACAAATTTCTGCTTATCCTTCAAGAGGCAATTCAAATGTTTTCTCCCTACTCAACTTCCTGGCAGGAAGCAACACTTCCTGTTCCAAGCTGTCATCAAACCCATTACAAGACTCTTTATCACGTTGTAATCATTTGCTGATATGCTTGCTTTTCTAAGGCTTCTAAGAGACAGAATTCTGAGCAAGCATATTATCAGACTTGTACCCAGTGTTCAATAAATGAATATTAAGTGTATGAATAAATAGAGGTTAAATATTCTTTCTATGTTTACATACCATTATATTGCCTCTTGATTAAATTATTCCTTCGGAACATTTGGCGCTATGTCATAGAATTAGCAATTGCTCGGGAACATTATTATCCACCACTAATTATACAAGTTGCTCTGCTGCTTCTCATGGTATTGCTTCTCTAAGAAGGTTAGCATCCCTGCAGGAAATATTCAGGGCTGGATCTGCATCCCAGTGCCCATGTTCAAAGCCCCGTTCCACAATTTCCTTGCTATGACTTCAGGCAAATCACACAGCCGTGCTTTGTATCAGGCACCTCGTCTGATGATACTAATAGTGAGGTTTAAATTACTTTAATATCTATAAAGACCACAGAACTGGCCCAGCACATAGTAAGAGGTCAATAAATATTAGCTATAGTTACTGCCCAAGTAAGAAGCTGAAAATCAATGCCTATAATTCAGAGCTTCTGCACTAATGACCTTCAATTTGAAAAGCACTATTTAATTCATCTGAAAACACCATTTGCTCTGTTCTCAGCTCCGTGATATGTATAGTGCACTTTCCGACTGCAGTCACGTGAGCCTCTTGGTGCATTTCAGATTCAGCTGCTCTGCATGGTAACTACTTACTTATCTCTTTGAGTTTCCTCCCTGGTTGTTTATCACAGACTCTACATTTTAAGTTAAATCAGGTCAAATGTAGTTCTCAATACTGAGAAAAATATCTAGCCATTTCATTTAATGAGGTAAAAAACAAACTTGAAATCCTTTTTTTTTTTTTTTTTTTTTTCAGGATTTCACCTTTCTGTTTTAGGACTGAAAGATGTGTTGATCGCCAGGCTAGCCTCACATCTATTAACCTTAGCCTGGGTGATGGTTTATGTAGGTGTGTCCCTTCATACAAATTTACTGTTCTGATCACTTATGCTTGTGAATGTCATACTTCAATATAACCTTTTTTTAAAAAAAAAAACACTGAACTTATTTACTCCAAGTAACTAATGCCCTATTAATGTTTGTCTCACGTCAGCTGTTCTGCCTGTGCCATAATATTTCCAGGGAGAGAGTTTATCTCAGTCCTCCTCCTAAGAGCACTATTCCTTGATTAGTCAACCACAATACTGTCCAAACCAAAAACCACAGAGTAAAAATTGATTCTCCCTCTTCTTGGTCACCATAAATACCCAATCAATCATCCAGTCTTATTAATTCTACTTCTAAGATATCTCTCAAGGCCCATAAAATGCTTTGTCATTCCCAAGGTCAGTACCCTAACCCTGGCTCTCAGCACTTTTTATTTGGATTACTGCGAATGCCTATATTGATTTAATCCCTGGCTCATGGTAGTGTCCAACCCACCCTCCACAAGGCTGCGCTAGAGTATGCATTCTACACATCATACCCGATTGTGCAGTTTTTATACCTAAATGCAGTTGATGGTTTTTCCATTCCCTACAAAATAAAGTATGAACCACTTAAAGGGTAGTCAAGTCTTCCCCAAATCACTTCATCCTAACTTTTCAAGGTTACCTTTAGCCATCATCCACTTATTATCCATTATGGGTTCTTTTACATGCACATTTCTCAGCATTTCCCAAGACTCCAAAGTAAGTTCACATTTGTGCATTCTTTTTCTTCACTTCACCATTTACTGAAACCCTGCTCATCCTTCAAGTTCCAGTTCAAATGTCGCTCCTTCTGGGGCTCTCCCTTACCTTCCCTGTGTTTCCACAGAGAGCATAATTAACCTTTCAAGTGTCCTCACTGCTCTCACACTCCCTCCACACTTTTAGGAGAGCAGTACCATGCAAAATTGTAATTGGTTGTTTACATATTCATTTATGCAAAAAGTGTTCTGAACATCAGTTCTATGCCAGCGTCTCTGCTGGTTCCTTGGAATTCAATGATAAGCAGGATGGGTAAGGAGTCTGTTTTATTTTGCTTTCTAGATTAAGCTGTTTGAAGTTAGAGAACATATATCTTTGCATCCTCATGTTCAATTAGAGTTTAGCATCTAATTAGTAAATTTCAACAGAATGTATGCTCTCTCAGGAATAGAGACTTGTACTATTAGTACCTAGAATAGAATCTAGCACATGAATTTCCAATTAATGCAAGTATTAATAAATATTTAATAACTCAACCAATTAATTTTATTTTCTATCCTAGTATCAGTGACATAATCCAGATTGAGGACTATTTTCTAAATAATATCAAACAGTGCTTTGCTCAATTAACATAGTTTTTAATAATTCTCAGCCATTGAATTGAATCAAAAAAGTCAATGTTCTAAAAAATTAAAATAAAGACATGAACTATTTAAGTGACATAAGTCTTCCAGAATTGAGAAGAGCATTTCTGAGTGACTTAAATTAAGGAGGGCAAATCAACCTTGATGACCAGACTTTTCAGTGGGAGCCCCTGACTATTCCTTCCCCCAGGCATCACTGATGGCTCTGTGTTTATAGACTCAGACATGCTGAGCTTTCGAACCAATCCATCAGCAGCCTCCGGAGCCTAACACAGCTTGGATGACATCTGGTTTCCTGTTTGACCACTGGGCCATTGTTTCCACTCCCCTACTCTATCCTATTAACCTGGTAGCCCAGCTATCCGTCGTGACTGAAAGCTTCACTTGAAACATTGACCATCAGGCCTAAAACCCAATTCCTTTTGAACTAACAGAATTCTACAGGTTAACGACCAACTCTGTGGTTGAATCAGCTCATCTCAGCATCCTATCCTCCTTCGTCCTAATTTTTATCTAATCTCTGCCAGTTTATATTTCAAAGATCAGATCAGGTTTTATGATTAAAATAAGACAAGTTACACTAACTTAGTCTAGTATGGCCTAACCACAGACACTGTCAAATAAAACTGATATTTTGAAATTAGAAATCCTTCCAAAACCAACCACAGATAAGTAAATGTTGATTACTCTAAGACAATATAGTAAGTATAGTAATTCTGTTCCCACTGGCCGCAAGCTTGCCTGTGACAGATTCCCAGTCAATGAGACATGAGTCAACCCACTGCAGGGCTTCGAGGAAAGTGTGGCTTCGAGGAAAGTGTCCCTTTGAGGGCACTTGAACCTGTGCCTTGCTAAGACTGGAAGTTGTCATAGGTGATATAGTGCTTGAGGTTGCAACACACATCCTGCCACCACGAACAAAAATCCAAGAGAATGTCCAAGATTCTGAGCTGGCATCTCACTGAGTTAGCCAAATCTGTAACCCCATACTTCCAAGCCTTCTTATAGTTTCCTCATTTGCTTAAATCAATTTTCATAATATATGCTGTACTCACAGGCAAAGGCATCCTAACCCTCATATTCAAGTTCCAAAAGACACCTAAGAGTGAATGAGGAGGGACCTAAAGTTTCCTTCAGAAGTTACAAACACATATGAGGTAAATATGTGAACTTATCAAACGAGAGAGTGCATTCATGGGTGGGGGATGAGAAGATAAACAGGAAAATGTAAACCACCACGAGGACTTCTGCCCTAGCTCCCATCAGGGCAAACAGAAAGCCTGGAAAGGATGTGAAAGGCAACCACGAGAGCAGTCCGAAATCTGTAAGAGACCTCGAACTGGTTTAGCACTCCAAGACGGGAAGAGCGGCCAGGCAGTCCGGTGTGCCCTCTCCTTCTCCCAACAGGAAAAGGGTACCCAGACTCCGCGTGTATAATGCTGTCCGAGCATCAGAAGGCAGTGCAGGAAGGCCCATTTCTCTCCCAAAGCCATCAGAGGCCCCGAGGAAAACCCCAGGCAAGCCTGTAACAAGGACCCATCAAGGCCATTCTAACAATTAGTGGCCTGGACAACAAATTGGATGAATTTCCAGGGAAGTATAATCAGTGGTGGGGAGGGGGAGCCAGTCCCCAACTGTAACAGGATATATATGAGGGGAGACCCAAAAAGTAAAATTTATTTATAAAAAATTGTGTATTTATTCTTACATGTTTAAACTTCAGTCACCTTCAAAGTACTGTCCATTTGATACAACACCTATCGAAACTTTTTTTTCACTGCTCAAACCAGTTTTTGAACTCATCACTTTCAGTGGTTTTTAGTGCTTCTGCCATTTTTCTGTTTCACCTCTTCCACATCAACAAAGCATTTCCCTTTGAGGACTTTTTTCATCTGGGGAACCAAAGCCGCTCAAGGCAGACTGGGTGGATAGGGAGGGTGGGGCACATGGGTCATGTGTTTTGGGTCCAAAACTGCTGAGCACTCCGCACAGTGTAGACAGGTGTGCTCGTACATCGCCCATCATGAAATGGGCAAACACTTTGAAAAAGTCTTCAAAAAAATTCACTGAAGCTGAACACAGCCTCTCACAACAACGCCAGCTGGTACACTGATGCAGATGGGTTCCTAGAACACTCACCTAGTGGGGAAAGCCTGAACTACAAGGGGCCCACCCTCCAGAGGATAATTCCAGAGAGTCCTGCCCCTTCCCCCTGCTGTAGTTTCATTTATATAACATTTTGAAACAACACAATTTCAGAAATGATTGAACAGCTTAGTGGTTGCCAAGAACTTGGAGGGAAGTGGGTGTAGGATACTTGTGATGGAACTGTTTAATATCTTCACAAGGGTGGTGGCTACATGAACCTATGCCTGTGATAAAATTGTATAGAACTACATACACACACAAGTATACGCTAAACTGCAGAAATATACAAAGACAGAATCTTAGTCATATTACAGTCTGTGCATGACTGTACTGATTCCAGTATCCTGGCTGTCACGGTATTCTACAGTTTTGTAAAATGTCACCATAGGGGTGACCCTGGTAAAGGATACAGGTGATCTTTCTGTATTATTCTTTACAACTTGTACAAAAATCTTAATAAAAGATTTTAAAAAACAATTAAAAAAACACATGAGGATCAAATAAAACTGTACTTTGATTTATGACTCCTAGTTAAGAGAATCTCAGCCTGGTCAGCCTAGTTCTAGAAATACCCAGGACATCCAAAACCTCTCTGGGTTCAGGTCTTGGTGACCTCAGTAAGCCTCTCAACCCATCTCTTCACAAAGGTATTTAGAAAGGTCCAGTAAACTCTGAGAAACCTGCACGTCAAACTTTTTTTCTTTTTACCCATCTGTACTTGCTGTTCTGCTTTTACGTACAGACCAACCCTGGTTCCTGAGGGTGGCAGGCTATACTGACTCTATTATGTTTGACTAAATCTAGGTATTTGAGTAAACATAATTTACTCCTGGGAGGGGAAAAAAGCCATGGGGGTAAAGGAATAATGAAGGAAGTTTACAGTGAGCATTACAGCTGTGAATAGAGCTGTGAAGTGCGGTGCTAATTAGGTGAAAGAGTTGCCAGAAAGTCCTTGCAGAGATGATACTGTGTGGATTCTGTCAGCTGTACGCAGCTCGTTCAGTGTCTACTAATGTAAAACATTCATCACTTTTCATTTGCAGGTACACTAGTCAAACCTCATGTAAATCAAAATTAATACTGAAAATCAACCACGCATGGAGCTGCAGAGTGAAGCCTAGTACCTTACTTTCCTAAATATTTTCTATTGTGGGGCTCTCCCTATTCCTTTGACAGGCTCTCCTCCTGCCTCCTCAACCAGGAGAGAATCAAGTAGAGCACAGACCAGAAAGCTCAGTGCCGGCTTTCTCCCGTACGCATTAATTTCTCCCTCATTCCTGGAGGGCTTCAGAGGGGCCAGTTCTCCCGCACTTCCAAAGAGGAATTAAACTTGATAGGGTTTGGTCCTGTCTGAAGCTCATATATTGAATTGCTGCTTGAAGAAAGCTATTCCAGGTCAGCGACAATATAAAAAATTATATAGTACGGCCTAACTCATAATTAGCTAAAATATTTTATTTTTTGGTCATTATTTGACCCATTTATTTTCCTAAAGTACCTGTTTGCTTATGCAGATTGTAATCAATATAAACATATAAACCAATGATCTGGAGAAACCAAGAACAACAAACTTTTGGCCCCATTGTCTACATAGCTTAATTTTTCACTTGTTACCACACAGTGCATGGGCCCAGCAGTGACTGAAAAGATCAGGGAAGAATCCCATTGGGAGCAAACCACCATTTCGCTCTGGGCTGTGGTGTGGACTACGGAGCCACGCCTTTGACTGGCAGGGGAATACAAAAGGAGGAACTGTTTAATTCTCCTTAAGGTTATCATTCAATAAGTCACATTGCCCCAAGGCCCCTAAACCCAAGTCCCTGTGGTTATTCGATCTATGACCTTTTGTCAATCTTTTTCTCAATTTATTTCTAAACAACTACTGACATCAGATCTAAAAATTGGATTTATGAGAAACCCAAAGGGCATGTTGATATCAATACTTGCTTTAGGTTGTCAATGGCAGCCATCTTTATGAATATACTATATCCATGGCAGAAATTCATTTATAAAGGTTAATATGGAGGCAAAAAACATCTGAAAATGATATAATCTATTTATGAATTTAGCTAGAAGATTTGTAAAACTAAACTACTCTACCTGGTAATTTTCTGTCATTGTATTGTTTATTATAATTTTTTCATTTATTAAATTGCAATATACCACAATTACTTAAATGTTAGTCAGTTAAGCATTAATAAAATATGAGTCATATAATCACTCCAGCAATTTCATTTATGACTAGTGAATAAGTTAACATGAGATTGCACTGAGATTTCACACAGAATTTAGTATGTGCACATGAAATTAATTTAATGACTGAAAACAATCCTCAAAAAAAAATAAGAAAGATTTTTCTAAGTATTGTCTTATTTCTAGAAATAAGTCCTGGGAAGGAAACTGTTCAAATAGAAAATTTAAAAGTGAAAATAAGTACACACATGTGTGGTTTTCATTTTCCACTACTGTTCCAGGGTCTCCTGACCAACCCCCTCTCTCCAAGAACTGTAACGTCTAGCAGTATAGGCCTGGCAGGCTAAGAACCAAATTCAAAGCCACAGTCCACTCAGAGCGGCTCGCCCAGTCATCCCACCTTTCGGAGGTGAGGCTGGCTCCCTAGCACCCAGTTGGTCCAGGTCTCCCTTTCCTGCTTACCTCGGCCTCTGTGCAGTAGAAAACATGCATGCTTTAATGATGTGATAAAATGAGAAAACATGCATTAAGTTTATTGCTGAGGGAATTTAAATCAGTGTTAAGTGAGCATTACTTTCAAAAGTAATCATCATAACATATGATAAAGTGAGGAAAAGTGCAACAATATGGACAGGCACAGAGTAAACTGGGTAGGGGGCGCAATTCTTCTCTCAAATATTCTTATTTCTGGAATATCAAATTCTGATTTCTTTATATATGCCTACATATTCTACAGTAGAAAAATAAGGTTTTTAAATTAATTTAGCATTATAATTATTTCTGTTGGTCCCTGCTCTTTATTTCCCTTCTGGGAAATTTCATAGCAAGTGAGTCCTAGATCAAATTTAGCCTGCAACATCACTGAAGGCAAGAACGACAACACGGAAGCTGTCCTACTTCGGGCACATCATGAGGAGGCAGGGTTCTTTGGAAAAGACAATAATGCTGCAAGGCAGCAGGAAAAGAGGAAGGCCAAATATGAGAAGGATTGACTCCGTAAAACAAGTAGTAAGTATGCATCTACAGGAGCTGCGCAGGGCCGGCACTGTGGGCCTCACTCATTCACAAGGCCACCAGGAGTGAGAGCCGACACACTGGTTTGTAACATACAACATAGCCAGTCTTGTATTTCATTTTTGCAAATATAGTTAGTATAATTTTCTCATGTTTTTTAATCTTGTAGACTACTTTAGCTGATGCCTCATTTAACTCATAAATAAAATTGAGGATTGCCTGTTAAATTTTCATAATATTCAATCTTCTATGAATGAGATGTATTTTTTCTAAATATAGTTATATTTATTATTTAATAAATGAATGAATGTTTAAGGTTTTCCTTATGCAAAATTCAAACTTCTCTTGTTCGGATTTTTCTTAGGTGTTTTTGTTGCAATTTTGTATATATGTATTATATAATTTGTATGGGAGGTGTGTATGTATATTTGCAACTAGCACTATTATTGCATTCTCTTGTTGCTAATAGATTTTCAGTTGATGTAGTTCAATTATTCAAAAACATTACTTGCATGAAATGATGTTTTTCACTTAACTTTCTGACAATATTATTTATTTCACTCTTGTCCTGTTACATCCGTTCATCATTCCAGAGAAATTATAACATTTTACAAATGATGAAAGCCTATTTTGTTAGTCATAATTTCATAGGAATGTCAGCTCTCTATTGGCCATTAAGCATACAGGGTTTTGTTTGATTAATGTACATCTCCAGAAATATAGAGAATTTATATGCATAAACCCATGCATACATACATGGACATATATGTATTTGTGATATGTAATACACGCACATCACAGAGAACTATTTAACTACTTCTATAAGTTTTAGGCAGAACAGAAATTATTCTAACAAATACTTTTGGAAGAATCTGTTAAAGTGATTATATGCTTTTACCTGGTTAATATGGTGTTTTATATTAGCATAAATCCTAATATTAAAATATCATTATACTCCTAGTATAAAACCCACTTTTTGGTTCTACATTGTTCTTTTAAAATATGATGAATTCTATACTTAAGATTATTTTGTAGAGCAGCCATTATAAAAAACAGTGCGGAAGTTCCTAAAAAAATTATCAAACTACCACACGATCCAGAGTTTCACTTCTGGGTAGACAGCCCAAGGAAATGAAATCACCGTTTCAGAGCGGTATCTGCATCCCGTGTTCACTGCAGCGTCATTTACTACAGCCAAGACGTGGGAACAGCTTAAGTGTCCATTGATAAATGAACGGATAAAGAAAATGTGGTATATATACAGTAGGTTATGATTCAGCCATAAAAAGAAGGAAATCCTGCCATTTGCTGTAACATGGATGGACCTTGAGGGCGTTATGGCTAAGAAAATAAGAGTAAAATGAGATAGAAAAACAAATACCATATGATCTCAGTTATATGTGGAACCTAAAACACACACACAATCCACCGCACTCATAGATACAGAGAACATACTGGTGGTTGCCAAGGGTGGGGCTGGGGGGAGGTGGTTGGAAAGCACAGACTTCCATTATAACCTAAGTATAAGCCCTGGGGATGTAATATACAGCATGGTGACTATAGTTAATAATACTGTTTTGTGTATTTAACAGTTGCTAAGCAAGTAGATCTTAAAAATTTTTATTACAAGAATAAAATATTGTAACTGTATGTGGTGATGGATATTAACTAAAATTGTGGTGGTCATTTCACAATATTTATGTATGGCAATCGTGTTATATGGCAATTATGACAATACCATGTTGATTACAATTATATTTGAATTGAAAGAATAGACTATTCTGTGATTTAAAAAATTTTTTTTGTGGTGTTGGTGGTAGATGTAGTTGCTATTGTAACGGATGTGTTTACATATGTGTGTGTGTGTGTGTGTGTGTGTGTGTGTGTGTTGGTGAGTAAAAGTGTGTTATTTTCAGGTTTCGATGTGAAAGTAATACTGGTCCTGTAAAAATGCTGAGGAAATGGG
Source organism: Trachops cirrhosus (assembly GCA_028533065.1). Classification (NCBI taxonomy): domain Eukaryota; kingdom Metazoa; phylum Chordata; class Mammalia; order Chiroptera; family Phyllostomidae; genus Trachops; species Trachops cirrhosus. The sequence continues at coordinate 20,308,144 of CM052548.1, forward strand.
AGGTCTTGCCTTCACTGTGCTATTCGAAATGTCGAAGAGTAATGGAATAACCTGTCCCCTGAGGATACAAATATTTACCTATGAAATCATCTGGGGCCTGATTTTATCCATTCTTCCGTTATTATTACTCTCTTTAGGCTTTTCCTCTCTTCCTGCCCTCATTTAGACTAAGATACGTTTTTATAGATAGCTCTACATTCCATGAATTCTTTCAAATGTGTTTGTATAGAATTTTGCAAAGTATACTTTTATGAGTCTCCAGCTTATTTTATAATTCTATTTCCTGGTGTTACATTTTAACTTTTGCTCACATTTTCCTTGACTAGGCCACTTAATGATTTATTTATTTTATTGCATGTGACTGTGTATGTTCCCCAAGAGCCAGCTGTTAGGCTGGAAAACAAACAAAAAAACCCAGAAAAATGTTGCCACAAAGCAGATAAAAATTGGGACCAACTATCTGTATGCATTATAAAAATAAAAACTGAAAAAAAGGAGTTGCCTCTATAAAATGAAACCACAAATATAATAACAAGCACTTATAAGGTACTTACCACGTGTAAGGCACTATTCTAAGTGCTTTAAATAAATTAACTCATTTAATTCTCACTACATCCCTATCCAGTGGAACAATTATTACCCTATTTCTAAGCTAGAGAATTGGAGGCACTGAAAAATTACAAGTTCACATAGATGCTAAGAGGCAATAGTTCAAAGTAGTAATATAAAACCTCTGGAAAGCTGTAACAGGAGATACAACATTAGCTTTCAGGGAAAAATAAAACCTTCTCAGTTATGGTAACAGAAAATTGGTATACTGAAAAGAGACCAAAAAGGAACTAGAGCCTGTGAAACTACAGTAAAAGTCATCAATTCCTGGGCAGAGAACAACAAGGAAAATTTTGAAGAAAGTTAAAATTTTGTAGAAAAAAAGTAATAGACATAAAAGTCATATAAGAACTTCCAACATATGCATTTAGTATCCAAAAGAAAAGAATTAAAATACTGTCAGCTTTTCACGCCCACAGGTTTCAGATCCATGGACTGAAAATAGTTTTATAAAATCCCATTTAAGTTCCAAAAGGAAAAACTCCAATTTGCCACACACCAAGCACAATGTTGAATTCACATGAATGAAGTGATGTGTAGGCGCACCCAGCTGTAGTCTATGCACAAATATACGTTATTTGCAAATACTATGGCATTTTATTTAAGGAACTCGCACATCCACATATTTTGGTATCCGAAGGAGGTCTTGGAACCAATTTCCTGCAGATACTGAGGGACAACTATAGATATAAATATATAGAGACCTAATTTTAAAAACCTTGCTACTGAAAAACATAAATCTATAAATATATAAAAAGACATTTTCTCAGCAAGAATAACAACTCAATGGCACAACATACCCTAGTAAAGTTATTGAAATAAGTTAAAGAAAGCAGGCACCTACACAAAAAGATCAAGCTTCATTTAAGGTAAAGAAATCAGGCTAAGATCACTTCATAGCAATATTCAGTGCCAGAAAACAATGGAAAAATACTCAAGAGTCCTCAAGGGGAAATAGTGTAACTTCTCTCATTTGAACAATCAGTGCAGCTGAAAATACAGTTCCCATGAACTCTTCTTGAAAACAACTTAAAAATGTCATTTAACATAGGGGTAGAACACCTATTACAGGTGAACCAGCCATGGGTGTTGACTTCTTTCAAGTGTTAGACTAAAATTAAAATAAATGTCAGGATTATGGTTACAGTACAGATTGTAAATATGATAAACTCAGCCAAAGTTGGAAAGAGAAAAGTGAAAGAAGTAGGAGTTAATATAAATATGCAGACATACTTGATTTTATACTTGGGTTCATTAAGAGTTTATAAACCAAATGCAGATACCATATAAATATTTTTAAAGGTATAAAATCTAACATCAAAGAAATATATCAACTAAAAATCAAGTGTTGGGGATATGGAGGAGATGAAGTAGCAATAATTCTGTCATTTCTCAAAGTCAACAGGTAACTTATATAGATAAGGGGAATGGAGTATATTTTGTGTTATGAACTGAATGTGTCCCCTCCCAAAACTCCTATGTTGAAATCCTAGTCCTCAGTGTGGTAGTTTTAGGAGGTGGAATCTTTAGGGAGTCATCAGGTCATGAGGGCTCAGCAGTCCTCATGAATGGGATTGGTGGCCCTTACAAGAAGGGACAGGAATGCTTCCTCCAGCTCTCTGCTCTCCACCCTGTGAGGACACAGGTAGAGTCTCTGTCTGTACCGCAGAAGAGGACTCTTACTAGAGCACACCATGCTGGCACCCTGGTCTCCAGAATGGTGAGAAATAGAATAACTTCCTGTTAATAAGCCATGCAGATTGTGGTATTTTGCTATAGCAGCCTGAGCTAAGATATTACACGGGGTGCTGAACAACTGTAACCTATACTTCTTTGAACCTAAGCTTCCACTTTTAGAAATTTGTCATACATTATACCTGAAAATGTTATACGGGTATGTTTATTGCAATATTGTTAGTAATAAAAAGATTTGAAACAGTCTAAGTGTTCATTTCATAAGGTGCATTAAATTCAGGTAACTTCAGATAATGTTCTGTAGTTTAAAAAGTCAAATCAGTTGGGAAACAATGTCCAAAATGAGTAAGTGAAACATGCAAGCTGAGAACACAGTGTGTATCGTACACTGCCGTGTGTGTAAAAACTTTTAAAAAGGAAATCATATGCATGTGTATGCTTCCATTTGCACATTGCACCACAAAGCAGTAGAATTAGAAATGATATATGTGTTTGTTAAGCAGCCACCAAGTGTTTGCTGAAAAATAAAACACTTCTAGGTGCTCACTAGCTCCTAAGAACAACATCATAATGTCTAAAATTTTGCTTTGGTTTGAGCAAAGCTGAATTTATGAGGATCCAGGTATTTAAAAGAAATCACGTCTCTAATTGATGAAATGCATAAAAGCAAAATGGTGTTATGTAAATAAACTCCAATAACATGAGAATCAACATAAAATAGGGAAGACTCCACATCACACATCCCCAAACCCTAAAACACGCTCAGAGGAAAGTGAAGATCTCTGTGCAGAACCCCAGTACAGGCCCAGTCTGGCTTGATGTGTCCACTGTTATCCAATTGCTTATCAGGAGCAGTTGAGCCTCCCCATGAAGCCCACAGCAAGAACAGGCTGCAAAAAGCATTCGCTTGTCACTAAGAGAACATGAACAGGTTTAGAACATCTACTGTTCCACACTTCAAGTAGTAAAATGACACTGGAGGCGATTATCAAGGGGTTTTGTAGGAAGATAATTTTCCCTCTAAATCTTTTCATCCAGGTGTGACACACAAATGTGTGATATATCTTTTCTATAATTAAGTAAACTGTTCCCTTGCTTCACAGTTACTCAGCAACAAATGACATCTACATGATCTTTCTGGAGGAAAAAAATCAGGACGAATTTATTGCCCCGTAAACTCAAAGGAAATGGACATTTCAGTTGCTTATTATGGTAGTAAAATAATTGAGGAAATACTTTTTCAGCATATTTCTTCTTTATAAACCTCCTTTTATCATTGTTTGAATTCCAGCTATACTGCCAAGAAGCTGCATTACATTTTGTTACTTTGCTATCTAGCCTCAAGATGAAAAAAAATATCTGCCTGGGGAAAACTGTATTTGAGGTTTCTGAAGGAATATATATATATATATATATAATTATATATATTTTATATATATATATATATATATATATAAAATCTCCAGAATGATCTTCTGGGGGGCAGGCCCCTTGTAGTACAGGCCTCCCTGGCTAGATGAGTGTGCTAGGAACCCAGCTGCATCAGTGCACCAGCTGGCGTTGTTGTGAGAGGCAGCACTCAGCCTCAGTGAATTTTTGAAGACTTAACATGTCTGCCCTTTCATAATGGGTGATTTACAAGCACACCCGCCCACACCATGCTGAGTGTCCAGCAGTTTTCCACCCAAAGCAGCATGACCTGTGTGCCCCACCCTCCCTATTCACTCATTGTTCTCCCCAGTGACTTTGTTTCCCCAAATGAAAACAATTCTCAAATGGAAACATTTTGCTGATGTGGAAGAAGTGAAACAAAATTGTAGAAGTAGTAAAGGCATTGATGTTGATGAGTTCAAAAACTTTTGAGCAGTGGAAAGAAAGTCTCGCCAAGTATATTGTATCAAATGGAGAGGACTTTGAAAGTGACTTAAGTTTAAACATGTAAGAATAAATACACAATTTTTTATAAATAAATTTTATTTTGGGTCCCCTCTCATATATGTGTGTATGTACATATGTGTATACATGTGTGTTTATATAATATCCCTTCAGTAATGCTACCACTAAGAAAACACTAGTTCTGATAATGTTTTTGCTTAAATATAAAATACCTAAAATAAGGTCAAAGACTGGCAGATTGTACATACAGTAACCCTTGGTTTCCATTAGAAATCAGTTTGAGAATTTGCCATCCAGGGGCTGAGTTTGAAACTGGGACATGTTTCTTCCTTCAGTGAGATTCCAATCTAATAGAGAAGATAGTGTTTAAATTTTAAAAAGTTTTCTAAATTAAAAAAAAACCTGTCAGAATAAAAAAAAGTCTATGTGTGTGCAGAAGGATAAGTGATTCATTCCAATTGGTAGATGGTAAATGCAATCAGAATAATATTTAGAAAGGCTCAAATGAAGTTCACCAGGAGACTCCCGGGGAGAGAAGGGGGAAGAAGAGTAATTCCAAGCAGTGGGAATAGCATACACCAAATCATGAAGTGTGACACATTGTTGTGCTTTCAAGAACTATAAATTATTGAGTATTGCCACAAGATAAAATGTTGGGAGTGATGAGTGACAGATCAGTTTGGAGAATCAGATTTAGGCCAAACTAAGCCAAACCTTAAATATCATAGAGAGGGACTTGGAGTTTATCTTGAAAGAAATGCAGAGATTGAAAAAGTCTTCAGAGGAATCAGATCAAGGCTGCCTCTGAATAGAACCAAATAAGTTGCACCTAAGTAAGGGCCTGATCAGAGGCAAGAAGGCTAATGAGCAGTCACTTTCCCAGCAGGGTTGTCCAAACTTTTGGCATCTTTGGAAGAGGAAGAGTTGTCTTGGACCACACTTAAATTCATTGTGATACTTAATCACAAAAGAGTCTCATAATATCTGCAGTAAATTTAGTCACAAGCCAGTCAGGCTGACTTCCTGCAGGTAACTAATATGAATGAGTGGATTTGCCTGCCGTTTCAGAAACAGTTATACACAAACACGTATGTAGTTCCTCCCCATTCTTTACAGAAGCAGGTGCACATTCAACATGCTGTTTGCGTTTGTCTTTCTTCACTAAACCTGTCTCAGATATTTCTATATTAGGGCACAAAAAATCCTCAGTCTTTTTTCACTACTGCATACATTTTCCAATGATGACCTGTACCATAATTTATTTAACCAGTCACCTATTGAAGGATGTTTCAATTGTCTCAGTGCTGCAGTACATATATTTGCATGTGTTTAATTTTGCACATGAACAACTTATAATATTCTGCTGCCATAATCTATTGCTGCATAACTACCTTAAATTTAGAAGCCTAAACCAACAATTATTGCTATATCTCACAATTTTGTGGGGCAAGAATTGGCAAACACTTGGCTGAGAGAGTGTCCTGTTCAATGACACATGCAAAGGGGTCACTTGTTTCTTATTCAGCTGGTGGGCGGTTTGGTTGAATGGTCCAACGTGGCTCACTCAGACACTAGCACCAAGGATACAAACTCCCAGTGTTTAGATGGACAAGTTCTATGAACCTAATGTACAGCATGGTGACTATACTTAGCAATACTGTATTGCATACTTGAAAGCTAAGAAAAATAGAACTTAAATGTTTTCGATCTAAAAACAAAACAAAACGATGTGAGGTAATGGGTGTGTTAATTAACCTTACTGTGATAATCATTTCACAATATGCATGTATATATCAAATCATCATATTATATACACCCTAAGCTTACAAAATGTTATGTGTGAAATAAAGCTCAGAGGAAAACAGAAGTATATGTCGCCAGTATCTTGATTAACCTACATCTGCCCTCTCTCAAAAACAAAAGTGACCCAGATTTACCTAGACTGACAAAGTGAAAAAAGCAAGAAGTCTCAAGTTACTAAAAACAGAAAAGAAATGGGTGATAATACAGAATAAAAAATGATCTTGGAAGGAAAAAAAACAATAATGGGGAACAGGAAAAATGAATGTCAACAAATTAGATATTCTAGATATAATGGATAAATTCCAAGAGAGATACAAATTACTGAAATTGACTCAAGAATAAACAGAAAATCTGCATAGACCTCTAACAAGGAAACAGATTAAGTTAGCAATCAAAATATTTCCAACAAAGAAATGTTCAAGCCTAGTTGTCTTCACTGATAAATTCTACAAAGTGTGTAAAGAGAGACTGCCACTGATACTTCGAAAATACTTCTGAACTATGAAAGAGAAGGGAATTACTTCCGAAATTCTTCTATAAGGCCAGCATTACCCAGACACCAAACCAAACCAAGACATCACAACAAAACGTCATATTAATACACTTAATAAGTAGAGGTAAAATCCTCAACAAAGTGCTAGAAACCAAATCCAGCAGCATCTAAAAAAGAATATTCCTCAAGACCAAGTGGAATTTATAAGAATGCTGGTGGGGTCAGCATACAAAAGAAATCAGAATACAACAGATTAGTAGAATAAAGGGGTGGGGGGACACATGACATCTCAATAGTTGTAGAAAAAGCATTTGACAAAATCCAATATATTTTAATGACAGAAAAGACTCACACTAGTAATGGGAAGGAACTTCCATCTGATAAAGAGTATCAACAAAAAAATTAAAAAATAAAAACACACAATGTGTGCACACATACACAAAGAACTAAAATCACACTTAACAGTAAAAGATTGAAGGCCTTCTCCCTAATATTAACAAGATGAGGATGCTCACTCTGGTCACTTCCAGTCAACATTGTACTGAAGGGTCTAGCTACAGAATTGGGAAAAGAAAGACAAAATAAAAAAGAAGAGGAGGAGGAGAAAGAGAGAGAGAAAGAAAGAAGGAAGGAAGGAAGGAAGGACATTAAGAAAGAAGCAAAACTATATGTATTTGCAGTTGACATGATCTTATAGATAACTCCAAAGAATTCACAAAGACATTAATAATGCACTAGAGCTAATAAACAAGTTCATAAAACTTATAGTATAGAAGATTAATATACAAAAGCAGTATATTTCTATGATGATGATCCAAAAATGAAATTTAAGAAAAATTTGTTTATGACAGCAGTAAAAGGAATAAAGTACTTAGGGACAGATTTAACAGAAGAAGATATACACACTGAAAACAGTGTTGTTGCAAAAAATTAAGACCAAAACAAATGGGAAGACATCCTATGTCCATGGTTTGGAAGATTAATGTAGCAAAGATGGCAGCATTCCACATATTGATCTACGGGTCTGAGGCAATCTCTACTACAGTCCCTACTGCCTCTCTGCTGAGATGAACAGAATGATTCTAAAATTCATGTGGAATTGCAAGGGAACTAAAATAGTCAAAACAATCTTGACGTTACAGAACAAAGTTGAAAGACTCATACTTGTCTATTTTGAAACCTGCTACAAAGCTATAGTAATCAAGACACTGTGGGACTTGCATACAGACAGACTCATAGATCAACAGTTCAGAATTGAGGACCCAGAAATAAATCCATACATCTATGGTCAATTGATTATGGACAAGGGTGCTAAGATCAGTTATATTGTTTTCCTGCTGCTGCTGCATCCAATTACTACAAAACAAGTGGCTTAAAACAACAAATTTATTTTCTCACAGTTCTTGAGGCCAGAAGTCTGAAGTCAAGGTGTTGACAGGGTCTCACTCCTGTGACAGGATAGTTAAGAAGCTGGGAAAATTCCTGGGCAAGTGGAATGGGGAAACTGAGACAAGAAAATTAAACAAGGCCAGGCAGCTGGAGCAACTTACTGCCGGCTGGTAAATTGTAAGACCTTCTCTCCCCTAACCAAGGACACTGGAGAGCAAATGGTTTATACCCCTCCTCCCTAACCAGAGAATACGTAGCTTAAATCACCCTGGTCTGGGAACTTCCTGCGATACTTCTCCTTGCAGTTGTGAGATACCACGGGCCTTGGGAGAAGGGAGGAGGAGGAGGAGGAACCTAGAAGCCGGCTGCAAGCAGAAGACCCCTAGGACACAAGATGAACAACTATCTGCCCTCTGCAGAGCTGAAATAAATCTTTTCATTATCAGTGTCCCTGACCTAAATTATTTCATTTCGAGAGACAGGAACCTAATGAGTTCTTGTTTGGGTTCAGTAAAGACTCCCTTTGGAGACTCGAAGGCAGAATCTGTTGTTTGACTCTTCCAGTTCCCAGCGGTTCCAGCCTCCCTGGCTCGTGGCCACGCCCTTCCCATCTGTTTAGTCATCTTCACATTGCCTCTCCTCTGTGTGCCCGTGTCTTTCCTTCTGTTTCTCATGGGGGGTAGGTTTACAATCGTTCATATGGCAAATAATGCAATAATTAATAATAATAATAATAACACAAGAATAAACTCTTTCACATACAACTGTCAACCTAGTTTTGCCTCATCCTGTATAGGACCCACCTCGAAAATACAGGATAATAACATTTCAAAATCCTTAATTGCATATTCAAACATTCTTCTTTTAAATAAGGTAATATTCAGCGGTTCTGTGGATTAAAATCTGTATGCATGTTTTGGGGGGGTCACCATTTAACCCTCTACACTACTCAATAGGGAAAGAAGAATCTTTTCTACTGATGGTACTGGGACAACTTTATATTCATGTGTAAAGAATGAATCTGGCCCCCTACCTCGTACCATATGTGAGGGGGGGCCAGGGTTGGGGAGGGAAATGGGGGACACCTGTAATAGTGTCAACACTTCTAAAATAAAGTTCAGGTTCATAAAATGGATCAAACCCATAGATTTTTAAAGCTAAAAATATAAAACTCAGAATAAAATACAGGCAAAAATCTTTGTGACATTTGACCAGCCAATAATTTTAGATATGACATCAAAAGCAGAAGCAACCAAAGGAAAAAACAGAGAAATTGGACTTCCTCAAAGCTGAAAACATTTGTGTACTTAAGGACACTAGCAAGAAAGTGAATAGACAAAATCCAGAGGGTTTTAGTTGCAAATTATGAAGGGACTTGTATCCGCCATCTATGAGCATTTACAATCCACCTTTAAAGAAACAAACCACCCAATTTTTAGATGGGCAAAACATTTGAATAGATGTTTCTCAAAAAAAAAACAAAAAACAAAAACCAACAACCCAAAACAAAACACCCCGCCAATAACAAAAAAGCACATGGACACGGATGGTCACTATCACTAGGGAAACACAAATCAAAACCACAATGAGACACTATTTCACAGGCTCTAAGTTAGCTATAACTTTTTATACAGAGAACTAGCTTCTGTAAGAGTGTCAAGAAATTGGAATCTTCAAGAGTTGCTGGTGGGATGGAAAGTCAGAGTCATCTTCTAAAATGGTTTGCCAAAAGTTAAACAGAGTTGCCACATAACCTAGGAATTCCACAGAATATAATCCTAGGTATATATCAAGACAATTAAAAACATATGCCCATACATACAAAAGAAAACTTGTTTCTGAATGTTGATAGAAGTGCTATTTGTAGTAGCCAAGATGAGGAAACAACACAAATGTCTGTGAATGAATGAATGGATTAAAAATGTGGTGCATCGCATAGCGGGAAACTGTTCGGCCATAAGAATAAAGAACTGGCCCAGGCTACAGTATGGGTAAACCTGGAAAACTCTGTGGTAAATAAGGTGAGCCAGACACGACGTGAAACGTTGCTCAAATGGGAAAATCCAGAGACAGAAAGCGGTTGCCAAGGGCAGGGGGATGAAGAAAACTGGAAATGATTGTTAAAGGCCATGAGTTTATTTCTGTGCTGATGAAAATGTCCTAGAATTAGGCAGGGGTGATAGTAAATTCATAAGGTTGTGAAACCAACAAGGGAACTATAACTATATTCTTTAAACAGGTAAATGTTATGGTATGTGAATATTTAAAAATAATTTTGAAAAACAAATGAACTATAACTACCCACAATATGGGTGAGCACTATAAAAATAATGTTGAGTTAAACAATATAAGTCACAGAAAACTACAATAACTTTCCTTTTCTGTAAAAACAAACAAGACTATCTAAAAAGCAAACAAATAGTAAAAATAAAATTTAGGAATCTCTTTAGTTGTGGGAATAGCCCAAAGGTATATGTAAATCTAATGGTAATATTTTTGTTATTAAGTATGGTGGCTGTATGTTTGTAACTATGATTCTTACTGAACATATATGCTCTGGTATACTTTGAATATTATATAATAAAAATATTTAACTTGTTTTTTAATTTTAGGTGGCTGGGGAAATGCTAGTATTACTAATAAAAACAATGACATTAAAAGCAGGAGACCTGTCAATTCATGACATGTGTCACCCTTACTTCTTTTAGTCAATCCACCCACTGGTGATTCTTTCTCTAATGATTACTTCTGAGTCACCCATCTGTTGTGCCCAGCCAGCTGAGTCAGGAGTTGGGTTAGTTACAGCTCAGGGTCATCAAAAGTGAGTCATTCACTCACTTCTGGCAGTTTATTTCAAAATTATCTTCTACTTCCTCTTACCTAATATTAATCTGCCTATTATTTTACCTAGGCTTACATCACTGGTATGCCAGTTTGATACTGAAATTCAAATTCCCCTTAAATCTTGATGCCTGGTGATTCCCTGTTTGTTGAATAAAAACGTTTCAGCTTTATGAGAAATTTATCTCCTGGGCTAGAACAACAACATCACTGCTCAGATTTTGAGTCACACTGTACTTTTTTTAGTTCAAGATATAATAGTCTTCTTGAGAAACAAATTTATTGAAAATAGAAAAGTTTTGTTTCTGACTCTAAAAGCTTCTCTTTATAACTTTATCATAAGGGAGATCCCACAGGAGAATCCCACTGTAGGAAGCTATAGGAAGCCTTCTAGGCTATGAGCGGAGCCAAGAATGAAATGAGTAGGTCAAAAAAAAGGAGTTCAGAAATCAATGTGCCAGTTCCCAGCATGGGGATCAAACGTTGGCTCTAGAAATCTACACAAAGAAGATGGGACTTCCACTGTGTGAGTTTACAGACGCTCTAGAAAAGAACCATAAAACTGGTGAAAATTACCAAACAACTATTTAAAGTCTTTGCAAATTGACCTGAGGGCAGGCAATAAATCGAGAAGCATCTATAACCAACCAACCAACCAACCAAACAAACATCACTACAGTTTCAGTAAGAACAGTGATAATCTGTGGCACTTGATCCAGACATTGTTCCCTGCCCACCTGCCAAATCCTTCTCAATGTTGAGGGTTTACTTGGGCTGGCCAAAGCCAAGAACAGGTTGGCTCTCTTCTCCCCACTCTCCATCTCCTCTCTCCACCTCTCAGTTGTAAGGCAAGTTTTACCCTGAGAGGACTCCCTTATCACCTGTCAGAGATCTGTGTTTCAGAACATCTATTCCAGAAGGGTACAGCTCCCACTCTGTCCTTGTCAGACAGGGCAAGCCATGAGCTACAGGCCAAAGAGATTTAGGGTTTCTATTTCCCTCCCAACAACTTCCCTCACTCTTTAGCATCTGCTCATAGGGCAGACGTTCCACACCAGTTAGGTTGACTCAAGAAGGATGGGGACTACCATTCCCCCAAGCTCATTCTTAGGGCAAAGAAATCCCTCTGGGAGAAACAAAATACCTCTTCCCCCACTTCAGCTCTAGAACAGCTAACAGAGCTTCTCCTAAAGGTGGGGCAAGTCTTGAGGACTGGCAGCTCTCTATAGCATTTCTTGAGGGGGATGACAATTTGGGACTGTGAGGGTAGGAACTCCTGACGAAAGGCATTGTCCCACCAGTAGCAATCATACTGGCAAACAGAAGTATTTGGATTGTATTAGCAAACAAAACAGTCCCACCAGAAGTTTAACAAGGAAGGGTATGAGGAAACAAGACAGCCAAAAAGGCCCTGAGGAAATCACACATCCCTTGTTCTGGAAGGCTATGCAGCTACACTTAGATGCCCTCATTCTGGGGCAATTGGAGAGCTGTTAATCCCTGTCTGAAGGCCCTGCAGATCTGAAATCTTCCTGATATGGATGCAAGTCTCACTGGGTCACAGGGCTTAAGCACAATCCCCAATCAGTCATTGCCTGAAGACATCCCTGTGCTGACCCAGGAGCAACTTTTAGGATTCTGAGAGTAAAAATTTTTGAGAGAAAAAAATTCTAAGCACTGGCATCAGATATTGTACACTTCAGGAAAAGCAGACTTTGTGGAACTAATCCAAGAAATCCACTATGCAAAGAATCAAACAATAACAAGTCCCAGGTGAAAATCAGAACTTAGAGGCAAATGCAATACATAAAATATTTTTATGAAAAAATGAGACATGCAAAGAAACAGGAAGGTATTATCCATGCATAAGAAAAGACAATCAGGCAATAGATAATAATACTTTTGAAAGGTTCCATATGTTGGACTTAGGAGACAAGTATTTCAAAGAAGCTTTTATAAATATGTGCAAAGAACTAAAGAAAATCATGCCTTAAGTTAAAGGAAAGTAAGATTCAGGCACAGAAAATTAATGAGGATATATGAAGTAAAAATTAAAGAGAGTGGACTCAGCAGTAGATTCGACTTGGCAGAAGAAAGACTCAGAGAACTTGCAGTAAAATTCATAGAGATTATCCATTGTGGAGAACAGAAAGGAAAAAAGAAAAAATGAAAACAACCTCAGAAAACTTTGAGGCATCATTAATAGCAGCAGCATCTGTATAAATGAGGGTAACAGGAGAGAAAAGAAAAAAATTTCAAAGAAAAAGTGCTGAAAACTCTTTGAAAATGATAGATATCAATCTACACATCTAAAGTCAACCTGCTTCAATGGGATAGACACAAAGAGAAGGACTAGACAATCAAAATGTTGAAAGTGAAAGACAAAGAAAATCTTGAAATCAGGAGGAAATTGACTCACTACGTTCACTGGAGTTAAGTTTAATTTTTAGGGTATAAGTTCAAACAGCCAAGTTGCTGTTATATTTTGACCAAAAAGCCTGTTGCCTTTTTTCCACCAAATAAAAGACATTTTTTTTTATTTTCCCCAATCACTTTGATTTGGATATTTTGAGTATGACGGTTATCTCTGTGTGGTATAATGTTGATTATTCTCAATTAATATCTTGATTTGATTGATATCAACTTCAACTGGTCTACCCAACATGGTGCATCATCCAGGGAGAAATCTCTAGCACGAAACTTCACAAACCACTTTTAACACATTCAATTAGTCACTACACCTTCTCCATACACTGCACATTTTTTTTTTTTTTGCATTTCAGTTGCAGTTTTACTTTTCTTGAAATAATAAAGCATAATACACTGAAAATGCTGCACATTTCTTTCATGTTCACTATTAAAGTGGCTACACAAAAATTCACTGATTTTGATTAGTTTTTTAAATACATGTTGATATGACAGTTGTCATAATACAGTCCAACAAAATTGTTTCAAATGATGTTAAAGACAACAAAATGCTACCAGAGCCACCTTATGGGGGGAAAAATTAACTTTTTGGCCAACTCCATAATTTTAGAGGACGATGTTTCTCAAAGTGAATAAACTAAGGGATTGTTAGGACACAGCTATAGAATGTTCTTGGGAGATACTGAGTCAGTAACTGAAAATTTCTTCTTTAAAATAAACATCACAGCTTAAAGATTTTACAGAAAAGTTTCAGCCAAACTCAAAGAATCTGCGGAGCCAACCTCATGTACAACTCCTTCAGGAAGATGAAAAGGACAGAGCATTCTTCTACTCATTCTATGAAACTGTTAAAACTGTAATGCTTTTTCTAGTTGGAAATGTCCCTTACTTATTTCTTGTGAGTTTGAGAATGAATTAAAGAGCATATAGGTTTAAAATTATCCAGGGTGGGGAGGCCCTCAGTATTAGTCACCACTATTTTACTAACAGAATCCGAGGCATAGAGACCCAGGTCACATAGCTAACAGTGGCAAAGTTAGAATCTGAGGTCTAGTGATCTGTTTCCGGAATCCACGCTCACATCACCGCTGAATACTTAGCATCCAACTTTGGATAGTGTCAATGGGGCATTCCTATTTGGGGAAGGAAGCTAATCTATTCTAATCAGCAGTGATTTCACTGATTTATATTTAAATTTATATTACATCTAAATTTACAAGCTAAATATTTATATATTAAAAACTAAGTTTATTTTGTTAGTAAAATAAGAATTTTCTATTTTAGAGTAAAAATGCTTTAAAATTATAACCAGTCCCATTCAATGTGAAAGCATTATAATATTTTCTTTCCCTGTGTTATTTATACTGAGAAGAGATTCTGAAAGAAATTTGAAGTACTGTAATGCTGTATTCAAGACTATCTTTAAGCTAAAACTAATTGCTTAAAATTACAAGTGCCAAAATTCACTATAAATATAGCCTTAAAAATAATTTTAGAGTGTTGTTGGTTACCAACTGACCAAATAATACTCAAGTTAAATGTTCTCCTATTTCAAGAAGAGCGATTTTGGCTACCCTTGGTACTGTTTCAAGTTCTCTTTAAAGCCTCTAATTCTTAGGGTATTTGAAAACCCTTCAATTTCTTCTTCTTTGCTGTCCCTACACAAACTTGTTATTACCACCTAGAGTAGAAATCTTAGGACTTTGTCACTATAGAAATGACTAATGACCAAAGCTGGCAGAAATGGTCACCTGAAATGGTCACTCTTGCTACCTGAAGAGTTAATACAAGGGTCTGGAATCTTCAGTCATTGTTACTGTGCTGGCACAGTGAATTTCTACAAGTTCATGGCCCCATAATGTCTTCCCCAGATCCTGTTTTAGGACAGGTAGCCTAAAGAGATAAGCCAGACAAAAGACACAAATATCTAGGTGTAAGAAGTAAAAGACTACAACATTAAGAAAATTCAGCTCTACCAGTAATCAGCTTGAAAGAATGAGACACCATTTTGTGAATAATTTGCAGAGATTTTAAATACCACTAATTGCAAAAAGGTAGAATAACAGAATGAAGTGACAGTTATGCAGCCTGATTACCCTGTGTTTGAATTCTACAGCCATCATTTACCAGTTGTTACTTAAAATCTTGGTTTTAAGTCTTTCCATCTTTCCTTTGGTTTCCTCATCTTTAAAATGGGCTTAATCATGTCTCCCTCACTATTGTGAGGATGGAACAAATTACTGTTTCTGAATATGTTTATAACACTGCCTGGAACATATTAATGGCACCATAAATGTTAGCTATTGATAAAATAATTCCTATAAGTTGGCATATGCTTTCTAAGAATCAATTTGTTCCATATGTACCTAGAACATAAAAAGTACTAACATTTTTCATCTGGTCATTTTCCTTCTAGGGAAACTATCCCAACAAAACAGTCACTGACTAAAACATTTATGTACAATAATTTGTTATTAAAGCAAGACTTCTGATATCTTGCAAGAACTTAAATATCCAACATGAGGAACAAAATCAATAAAATTATGGCATTTATAATGGGCTTTTTCTAACACAATTAAAATAATTAGAATTGAACTTCTACCACAGGCCAAGATAGAAACTAAGGACCTAATTAACCTTCCTGCCTTAAATAACTAGAAAACTAGATAAAATATGGGGAAAAATACTTTTCAGATATTGTACACTAGGCAGATCAGGACTGAGAATCCTGAGAAGATGAAAACAGATGAAATTAACCCATGCAGTTGCCTCAGGTTACCTAGAAGCAATTTCCAGGCCATAGAGCAGCGAGGAGGAAACCGAAACAAACTCACTGTTTGGCTGAGCGAAGGCCAAGCATCAGGAAAGAAGAGAGTGCATATACGATGCACTCTAGAGATTTGCAGGGGAACCCACTGAAATCTTTGGTTTAGTCCTGATCAACACGTGTGAGAGGAAACCTCTCAAGGCTGGGGAAAGCACCCCTGGAGAGAAGTACACACGCTATTTTCTGAAGCTCACACAGGACTGAAGTTTTGGGGACCCCCACAAACTAAAATGGAAAGATACCAAAATGGATGAGGTATTGGGTAGAGTGTCAAAATGCATTGCCTTTAGTGGTAGTAAATTACCGCCACATTAAAGACAGCCCAGTACATCCCTAACAAAGTTTAAAGGCTTCAAAATGATTAATTCCAAATAACTGCATACCACAACAAAAGTCACATGATGTATATACAGTAATACAATCAAATTTAGTGTCCTAAAACATAAAAATTTAAGTATCTGGTAGCTCATCAAAAATTGCTAGGTATTCAAATAGGGAGAAAAATATTTCTAACTGGGATAAACATCAGTCAATAGAAAGAGAGGTAGGTAGATATGAAAGAGATTAAGGGACAAGAAAATTAAAATACCTATTGTAATTATGCTTCTTATGTTAAAGACATAGAGTAAGTCAGAAGCAAAATGAGAAATATAAAATGTAAAAATGACCTAAATATAGCTTTTAGAGGTTAGAAATACAGTGACTAACATAAAACAATATACAAAATGGGATTACGGCATAGACCACGCAAAAGAGATGATCATCACTTGTGGGTACCGTAATGGAAACTATTCAAAAATAAAAGAGAAAAAATGAACAGAGCATCAGAGAGCTTGTGGAACAACACTAAGGGTCATGTAACTTACCACTGATATTTAAAATTAAATAAATATTATTAAAATGAGTGTTTTGATTTCTAATATAGAAATGTAAATGGTTATAACTCATAAAAGGCCTTTGGAATCTTCAATAATTTTTAAGAGTGTATAAGTTTTCTGAGACCAAAAACTTTGAGAACTGTTGCCCTAAAATCACTGAAAATAAGCAAATGAATAAGGCAAAGAAGTAGAGTTGACATACCAATGGCAGAGATAAATTAGAAAGTACTTATTTTTTTTAAAACAGGCAAGGGAAGAAAAAAAGAATGAAGAACAAATGGGAAAAATAGAAAACAAGTAGTAAAATACTAGGATTCAACCTACCATATTCACAGTTGTATTAAATGTAAATGGTCTAAACACTTCATTAGAGTACCAGACTGGAGAAAAAGCAAGACCCAACTGTATGCAGTCTGAGAAATCATTTTAAAGGTAAAGACTCATATTGAAACTAAAAGAAAGAAAAAAAGACCATTCAAATGTAATTTTTTAAAAGCCAAAGTGGTTATGTTAATAACAGACAACATAGACGGCAGAAGAATTATTATAAGTGACAAAAAAAGAGATAAGGACTAAACTATCTTAAATATGTGTGTACCTAAGAGTTGAAAAATATATAACACCATAATTCCAGAATTGATAAAAAGGGAAAAGAGACAAATCCATAAACTATAGGTTGAGATTCAACCCTTTTCTCTCAGTAACTGACAGAAATGGTGGACAGGGAAATCAGGAAAGCTATCGACAACTTACAGAGCACAGTCACCCATTAGTGTAATAGATATTTAAACACCACTCAACCCCCCAAATAGCAATACACATTTTTTCAAGTACACATAAAACACTCATCAAGACAGACAGACATGGAACATGATATATTTCTCAATGAAATTCAGGAACTGAATTCATCTAAAATATAGTTATATTCTTTGATGAAAAGTATTAAACTAGAAAGCAATAAAAGATGACAGAAAATCCTTAAAGATTTGGTGATTAAATGATATACTTCTAAATATGTGAGATAAAAAACAAGAAAATATTTTGAATTGAAAGATAATAAAAGCACAATGTATCAAATGTGTGGGATGCAGCTAAGGCAGTAATAGCAGGGAAATTTATAGCATTAATTGCTTATATTAGAAATGAAAAGGATCTCAAAGCAGTGATCTAAAAATCAACTATAAGAAACCTTAAAAGAGCAAATTAAACTCAAGGAAATTAAGGGAAGAAATACAAATGAGAATGGAAATAAATGAAGAAAAAACAGGAAAACAATTGAGAAAAATCAATATAACTAAAAGCTGGTTCCAAAAGATTAATAGCATCTGTAAACTTCTAACTGATAAGAAAAAATATCAGAATGAAGGAGGGAACACCACTACTGATACCACAGACATTGAGAGATAAAAGGAAATATTTGAACAACTTTATGACAATAAATTTAAGTACATAGATGGAATGAAGAAATCCCTTGAAAGACAACTACCAAAGCTTAAGAAGAAATAGTTAATTTGACTAGCATGATATGTACCTTTAAAATTTAAATAGTTTAAAACTTTGCCATATACACAAACACAGAAATCATTAGGCCTAGAGGAAATCACTGTTGAATTCTTCCAAAGATTTGAGGAATTAAGGAGACCAATTCTATAGTCTTCAAAAAATAAATGAAGGACCTTTCTAACCTATTTTACAGGGCCAGCATTACTCTGCAACCAAAACCAGAAAAAGAAATAAGGCAATTAAAGTCTAATATCACTAAAAGGATTAAGTATTAAACATTCCTTAAAATAAAATGAAATAAACATTTTTAAAAGATTGTGTATTGTAAGTAGGATTTAGCCAGAAAGTTCAAGATTGATTTAAGTTTTAAAAATATGACAATATAGTTAAGCATATTAATAAATTTAGTAAGAGAAACTATATGACTGTATTAGTAGATGCAGAAAAAATGTTTAGCAAAATTCAATTCCCATTCATGACAAACTCTCAGCATTAGAGAAAGAAACTTCTCCACTCTGACAAAAGTCAACTACAAAAGCCTATAGCTAATAGCATACTCAATGGTACAAGAATTGTTCTTTCTGAAAATCAAGGATGAGGCAAGTATATCTAAATTCATTTTTTGTACTCAGCATCACACCAGAGATCCTTGCAAGGTCAATAAAGCCAAGAAAAAATAAAAGGCAGGAGACAGAAAGGAGCAAACTGGCTTTATTCAAAGACAGAGTTTCACACAGAAATTCCTAAGGTCTCCACAAAAAGATATTAGCTCTAATAAATGAATAAATCAAGTTTGCAAGATATAAGGTTAATATACAAATCAATCGCATTTTATATACTAGCAACAACAGAAAATTAAGCATTTTAATGTATATTTATAACATCTAAGGTATAACATTTATGGTTACAGATAAAATATATATAAAACCTGCATACAGATTATGCTGACAAGTAAAATCAGGGAAGACCTAAATGGCAAGTCATATCATGGCAATGGATTGCAAAGCTCTGCGGTGTTCAGATGTCAAGACTCCCCAATATAATACAGAGTCAACAAAATACCTCCTGAAATTCCAACAGGTGTTTTTGTAAAAGTTATTAAGCTAATTCTATAATTTATCTGTAATTGTAAGAACCTAGAACAATAATTTTGAAAAGAATGAAGTTGAAAGACCCATACTATCTAATTTAAAACGTCCAACAAAGCTACAGGAACCATGGCAACGATGCACTGAAACACAAACATATGTTCATTGATTTTCAGCGAAGGTCACAATGCAGTTTAATGGAAGAAAGACAGTATTTTCAGCAAGTGATACTGGAATAAAGGAATATATACTATATAAAAAATAAGAAAACCCTAATACTACCTCACACTATAATTAAAATGGGCATTATGAGATGATGTGTTAATTAGCAGATGATGGAAATCTTTTCACAATGTAATATACAGCAAATCACCATGGTATGCATTTTAAATACATTACAATTTTGTGAATGGTACTCAAAGCTGAAAAAAGTGGATCTAAGTCATAAATATAAGAACTAAAAAAATAAAATGTCCAGGAGAAAATACTTGCAACCTAGGATAGGAAAAACTTTCTTAGATAGGACATTAAAAAAAAAGACAAATCACAGAAGAAAAAAACTCCTCGAAATTGAAAGTTTTTGTTCTTTAAAAGTACAAATATAAAAATGAAGAGTCAAGCCACAGACTTGAAAACATTCCCAATACCTACACGTAATCAAGGCCTTGTATTCAGAATGTGAGGAATTCTTACAATTCAATTTTTTTAAAGTCTAATAAACACCAGAAAATGTGAATAGACATTATATATACATGGCAAATGTACCCATTGCTATGGGTCAAACTGCACTCCCCCCATTCGTATGTTGAAGACCCAACCTTCACCACCTCAGAAGGTGAATGTAAAGAGGCAATTAAGTTACATTGAGGTCACTTGGGTGGGCCCTAACCAACGTGACTGCTGTCCACGAGAGAGTCGAGGAAATTAAGACAGAGGCGTGTAAAGGGGGAAGACCAGGTGAAGTTCGGAGAGAAAATGGCCATCTACAAGCCAACGACAGGCCTCAGAAGCAGCTAACCCTGTGGACTTCTTGATCTTAGACTTTAAGCCATCAGAATTATGAGAAAATAGATGTATGCTGTTTAAGCCACCTGGTTTGAGGTTACTTTGTTATGGCAAACAAATATATACATGCATATGTTCAATATCATCAGTTATAATACAGTGTCTGGTAGAAGTAACGCCTGCTAGAGTGTGGCTGGTGGGGTAAAATATGGGCGTAATAATTTACAGTTTTAATTTGAACATTTCACCTAAAATGTCCTATGGTGTGCTTGAGTGTGATATTGTTATGTTACAGAA
Source organism: Trachops cirrhosus (assembly GCA_028533065.1). Classification (NCBI taxonomy): domain Eukaryota; kingdom Metazoa; phylum Chordata; class Mammalia; order Chiroptera; family Phyllostomidae; genus Trachops; species Trachops cirrhosus. Next base: position 20,328,895 of record CM052548.1, read on the forward strand.
TTGCATCCTTATGATTCTGTAGTAAAAGATTTTGTAATAAAAGGGGGGCATTATTTATGCTAGACTGTATAAATGCAAATTAAAACACTATAATTGTCAAAATCAAAAGGATCATCAACATCGAATGTTGGCAAAGATGTAGGGCAACTGGAATTTTTGTACACTGCTGCTGGGGGTGGAAAATGGTACAGCCACTTTGGAAAACAGTTTGGCAGTTTGTCATAAAATTAAATATACACTCACCATAAACCCCGCCAATTCTACTCTGAGATATTTAGGTAAGAGAAATGAAAACATGTGTTCACTGAAAGAGCTGTACTCAACTATTCATAGCAGATTAATGACAACAGCACCCAAATGAAAATAACGAAAATGTTCAACTGATAAATGGACAGGTCTTAGTTTATCTACATAGAGAATTAGTAACCAGCAATTAAGAAGGAAAACAGCCCTGATACATACGGTACTTTGAGTCCCCAAACCATTATCCTGAGTGGAAGACATCAGGCTAAGGTTATACACTGTATTTTTCCATTTATATGAAATTCCAGAAAATGCAAAACTATTGTGACAGAAAGCAGATCAGTGGTTGCTAGGAACCAGAAGTGGAGAGGAGGCTGATGCAAAAGGCCACAAGAGAACCCTTCGGTTGGATGCAAATGTTCTATTAAGTGATTTTTGACAGCAGTTCCATGACAGTATAGGCTTGTCAAAACCGTGCCATTCGTTAATGAATTTTTATATGTAAATTATTCTCAGTAAAGAGGATCTTAAAACATAATTAGGCTATACAAAGTGTTTTAATGGCATGGGAAAAATTATATGATAGTAAGAAAAGAAAGCAAAATATTAACTACATAAAATACATTGAAAATAATAAATTATAAAATATGAACTACACTTTCCTCTCAGTGTTGGAATTATTGGTGCTTTTATTTGGGTTCTTCTTTCAGTAATTCCCACGTTTTCCTGGTAGATATGTAGCTCCTTCATTCATAGGGAAAAATATATTTGTTCCTTTTTTTATTTTCAAGAGCCAGCTAAATAGAGTGATGGCAGTATGGACAAAAAGATCGGATAACGCAAGTTCCAGAAGAAACATGCAGCGGAATCTCACGCGTTGGTCCAGGATCCTAGACCCAAAGTAAAAGGCTGCCCAAGTCCTAGGTGTTGACAGAGCTGCTCTGTGTCTAACCAGCACTCCCCTACACCACACTGTATATATTCTCTCTATCCCAAGGCTTTTGCCACCTCTTGGCCTCTGTGTCTCCTTGATATCTTAATGTGGTCATCTGTGTGCTCCTCAAATCTCGAGATAATTTCTTGAGAGCAAAAATCAGATAGTCCCAGCTAATTATAATTTCTGGTGATTCCAAACTACAACTGAAAGGTCTGCTACTTCTCTCAGAGAGGTGGAGACTAATTCCTCCGTCTAGAATGTGGCTGTAATTAGCAACTTACATCTAACAAATAGAATATGGCAGATGCGATAATGTGCGCTTCTGAGACCAGATCTTAAAAGGCAGTGTGGCTTTCTCCTTGTTGTCCTTCTCTTGGATCACTTGCTTTAAGGGGAGGAAGCCAGTCACCACATCACTCAAGCGGCCGTGTAGGGAGGCCCACGTTAGAACTAAAGCCACCTGCCAAAAGCCAGGGGGAGCAGAAGCTGCCGTCCTCAGCCAGGCGTGAGTCTCTGACAGGGGTGCTGCAGGCCCTGTCGAGCCTCACGTGACACATGTCCATTACCATCCTGACAGCAACTCCAAGCCAGTTAAGCTACCCGTGAATTCCCAACCTCCAAATAGTGTAATGTAAGGTGATAAATATGCAGTGTTGTCAGGCAGAAGGGTTTACATAAGTTTGTTATGCAGCAAAACTGCTTCTACACAAGGGGAGTTTCATCCTGAGATTGACTGTTTCGGGCACCCAGGAATAAATAACAACCCAAGAGTGTTCTCTCAGCAAGCACTCTGGGTTTGGAAATTTATTTCAAAGTGGAGATGTAGACAAGGAAGATGCCTCTGTTGGGACTGTCCAATTAGAGAGAGAGAGAGAGAGGGAGGTTTGCCATTGCTAGGACAATAACTTACCTATTGCGTTAAAAAAATTCAGAAATCATTATCTCCCACATAAACAGAACTCTAAATGAAGACAAATTCATTTAATAAGGAATTTCAAAGAGGCCTTGGTTTCCTGAGAGTTGGTTTTTAAGACATGATTCTTTGGATTTCTGTGTTTGCCACTGTTAGCAGTGTAAACCTCAGTCAGTCTCATAGAATCTCTTCTGTGCAGTAATTTTTAATCTAATTTTGGTCAAAGACACCTTTGAGGATTTAGAATCTTTCTCCTGATAAATAGAGACTGCCATAGTGAGTTTACAAATTCCCTGCTTCTTTTGGAAAATATTCCCTGCCTGGCAATTGTGCCTAGTTAAACTTGAATAATTCTAGTAGTTACGGAGCAAGTAACTTGTGGTTTTCTGGTATTTGAGAGATCTGAAGGTTTTGAATTATATGGTTTACTACATACTTACTACTTCACTGCATATATTAACTACTGCTTTATAAATGAAGTTTTTCTTTTTTCAGTAAGTGTTTTCTGTTCCCAAGGAAACTGAGCCTCCAAATTCTAATACAGGGGTAGAGAATTCCCATTCCCGTTCCAACTGATGTATACCTCCTGCGCACACACCTATTTATTTGATACAATTTGTAAATCTTGGTGTAAACAAATAACATTAACTTACATTAGTACTAGATTTAAAGGAAACCTCATGATTAGTTCACTATCTTGTTTCTGCACATTCAGCTTTCTGTTTAACAAACCTCTTTTTATTGGAGTATCAGAAAAGTAGCTCAAATGGTAGTAGGGCACACTGATCATACCAGCAGCATCCTCTTCTGAAACAACAGAGAGCCCTGTTTGGTCACTTATAGAGTAACAGAAATCACAGGAGCGCACAGGCAACCTCGGATTTCATTGTACTAAAGCGTATTAAACTCCCAGCTAACTACAAATAGCCACGAAGATGTTTTTTTCTATAGGTTCACCTCTTTACAGATAAAAGATTCCTCAGAATAGAGTACATATGAAATGAATCTATTAGAGGCTCAGGTTGGATCAATACCTCTTTTATGAAAAATGAAACGGGAGGTAATAAAACACCTCATTTGATTTCTGTTTGGAACAACAAGGCCACAGGAATCATCTCAGCTGCCTCACCCAGGACAGAGAATTCCTAAGAATCCATAATTTGCTTAGAAAGAAACCAAAAACAGTGCTTCCCTCTACTTCCTAATTGTTCCTACCAGCTGGAACTCCCATGGAGCTAATCTGGTTGGAACCCTCTTCATTGTTTTGTGGCCACTGTGTCTCATAATAATTGCACCTTCAAATACTTAAGGAAAATATTGTGATATTAAATAGCTGCTGACTGCAGCAAAGTAGGGCAAAATAAACTCTTTCATATAATATATATTCTTACTATTTAAAAATATATATATATTTTAAAGTTTCCATTCCAGTGAAAGTTGCCTTATTTCTTTAGCCTTAGAACACAAAACAAAAGGAAAGCTCTTTCATAGACGTTTGACAGAGGCTACTAAAGTAGGAGCGTCAAAAACCTGACCGCCACCTCCCACGCCCTCCACAACCACAATTATGTTCTCCTCTTCAGGTAGAGAGAGGGAAAAAAAAAAGATGAATCTAGCTACCATAATTCAAGTTAAAGAATTCCACACTTAGGACATACTTAAATAATTAAGATTCTTTAGCAATTTGATAACGTACAATCATATTCTCTTCTCCTAAAAGACTTTTGCATATACATTTCTTGTTAAGGTGAAATATCACTTCGTCTTGAAACAGATGTGAAATTATCCTTATTAGGTACTTTTCTTTGACAATGGTGTTTTAACACCGTGATTAAACCAGATGGAAAACTACGCTTTTTTCTTTCTTAAAAAGATAGAGAGAGAGAAAATAAAACACGGAGGCACAACCAGGGACTTTCAGATTCTAGTTGCCATAACAACTTGAGTCAGCTTCCATCATGAAATCATCTTTTGACCACAGTTATGGATTTCTTTGTGTAACAAGTAAGGGATTAATTTATTTCACTTAAATTATTTTCTATTGAGGGAATCCTTTTTTAAAAAAAGCTTATTATTTATTTCATTAAACAAAAGCAGAAGAGTACTATAAACACCCCCTCAAAACTATAAAGCACAAGGGCTCCCCAAAGAAGGCTTGGCTGTATTATATTGTACTTTCACAGACTTTTAATGATATATTTAAAGGGTATTTTGTTTCCATGAAAATTAAATACTTCTGGTGATTTTACAACGTGAGAATTGTCCATATATTTTTCCGTTTCAATAGGCCAATTCAAAAAATTGTTCATGATAACACCACCCAAACACATTGCAGTAAAATGCTTTCCTTCTGGGCTCTTTGGTCTATTGTTCAATCTTTGGGTCTGAACACATCTGGAAAACAGTGCCGTCAGTGGGAAGTGTGAGAAGCTGGTATCTTGCTTCCTAGCAACAGCACTTGGGGAAAAATAGGCTCATTTGTCAAGTGACCCCAAAGCAGGAAATCAGGGGGCCCTAGGGAATGAAAACAGCATAGGCAAGGTGCAAAACATAAGTTAACATTTACCTTTCCAGAGTGGAATATTCAATGTCTTCTATAAATAGGATACCCAGACTGAAAAGCTGAAAGAGCCACAATGGCTCAGTGAAGCAAACTTCGCCCACTCATGGGAAGAAGAATGGCCAGTTTGTGTGTGTGTCCAATCCACTCACAGATTGCTACGTTCGTGAAATATTCATAAAGTATTTAGAAAAGTGAAATAAAAACAGATATTGCAAAATAGAAAACCAAATCTTAAAATAACAGTCAACCAACATAATATCTTTCTGATCAACTTGCCTAAATGTTACTGAACACTTACCGTCCATTTCTGTCCAGACCTCCCCGGGAGCCAGGAACGGGGCACAGCACAGCTCGAGTGAGCAGACCGCTACATTTGAAAACAAACAGCTCTACCTCAGAGCTCGGGTTTGAGCTGAGCTTCTTAAAGTTTCTGAAGGCCAGAACCACCTGGAGGTCTGTTAAATGCAAATCCCTGAACCCTGTGCCCAGAGTCAGATTTCGTAAACCTGGGCTAGCGGTGGGTAATTAGCAAGGCCTAAGAAACTCACAGGTGTTGCCAATGTAGGAGGAGCAGCGTTACAGAAGACTTGAGGTGCTATGTGGTATTATTAACACTCTCACTGTGGGCATTCACTATACCCCAGCGTAACAGTTCTGAGCAAGGAGAGGGTAAGGCTACTCAGGAGGAGAGGCAGGAAGCTAACTAAGGCTTTACTTCCTCCAGTAGTTCTTCATCATTTCAACACAAAAGTTAAATGTCATAGATGAGATCGCAAAATTCTTCACGATCTACACCATTCCCCCAATTTTACGAGTTTGTTTTTTTCTACACTCCTGATCAACATGGCACGTGGGCTTCCGCTGCAAGGAATTGTGGGTGGATGGATCCTAACAGTGCGGGAGTTCGCAGGGTCTAGGGTCTCCACGCCCTCATTTTCTGTGCCTGGAGGGTATCTCCTCCCTACACCTCCACTCCTCTCCTTTCCTCTTACTCACTTTTTCAGCAAGTGTTTATGGCTCCCTGGTAGGCTTTTTATATAAGGTTTAAGTACGATAATGCATTTAAAGGGCTTAGTAGGGAAAATGGCACCTGGCAAACAGTGGTGATGGGGGGTGATGTTGACAATGATGCTGGCGAGAACAGGTTGTATGCAGACTAGAGTAAGTCACCACAATGAGACAGGTTTCACTGTAGGAATTGATTTCACATCATTTCCGTTATAGTGAGTTCTCTAAGGTACAGAATGCCTTAGTAAATGTTTGCTGACAGGATGACAGGGACCTCAAGGACCCCTGACACACAGCTGTACTTCACCCTGTTTTTTCACTATACCATGTTATATCCTTTAAATTTCCCTTTTTCCAGCTTCCCTATTACAGAGTTAAAAAAATACAAGAAAAAACTCCCTTTCTGTCATTTTAAATAATCTTCAGGAAAAGTAATTTATTTGTTAATTTACATGATTTCAGACTTTGAAAGTGGCTTGGGATTCATCATTCTTGGAAATGGGGAAGGGGGCGGTGACAGCATTCAGGCGGGTCACTCAGGTCTCCCCTCAGGAAAGAGCTCGCTCTTCAGCTGCAAGTGGGAGAACTGCAGAATCCGTCTCAACTTCTCACTCAAGGCCACCATCCTCTGGGCAGCCCCCACTCGAAGACCCAGCACAAAAGTGGACTAGGGCTTAGCTGTTTCTGCCCACTTTAGGATTCCTGTAATGAGGGTTTTTTCTCTAGAGCCTCACCTGAACTGGCCGGGACTTTCTGATCTGCGCCACGGCATGAGGCTCTTCGACCCAAGCCTGGATCCTTCCCCGCTGCTTTTCACGGGTGTCAGATCAGCAATGCTGTCCGAAGGCTCTCTCCGCCCAATCCTGCGACTCTCCCGCACATCTTTCACAGGTGTTACTTATTCCCTCTGCACAAGCATGCCTTGTTTGATTGCACTTTGATTCGTTGTGCTTCACAGATGTTGCTTTTTTTTTTTTTTTTAACAAATTGAAGGCAAGCCCCTCCACCAACAAAAAAAGATCATGACTCTCTTTATTGCGATACTCCCTATGTTGTGGTGGTAGGAACGGAACCTACAGTATCTGAGAGATGTCTGGACTTGGAACTTTATCTCAGTGTTTTCTTCCCAATGGCATAGGAGCATGAAAACGTGAAATGATGCTTTTGGCTCCTCAGTAGAATATTAAGCATTGAATCAAACTGGGGTCTAAGAAAAAACTTGAACAAGACATAAGGAGACCTGCTGAGTACTTCCAGCACTTATTTGAGACTAGGCACAGTGACTAGTAATAGTGTCTCCCACCTGCTGAAACTCACTCCACGCTTTACCTCTCAGTGCGTTTCTATCACTGCTGCCATTACAACTCCTCTGTTTCTATGTTAATTTCCCCCCATTGTGTAAGTTTCTGATGCTTTCAACCTGCAGGACCAAAAGCCAGGATCACTTTTCATCTTGCTTGTATTGGGAGAAGCAGCACAGCCTCTGCTGGTGTGTGAAGGGCATTTTAGGGACTTCTCGATTATTTAACGGCTGATAGCAGCGAGAAGGAGCCACATCATTTTGATATACAGACAAAAGCTATAGCCATGTCAACTAGGAAAAGATTTTATTCAAACACCTACTAATAAACTATGAGGAAAGTTTGTGCTTAATTAGTGGTTCTTAGTCCCTTTTTGAGTCTCAGATAACTGAGTAAGTCACAAAAGCTATAGGCTCAATCCCTAAATAAAAGAAGCACTACTAACTATTAGCATGAAGAGCTTAGGATATTTGTTCTACTATCATCCTAGCAGTTTAATCAAGAGTTTTACTACTAATCATGAGTACATCCTAGGGTAATATTTTGCTATATGAATTAATGGTTTTCACTCACGGTCATTAGTTTTTAATTAATGTCAACTTAGCAGTTTATAGAACAGTCCCTCAAGTGCTAGCTGCAATGATCTCCCTCCATGATATCAAGAAGGCATCCGCTGTTCAAATAGAAGCCAAAATTCTGTCCCTCCCCTAACTTTCGCAGGACCTGCGCTTCACGCTGCTCTGCTTGCGTCACACCTACGTTCACGGATCCATTCCCTGTGATCTAGTACAATCACTGATGTGCTTCTCTGTGCAGAGGTTCAAAGATTTATGCCACAATTTTAAGATTTGGAGGCATTCACAGGCTCCTTGGAGAAGCCGATGAAAGCCATAGACCCTTTAAATATGTACATCACACATTTACACAAAATTTTGTACATAATATCAGGAGGTCCATAGACATTCCAAAACCCATCCTTGGCCATCAGAGTCTGTGAAACCTAATTTTGAGGATCTTGCTCAAGATTATGGAAATAATCACGTTTATCCCACGGCATTCAGCTAATAAAGTCAGAGGCAGCAGGCAAGCACAGGGGAGCAGTGAAAGCGCCCTGAAGGCACAGTCACCAAGGGCTTCCTGACTGATGAGCATTCAGACTTCACTCTGGGAGGGACACGCCTCCAGTTTCTCTTCTCAGATGTAAAAGAACAGAAGCAGACTTGTTTAGTGTGGCTCTCGAGAGGACTTACAGAATTGTGATTATGGCAACAGAACAGTCCCTGAGGCCATACTCTTCTCTCCACTGAGGAGGTAGAACTTAATACACTTGCAGCAATGACCATTTTAAGTGTGGCACTGTTTCTAGTAAGGGCTTTTCTGTTGTATGTACAAATAAAGTTATGTCAGAGATTTGCTTCAAAATAATTCAAGGTGCAGGCACACAGAGATGAAACAAAATTGGTCATGAGTATATAATTACTGAAGTTAAGTGATGAGTTTTGTATATTATTTTCTCTACTAATGTACATGCTTGACTTTTTGTAATAGCAAATTAAAAAGACAGAGGAAGAAACCAGTGTGTGACCTGTTAGGATCCGGGGTGCACAGCAGGAAGTGAGTGGTGGGTGAGGGAGCGAAGCTTCACTCACATTACTGCCCGAGCTTTGCCTCCTGTCCCCCCCCCAACCCCCCATCCATGGAAAAATTGTCTTCCATGAAACCAGTCCCAGGGGCCAAAAAGGTTGGGGACCGCTGGTCTACACGACCACCATGTCTCTTTGGTTCCCCTCTTCATCTCAAAAGACCACCCTCCATAGATTTTTATTCATTTAAGGAGGTAATGAAAAATAATTGCAGAATGGTAAATCAATATTAAGTCTGGGTGAAAGCACAGCATACATTGCCATTGGTGCACGAGCTTCCCACACCCTCTGCTTTAGGACTGACCAATGAGGCAGGACTGTCGAGGTACATCGATAGGAAGCAACTTGTTCCCTGCTCTCAGCTTCTCACACTGCCCACATTCTCCCTTGTCTTCTAGACCCGGGCGACCCCGGCAATTAGGAACACAAACATGAACCGTGGCTGGGTACTCAGTTGGTTAGAGTGTCATCCCAGTACGCCAAAGTTGTGGGTTTGACCCGTGGTCAGGGCACATACAAGAATCAGCCAATGAATGCGTAAGTAAGGGGAACAACAAATCTCTTTCTCTCTCTCGCTTTCTCCCCCTCCCTTTCTCTAAAATCAATAAAAAATTAAAAAAAAATTTTTAAAGATCACAAATGCCAGTGGATTATCAATGGTCACACGCCATGTCATTAACTTGAGCCTTAGTTTCCTCACCTTTAAAATGAGGGAAGTTCCAGGCCAATCTACCCACCAGAACTTTTTTAAACCATGAATCAAACAGCTAAACAAGGCAGTGAACATGACAGCTACTTGTCAGTGGTAAAGGCATTTGTTTAAAGGTGTGTTTGCCCAAGTATTCCCCCCCTGGGGTCTCTGAGAACACAGTGGTCCCTGCAGCCAAGCCAACAGGCCTCCAAAATGGCTCCACTTCACTCTGTGCTTGTCTGTGGGGGTCTGAGGAGAATAGAAAAGGGGGTGCTGTTGCTAACAAACGTATTGAAAACTACTGGTTTCAATTGGTATGTTAAAGATAAGGTGAAAAGCTGGTAGCTACTGCCAAATGAATACCAGTTATGAGACAAAATATCCCTGAATCATAAACCTTGTCAAAAAAATGATTTGATTTGCAATATATATCTATATATGTGAATATGTGTGAATGTATGTACATACATGTATATGTGTGATAAATATACATATATGGGAGAGATATAAATGCATACACACATGTATTTGCTTGATAGATAAATTAACTTCACAACAAATTCTGAGGAATGCCTCTGTTAAAGGAAGCAGAGTGGACTAGAGTTTCTCAGGAGAGGGCGAGCTATGGAAGCACCAATGAAAACAGAAAAATAATCAGATGACCTGGGTTTGAATCCTGACGCTCACCTTTAGCACGAGGATGACCCAACAAACTTTAATGTGCCTGTGCCCAGTTTCCTCAACTGGGAGCTATTAAAAATAGTACTTGCCTTATTGTGAAAATTAAATGAAAAAGTTAAATGCCTAGTATTCTCATAAGTGACCTTAAAAGATCACTGCTAGGATAACTTTGCTTCCCCTGAGAAACTACTCTATTTCCTTTTTTTAAGTAACAAGAATTATGTAGCCATTTATGTCTTCCGTTTTGCTTCGCCCTCCGGAACATTCAGAGCCCACTTGGAAGCCCTACAGTAATGACTAGGTTGACCCCTTCTGTCTGCAAATTTGTATTCTTTGTTTTGCTACAGTTGAATTTCTACCTTGATTTGGATTGTCCTTGGCCTCAATTTTCAATTTCATTTCCTTTTTAACATGGGCTCTCATCCCACCTGTTTCCGATCCTCTATGGAGCAAAGCAGTGCAAGTGGAGAGGAAGAGGAAGGAAGAGAGCTGGAGAGAATGAATCTAACATTTTCCCCCCATGTATGGCTGAAGACGCCTTTGGAAACAGAAAAGTATGATATGACTGATCTGCGTGTCTGTAGCTTCTGGGAACGACTGCACGCTGGTGTCTCACAGATAGCTCTTTATATCCGTAAACACCTTTACTTTCCTAAGATGCTGTGCCGGTTATACGGGCATGTCACTGCTAACACCGCGCATTAAGGGGATTCTTTTTTGGCATTTTCTGGAAGGTACCAGTGAGCACTGAGAAGAGCATAGTCTTCCTCTCTCTCTCCCTCTCTCTTTCTCTGTCTCTCTCTCCCTCCCTCTCTCTCTCTCTCTCCTATCACAGTTTGTTTATTAAATATTATACGCTAGACACAGGAGTCCAACCTGAGGCCCACAGGCAGCATGCGACTCAGAATGGCTATAAACGCAGCACAACACAAAACTGTAAATTTCCTTAAAACATTGAGATTTTTTTTGTGATTATGTGACATGATATATTGCATGTGTGGCCCAAGACAACTCTTCTTCTTCCAGTGTGGCCCAGAGATGCCAAAAGGTTGGACAGCCCTGCCTAGAACCTGGCTGTAACAGCCAATCTTTGCTACGAGCCATATAACTTATTTATGTACCTAGAAATATTCCTGTACAACACCTCTATTCCACAGATGGACAGATAAATGGTAAGTGATAGCTGAAGGAAAAATCGTCTAGACCTCAGAGGAATCTAATAATTCAAACTTACTACAGACAGCCTGAAGATAGTTAACAGAGATAGTATTGATTGTATCAAGATTTAGTACTGTAAGAAAAAAAATCTCATAAAAAAATAGCGTTTTGCTACCACAAGGGTTTGAGAGAGGAGTAATTAAAATGCACGAAGTAGCAGTCTTGTTCACATACAATTTTACAAATATTTTCAGGAATAAGACCATTGTCTCCTAAGAATAGTTGTTTGGTAACGAATCTAGCTTCTGGAAAACCAAAGAACAATTTTTCTTCGTTAAAAGCAGAAAAGCCTTGTGACCTCAGACAGCAATCTGCTCCAGGTTTATCCCCCTTGTTGTCATGCTCCAGCCGCAAATGTGTCCCTGTGAAGACATCAGCGTTCATGCCTTGTGACCGGCTGACCAAAGCGGCTTTGGCATCTCTGTAGACAAACTGTTCTCCCACGGAAACATGGGATATTACTTTGGGGTGGGGGGAGCAATTATAAATAGATACCACACATTTCTGTCCCTTTGCTTATTTCTCCTCTTACCCTATTTTTTCTTTTTTCTTTTTTTTTTTACATAGGCTACCTTTTCACCAAAGTTTCAACTCTTGCTTTTATGCTATGCCTTCCACACGTACAGCTTTATCCCTGATTGTTTTTTTCTTTTGAGCCCCACACACATGATTTTAAACTATGCAGAAAATACTCCACTGGGGTGTCCTGACGGCACGCCAAATTTAATTCGTTAGAAAGTAAACTCCTCCTCCCTCCCCCACTACTTCATTAGGTAATTGAGGTTCAGAAGTGACCCTTCATCTCCTGCCTGTTTGCGGTCAGAGAATCCACACGGCGGTCCTGCAGACTGGAATGCAGGGAAGGCGCCAGAGCGGAGGGGCGGGAAAGGCCGAAGCCGCAGGTGCACACCCTCCGCCTCCCAGGTGGTTGCTCTTGCTCCTGCTCTGTGCTCTGGGAGACTTCTGCACGCGCCTCTGCCACCCACCGTAGCCCAGCGGTGCGTGATTATCTGATTCGTGTCTTTCTCTCTTTGAGTTCTGAGCTCCAAGGGTAGAGAAAATGTCCTGCTGTCTTAGTGTGCCCAGTTTCTTAGAGTACATTTCCAAACAAACGCTGAATTCATTTTGAAGATATTTATTGTACACCTGCTTTACACTAAATGCTGGAGATATCGTTGTGAAGATGACAGACTTTGTTCCCCGTGCCCCTCCCCCGCAAGCAGCGGGGAATACAGGCCATAAGGGCAAAATGCTGTTGTAGTGTAATTTCAGGCGCTAGAGAGTGTATGGGAAGGTACCTGATCTCCAGGAAGAAAGGGTAGAAAGCACAGCTGGGACTAGGGTGAGGCAAGGTGGCTGGTTAGACAACAAAATTTGAAACTACACACACACACACACACACACACACAATGACTGCATGTAAAAACTGAATAATAATTGTCTAATGTATCAGTGTCTGTTTCTTATTTTGATATCGTGCTGCAGTTACATTAGTCCTTTGGAAGAGGCTGAGTGAAGTGTTCAGGGGTCTTTGTACTGTATTTGTAGCTTCCCACAATTATTTCAAAATAAACAGTATTTCAAACACATTCAAAGGATCATAATTTAAAAAAATCCAGCAGCATCACAAATAATAAGATTTTGAAGGCTCTGACTAAGATTACATCTCTAGCTTCATTTCTTGCCACTCAGGTGACTGGATTGTAAGTTGGCTAATGAACCCTAATTCATTTTATCCTGTTGTTTCATTAGTTTAAAGCTCTATAAATATTGTTTTTATTAATGAGAATAAGGGAATAAAGGTAAATAATATCACATATATTCTTGGTTTCTGTATTAGTTAGCTATGGCTGCATAACAAATGATCCAAAACTCAGAGTCTTATAGTAACAAACATTTATTATCGCATATGAGGCAGTACGTCCGGTGGGATCACGCAGGCATTTGTGGTCAGGTGGGTCAGGCTTTGGTGCTCAGTGGCGTTCAAACGGCCTTAGCTAAAACAACCAAACTTTTCCGCATGGCATCTAACCCTTTACCAGGCCACTCTAACAGCTGTGGGAGGGTTGTCATAGAAGCAGGAAGTGCTCAAGGCTCATACTTGGATTGGTCCACAGTCACTTTCACCGTACTGTATGGGCCAAAGCATGTCATAAGGCCAACCCATATTTAAGAGGTGGAAGAACTTGCATCCTCTTCTGATAGGAGGAGCCACAAAATCACACTGCAAAAGGTATAGACACAACATAAAACATTGGGGCAACAAACTAACCTACTAAAATCCCCCAATACAAACTACCGAAACATGAATAATGCATTTCCCATCCGAGGATAAAATGCTAGGGTTCTGGGTGATATGGCTGACATGTTATAATCTAAATTCAGTATCTTAAAAGACTGCATTATATAGAACAATAAAAAATTACCGTCTTTTAGAGACAAATCAATCATTCTCCTTAATTCCTCTAAGGTTGTGTATTTGGCAAGTCTTTAAAAATTTGCTTCTTTCTTCAGCCCCTTTTTCTAGGCTTGATTTCTTTTTTATTTTTTGTTCATTTTCAGTCTTTTAAGTTTAAGTACAGTTGGTGTACAATATTATATTACTTTCAGTTGTATAATATAGTGATTTGACATTTATATATCTTACAACTTGGTCACCACACTAATTCTAGTAATCAATTGTCACCATGCAAACTTATCACAATATTATTTACTATATTCTCTTTTACCTTTTTCTTCATCACCCCATCCACTGTTTTTTCAAATATACTTTCTGCCCGTTTCTCTCGCTCTTCTCCTCTGGAATCCCGTTAGCACTTGATATTATCCCAGAGGTCTCCTATACATTCTTAATTTCTTAAAGTTCTTTTTTTTATTTTGCTGTTTTGATAGGATGATTTCCACTATTCTGTCCCCCAGGTCTCCAACCCATTCTTTTATGTTAACTATCCTGCTGTCAATTCCTTCTAATTAGTCTTCATTTCAGCTATTGCATTCTTCACTGATTGGTTATTACACTTTCTCTTTGTTGAAATGCTCTCTGAGTTCCTTTATTCTACTCTTAAGTTTGTTGATCATCATTATGACCATTTCCTTGAATTCTTTATTATGCAAATTGCTCCTCTCTGTTTCATTCAGTTTTTCTCCATGGTTTTTTCTTGTTCTTTCACTTGGGGCATATGCTTCTGTCTTCCTGTTTTGTTTGACTTTCTGTGTTTGTTCCTACGAGTCAGATGAAACAGCTATCCCTCACAATCTTGAAAAAGCAGCCTCTGTGTAGACTGTATGCTGGATGGTTTGGGCAGGCGAGTTGTAGTTGGGATAGACACATACGGTGCCTGGTGTGTTGCCTGGCCAGAGGGAGAGGATTCTGGGCAGGGAAGCCTGGTATGCCCTTGCTTCCTTGCCCTTCTGATTCGGGTAATGCTGTGCTATGTGCATGCGGTATGTCTGTTGCTTTCTTTGTCTGTTTCTAGAGCTGGGTCTGGCTGGGGATCCTCTGAGTGCCTGCCTCAAAATGCCCTTCTAGCTCTGCACTTTCTCCAGATGGGGCAGCTCTGTGTGAATACACCATCACATTTTGCTAGTTCTAAACCATGTCCAGGCGGAGCAGCACCACATGTAGGAAGCAGTACTCCGCTATCTCTCTTCACTTTCTCTGGATATGGCAGCCCTGCCTGTGGGTTCCTCAGCATTTTGCTAGCTGTGCACTTTCTCCAGGCAGGGGAACATTGTGTGTACATGCATCCCTGTGGGTGCACACATCAGCATCCTGCTGTACCAGTTGCATCAGTCTCTAGGTAGAGGAGGCCCTTGGATGCATGCTACTGAGCTGTTCTGTTCTGGCTGGATCCAGCTCCTGGAGGGGTGGTTGGCAACACACTTTAGCAGCCTTGCAGGCCAGCCAGAGAACCTGGAGAGAGCTCCTGCCCACTATTCAAGTGCAGGGAAATACAAACAATTGTATTTACTGGTGACACCAATCTTGGTTTGTTTTTCATCTTCCAGAGAACTCTCACAGTTCCCCCACCTTCCCTCTGTGAGATGTCCCTTGTTTGCTGTGCAGGAGCTGTTCTGTGGGCTCTCAGCTGACTCTAAGGAGGGAATGCTCTCTATATAGGTGTTCTGGGGTGAGGGTGAGCTCAGTATCCTCCTACGCCACCATCCCGAACCTGCCTCCAGATGCTGGTAGCTCCTTAGCAGATTTGTGTTTTCTGGTTTTCACAATTTCTACTGTCATAACTACCCTCATGTTGAACATTAAATGCAGACAAATAAATTACTTGCTTAATATCAACTGTCTTGAAAAATGGAAATCGACTACTTACTTTTTCATTAAACATGTACTTTTTATCTTACTGCTGTTGAGAGGTTTATTGAAAACTGAAAAAATTAGTACCAAGCCATAAAATAAATAAATTGTTATAGATATACACTGTCTGATAAATGACAAAAATACTTTCATGAGAACATTAGACTACTCTCTCTAAACTGTAAGGCAGGATTGCACAGTTTCTATTTTAAGCCCATACTTTTTTATATCACTTAACCTGAAATATTTCATATTTCCTAAAGGCCCTACCAATTGGAGGCTCGGTAGTTTGGCATAATTGGCTGATACAAGATTGTCTCCCACGATACCAGAAGGAGTTAGGC
Source organism: Trachops cirrhosus (assembly GCA_028533065.1). Taxonomy (NCBI): domain Eukaryota; kingdom Metazoa; phylum Chordata; class Mammalia; order Chiroptera; family Phyllostomidae; genus Trachops; species Trachops cirrhosus. The sequence goes on from CM052548.1 coordinate 20,344,749, forward strand.
ATTATCACCAAACTCTCTTGACATGAAAAGGTTACTAGTATTTGAAAGGGTCCTGGTAATGAAGGAGTAGCTTCCATTGAAATAACCTCTGCCGTCTGAGACACAGAAGATGGCTATGTGTGAACCAGGAAGCAGGCCCTCACCAGATACTCATCAATCTGCTGGCACCTTGATCTTGAACTGCGCAGACCTGAGAACTATGAGAAATAGTGTGGGTTAAGCCACTCGGTCCATGGTGTTTTTGTATAGCAGCCTGAATGGACTAAAGCATCCTCCTAATGGTAATGATTATACACTTTAGACAAATTTAAAGACATCAACTACAACAACTACTACTTGAAGGCCACTGGAAAGTAAACAAAAGCAAGGAGAAATTAGAGATTATATAACTTTGGAGAAGGAAAAAAAAAGCAAGCCACACTGAATAAGATCCACTTAACCCCTAAGTCACATAATACACAAAATTAACTTAAGATGAATTACAGCCCTAAATATAGAAACTATAAAGTTTCTAGAAGAAAACACAGGAGATTATATTCATGAACTTGAGGGTAGACAAAGATTTCTTAGACAGGATTCTTAAGAGAAAAACACTTACAAATTGTACTTAATCAATTAAAAGAAAAGTTATTACAGCCTGGGAAAAAATATTTGCAGGACATATACCTGACAAAATACTTGTCTCCAGAATATACAAATAACTCTTACAAATTCAAATAAGACAATTTCACATAGGAATACTTGATTTAGGAGCTCATTATTAAAAGTATTAAGTTCACTATGATAGGACTGCAAGTTTACTTTTTCTTTTGTTCTATTCACAGTAGCCTACAAGGTCCTATGTTAGGTACAGATATTTAAATCATTAAACTTCTAATTCACCAACCAGTCAATCTCTGACATAAATGTATTTTCAGGAGGCCTCTTAGAATGACTCTAAGCTGAGATAAGAATAGTTCTGCTGCCAATGAATTTCTTTCCCTGAGTTGCAATAGCTCTTATTGTTGATGTCTAGAGTGAAAGTTCCTAGAATTTATGGGTGGGATCCACATTAAGTCATAGTTTATATCAAATGGCATGATAATGGTTTTTAACAGGCAAAGGGACAGTGGAGTGTTTGTATGGCCCTTTAAGGACAGTGAAATATTCACTAACCACATCAATTATAGTAAATAATTGGAGATGTAAACAAATCGATGCCTCAGGGAAGCCCACCGGACTAAACATTTCCGTCAGCCTCCTGGTCACCACTGATAGGAAGAATTCAAGATTCGTGTAAAGCAGAGTTGAGGGTCAGTCTGAAGACCCTGGGCCCAGCCTGAACCTGCCTAGGAAGCCATGAACGATGGGTAAAGAGAAAGTAACAGAAGAAGGGTTAGAATGACTATTTTAGGCAAGAACATAATGGGGGAGGTGTGGAACAATGTGAAGAGGGAAACACAGGTAATGCAAGGCTATCGCTACATTTGGCCCTCCCTAATATGTCTAAATTTCAAAAAGAGCAAAATCAAAACCCCAACTCTACAAACTTGAGATTAGGCATTTTGGGTCAGAAAAAAATGCATCTACTAAACATTGATCACAGCTACATTTCACAAATTGCTCATTTTCTAAAACTTCTTTTCAGTGATAAATACTCCAAATTATCTGAAATTTGGATTAACTTCTTTTAATGTTATATGTCACTGCTATTAAAAGTAATTCTAGCATGTTCTCGTGTTGTCAGATAAAATCTGAATTTCCAATGAACAACACATAATTGTAAAGATGTAAGTATGACCCATGCTGAAAAATATTCATATGAAATAAGGGATATTATTAATTTAGAGATAGCAGCCAGGAAAATAAGTCATTGTGTGTCTGCCCTGGAAGTACAAATTTCAGCTGCCATGGATCAGCCTTAATTCTAATTTCAAGAAAACATGTCTTTTGCCTCACTGTCTATTCACTACATCCTATACAACATTTAGAATATGCTTAGACTAAAAATTTTTTGTGGTTTAGCTGAAATTTGAATTAAACAGGTGTCCTGTACTTTTATTTGCTAACTTGCAATGCTATTCAATCTGTTCAGTATAATTTATATAAGATTAACCTCTGGTTTAAAAAAAATTATATTGGGACTTTGGTCAAAATACCAGCATAGATAAACATGGCTCACCTACTCACACACCACATCATAACTACAACTAAATTATAGAACAACCATCACGCAGAACTGTCAGAAATTGAGTTGATATAAAGGACACATGGACAAAACAAGGGGGGCTGGAAACAGGGGAGGGAGGTAGGGATGGCTGGCATGGTGGGGAGGGGTGGGGGGGAAAGGCAGAAAACTGTACTTGAACAACAATAAAAGTCAAAAGTAGTTAATTAAAAAATAAATTAATTAAAAAAAGAAATAGAGTCGAATGGAAGTCTAACAACTATGGAATTAAAGAAACCACATCCATCCAGACTGGTAGGAGTAGCACAGACATGGAAGAGGCTGGTCCCACATCCACATGTGGTGGATAAAAATTTGGGAGAGATATCTCCAGAGTGAGTAGTCCCAGGCCCACACCAGGTCCTCCATCTAAGGGTTCCAGTGCCAGGAAGATAAGTCCCCATAACTTCTGGCTGCAAAAACCTATGGGAATTGAGTCAGTAGAAGAAACTCTGGAGTCCCAAGTAGTTCCTCTTAAAGAACTCACACAAGGACTTTCTCAGACTCACTCCTTCTGAGTTCCAGCACCACATTAGCAACTTGAAAGGCACCAATGGCATACAGGGAGTATCTGAAGTGTCTGGCATCAAGGTGAGAGCTGGGAACAGAATTCTCCCAGACAGAAAGGCGGGAAGAGGCCATTGTCCTTTTTCTGAGCACCCCTACCCCCACAGAGCCACAGAGCCAGCAGGCAGGTGCCATATCTGAGACACTATCAACCTGGCTAACACTGTTTGCTCCACCCTGGAGATCCCCTGATGCTTGGTCCTATCCAACTTACAGCTGTGAACAATGACTTTTCCACATGAGTGACTGGTCTTCGCACATGCTTCACAACTTCCTAAATCTTTATAAACAAGACACTGGCCTCAATGAGCTTTTAGCCCCCCTACCTCTTGCTAATGGGCCCCAAGCATGGCCCTAGCAGCAGCCAGCCTAGATTTACGGCTTGGCTTTGCCTGGGAATCTCCAAGCCCAGCACAAGTAGCAGCCATCTCAGATTGTTTTATAGCTCAGGCAGGGTGGCCTCAGGCAAAACACAGGTGGGGGACTGGGCTTGGCCTGCACCACCTAGGAAACCCCAGGGCTAGTGTACCCAGTGGACAGCTAGAGACCATGTTGGAGCATCACCACCCTACCCACACACAACTGATCCTCCACAGGGGGTGGAGGTTGGTGGTCAATGGTCATAGCCAATCCTTGCAACTGACTGGCTTGGGTGAATATCTACCTTTGTCTTGCCAACAGCAACCAAGGCTCAACTACAAGAGGAGGGTATACTCAGCCCACACGAAGGGTGCACCTCAAGTACCCAGCTTGGGTAATAGGGGATGCTGTGCCACTGGACCCCACAAGACACCCAACATATTAGGCCATGCTACCAAGATAGGGAGTCATAGCACCTTTACTTATTACACAGGGAGGCTGCTAAAATGAGAAGACAAAGAAACATTGCACAATGAAAGAACAGATCAAAACTCCAGAAAAAGAACTAAACAAAATGGAGATAAGCAAACCATCAGATGCAGAGTTCAAAACACTTGTTATAAGGATACTCAAGGAACTTAGTAAAGACCTCAGCAGCATTGAAAAGATCCGGTGAGAAATGAAGGATACCTTAATTGAAATAAAGAACAATTTACAGGGAAACAAGAGTAGGCTGGATGAAGCTGAGAATCAAATCAATGATTTAGAACATAAGGAAGCAAAAAACAACTAATCAGAACAACAACAGAAAAAAGAATAAAAAAAATGAAGATAGTATAAGGAGCCTCTGGGCAACTTCAAGTGTTCCAACATTCACACCACAGGGGTGCAGAAAAAGAGAAAGAGGAAGAAACTGGAAATCTATTAAAGAAATAATTAAAGAACACTTCCCTAATTTGGCAAAGGAAATAGACATGCAAGTTCAGGAAGCACAGAGGGTCCCAAACAAGATGGACACAAAGAGGCCCACTCTAAGACACATATAATTAAAATACCAAAGGTTAAAGATAAAGAGAGAATCTTAAAAGCAGCAAGGCAAAAACAGTTACCTATAGAGGAGTTCCCATAAGACTGTCAGCTAATTTCTCAAAAATACTTTGTAGGTAAGAATTACAAAAAATACTCACGAAAAGCAGCGACCTACAGCCAATATTGCTCTACCCAGCAAAGCTACCATTTAGAATCAAAGGGCAGATAAAGTGCTTCCCAGAAAAGAAAAAACTAAAGGAGTTCATCATCATCAAACTATTATTATATGAAATACTAAAGGGACTTATTTAAGAAAAAGAAGATCAAAACTATGAACAATAAAATGGCAATAATACATACCTATCAAAAATTTACTCTAAAAAAACAAACTAAGCAAACAAGAACAGATGCAGAATCATGGAGACAGTTTGATGGTTGCCAGATGGGAGAAGATTGTGGGGGAAAGGGTGAAGAGGTGAGGGGATTAAGAAGTACAAATAGGTAGTTACAGAATAGCCATTAGGATGTAAAGTACAATATAGGAAATGGAGTAGCCAAAACACTTCTATGCATGACCCATGGACATGAACAATGGCATGGGGATTGCCTGACAGGTTGGGGGTGCTGGGTGGTAGAGGCAAAGGGTGAAAAATTGGGACAACTGTAATAGTATAATGAATATAATTAAAAAATATAAAAAATAAAAAATTAATAATTTATATGTTTAATTCCTGAAGCCTTTAAATATTTTAAATTAATAAAATATATGATGATTTAATATGATTGTTCTAATTCCTAAGAATTATTTACATCATTAAAATTTAACTTTTAATTTTGCCTGCATCTTCCCTCCTTTTCTACTAATAATCTGTGTCTCTCTCTCATTTATTACATGTATTTTTATGCACACATACACAAATATAGTCATGTTTGGTGACACTTTCCATTAGACACTCAATAATTTTGTATATTAACAGGCACCATATGTTTGAAGATAAACAATAAAGGATTGACTTAGATAATTACTAGGCAATTTCACTCTGTTTGATCTATTTGCTCCTTATTTCTATGCATGTCCAATAGCTTAAAATATTTTAATTTTTTACATTGTCCTTTGACATATTTTTGTTAATCTCTTTGCAAAAACCACATTGCCTCTCTCTGCTTTATCATAGGCATGCATTTCAAATAACGAGGCTCAAATTGTTCCCAGCAGACATAAAAAGAAACACCATTTTCTGTCATTAAGAAAGAAACACCTAACTTAATGGACAAAGAGAAACTTTGTCCATTAGCACCTGTAGTAGGAGATTTCAAAAATAAAACAAAAATTCGAGGTTAAACAAAGAGTCCTCTGAAAAGAAGGCCAGGGTGTATTTGTTTGGAACAATCAAGGGTACCTTCCTGGCAGATGGAATTTGTACGTAAATGGCAGACACACGGTTACTTACATTCCTGTCTATTCTGCACATCTCCAAAATGAAAACTCCCTTATTTCAGACGAGTAATGTATCTGTCAGCATTTCTTTTTAGTCCAACTTTGTCGTGAGTTTCATTTTATGCCAAAGTATTTGGCTGTGCTCCTGAAAGTTTGTTTTGGACAAATTAGGTGTTTTAAAAATGACAGCATTTTTCATACCACACATATTTTTAATTCTCATTTAGGCTCCCAAATTATTATTTCATAGTCACTATTTTTCCTTCACTCAGCATTTTTTTCATCTTTGGAAACAAACTAAGAAGCCTCTGAATTTGGAGAAGAGAGTTTCCTCTTTTTGTAGGAGAAACCTGGTTTCCTGACTTTGGATTTGACCCTCTGACGTTGTTCTCCGTGGAGTTGAGAGTAGTAACACAAAAAGAGCAAAGGCCAGTCGCTGACCCCAGTAGGGATGTTTTATGTGAACACACATGAGTACACATCCCTGGAGAACTGATTTAATCAGGGACGAGGTACACACACGCACCTCCCCTTGTGAGGGTAAATTCGCAGGCAGGACTCCACTCTCCGTTCCTGTGAGTCAAGGAGAGAATTGATTTAGTGGAGGAATTGCCCAAATCCATATGCACATTGAGGAGCCTCAATTTCGTTTTCTCCCTTTTGTTTAAAACTTAGGTTAGTCACTATTTTCAATTGGTTTTACTTTTTAATGTTAGTTACATAAATAATTAAAATGTAAATATGTACTTTAGGGTCACTCATATCACAGAGAGCAGATCATTTAGTAATTTTCAATAGGATCTTTCTTTAATGTTATAATTATATTCTGTGAAAAAGTTATTGAAAATAAACTTAGGAGTCACTTAGCAGTAGGGAAGTTCAGAAATATATGCTGATATACTTTTATCATAATATTTAATTGTATATTAAAAATGTATTACCTTTGACAGAAAGGGAACTCTAGGGAATAAACACACCAGGCTGTTTCATTTCTCTTAAACCAAATAGAATTTGTGATGTGAAATTTGCTTTGCATCTCAGAAAATCAGAGACTGCTTCGGTGGTTAAGTGACTGGCTAGGTCTTCTGGGGACTGCAAGTTAGTATTTTCCTACACAAAAGTAATAGCTGGTAAGATGCAGAAGCTATTAGAATAAACTGATTTGTAAGAAGAAACTCTACTGACTGTAAACTAGTGAGTCCAAGAACCCAATAGCCTAAGGAGCCAGGTGCAGAAGAACAGCGTCACTGCCCACGAGTTTGTCCTTTGGTCTGACAGGGCACTTGGCAGAGGGACGTGACCGTTCTGCGTTCCCGGGGTGCACACTCCATTGGTTCCACTGATAACCTTTACAGATTTGGAGAGAAAACAGGTTTCCAAATAGAGGGTATATTAGTCAGGGTTCTCCAGAGAAGCAGAACCAATAAGGATTTATTATAAGATACAGTAGTACCCTCTTATCTGCAGGGGATCCATGCCAAGACTCCCTCCGAAAGCCCAAAACTGCAGTAGTACTGAACACTGTATGAGCTATGCTTTTTCTTTAATTACATAGCTATGGTAATGTTTAATTTATAAATAAGGCACAGTTAAAGATGAATAGAAATAACATAATATAGGAGAATTATAAAGATATATTGTGTTCCAAGTTATGTGAATGTGACATCATTAAGTAGAATGAAGGTTACTTGAACATACACTGTAACACAGCATGGAGATGCTGGACAAAAGGATGAGTCACGTCCCACGTGGGACCACAGTGGGATAGTACTAGAGTTTGTCACACTGTTCAGAATGGCATAGCATTTAAGACTTACACATTGTTTATTCTGGAATTTTCCATTTCATGGTCTTCAACCACAGTTGACAGTGGGTAACCGAAACCGTGGAAAGCACAACTGCTGGGAAGGGAGGACTAGTGTGTTGGCCCATGTGATTATGGCGGCTGGGAAGTCCCGCTGCCTGCTGCCTGCAAGCTGGGAACCCAAGAAAGTCTGCCAGTGGGTTTTTTGAAGACCGGAGAACTGAGAGTCGATGGTAGAGATTCTGGTCTGAGGGTGAAGGCCTGAGAGCCAGGAGCACCCTCTCAAGCAATCGGGCAGAGATCCTCCAATTCACCCTTCCTCTGCCTTTTGCTCTATTCGGGCCCTCCACAGACTGGATGAAGCCCACCCACGTGGGGAGGGCCATCTGCTCTGCTCAGCCCACTGACACGAATGCTACTGTGTCCCAGAGACACCTTCACAGATGCACCCAAAGTAATGTTTAACCAGCGATTCGGGCATCCTGAGATCCAGTAAAGTTAACACAAAATTAATCATCACAAAGGGAAATTTATTTCTAGGTTATTTTGTTATACCCATATAAATTTTCAGTTACAATTAATTGTTATAATTGCTTAAAGGGATTAATTATTTTAATTAATTACTTAACAAAGTAATGAACTAATTTGACTTTGGAGACGTAAATGGTAAAGAAGTGAGCAGTAAAGGCACGTTTAGAGCATGATGAAGAACAAAAGAACTTGGCTATAGCCAAGACAAGAACAAGCTCCTGACATACCAGTAGTGTGTCTTAAGAAAATAAGTCTCCTTTCAAGTGAAGTAGTTTATACGCTGTTCTATACGGTTATTCTGAAAGTGTCCTATGATACAGTTGGTTATCAGGTGGGTCGTGAGGTACGCCATGGATACACCCAAACTGTATGTTGACTTAAAGCTCAGAAGGAGTAGACACCAGGGTAACTGGCACACACTCTATGAGTCTCCTCCCTCATGTGAACTGAGTGCCAAGGAAGGACCTTTACAGCAATCCAGTCCTTTCAGAAACTGAGAAGGGAGTGTCACGAATAAAAGACTCACCCAGGGGATTTCATTTATGAAAGCTTTATTTCATTTATGAGACTTTGGGCAGAGAATCCCTCAGCCATGTCAGTCCACGTCAGTCTTTGTGACTATGGCAATAACGTCTTTCTAAAAGTTAACTAGCTTCATTAAGTGAAAGAATTTCTGTCCTTCACCTGTATCTGCAGATAAAAAAAATACACCTAAACCTGAACGTTGAAAATGCTGATGGGGTTAACTTAGAACCCAGTCTGAAGGCAAAACCTCTAAACTTTTTTATTTACCAACAACAATTCAGCATTGCTCACTTGTCATAATTTCCGATAAGCTTTGATACCCTAGTGAGATAAATGCGAGAGTAATGAGAGAGTATTACAAAACTCCCGAGGATTGTCATTTTCCTACAATAAAAAGCATAAAGTGTAGAACTGTTGAATTATGCTGCTAGAAGAGTTTAGAAGGAGGGACCTCCCCCAAACTGGAATATCTTCTGGGGGGTGCACCCCTTGTAGTACAGGCTTCCAGTGCTAGGTGAGTGTTCTGGGGACCCATCTGTATCAGTGTATTAGCTGGTGTTGTTGTCAGAGGCTGCATTTGGTTTCAGTGAATTTGTTTGGAAAACTCTTAATGCATTTGCCTGTTTCATGACGGGTGATTTAGAAGTGCACCTGCACTTGGTGTTAGTTTTTGACCAAAACACAGCATGGCCCCCGAGCCCCACGCTCCCTATTCACCTGGTCTCACCCTGACTTTTTTTGTTTCCCTTGATGATAAAAGTCCACAAAGGGAAACATTTTGCTGACATGAAAGAGGTGACAAAAAAAAATGACAGAACCACTAAAAGGCATTAAAATTAATGAGTCAAAAACTGTTTTAAGCAGTGGAAAAAAAGTCTCAAAAGGTATATTGCATCAAATGGAGAATACTTTGAAAGTGACTAAAGTTTAAATGTGTAAGAATGAATACACAACTTTTTGTAAATAAATTTCAGTTTTTCTTGGGTCCCCCCTCGTGTATTTTCTTTTATATTAAGCCTAGTAGCAAAAAGAGGCACCTTCAGAAAATATAAACAATAATGATGGCCTCTTTCTAAAGCGCCAGAACTTGGGTGAGCACAAAGCTCTGAGAGAGCAGATCTCCTAAGTAAAGCCACTTCTCCCTTTAGAGACGCATCACCACTCTTGGCACATAGCTTCCTCCTATTTGGGCCTCAGGGCCTCCTGCCTTTCTCCAGATTAGAAGTGATGAGCTTTGGTTAACCAAACTCCCAGGGAAAGGGGATTTTGTTAAGGACTTCGATCCACACCTGGCTATCTCATCCTCCGCGTATTGTACATTCAGTGTCAAGACACTTGCTGCAGAACTTCGTTACTTCTATGATTGGAGAGTTTTCTCAGGGGAGAGGGTCATCCATGGAAAGAATTAAATGTCCATTAGCAAGTCTGACCCTTTAGGATACGCTTACACTAACGGTAATAGTTCCTGGGTAAATCTGTGAGGCTCAGAGGAGGAATTAAGATTTCATACACAGACCTCAGTCTCTCGGGGCACCGTAGAACAGTCTCGGAGGCTTGCTCCGGAGCTACGGGATTCCAGCTAACACTGTTTATGGGCGTGGGTTCAGTGGAGATTTTTAGTAAATGAGCTGTGATTTCGAGCCAGGTGGGAAGGGTTTTTTCACGTGTGCTAAAAGCAGCAACGCGCAGATGAAGGAGGCCTGTGCGTGGGCTCATATTCATGCACTGTAGATCTCAACTGTTTTCACTTCAAAATTGAGAAACTACGCATTGTTTGCTCTTATTTTTAAAGTAAATATTAAATAGAATTCATTGATTAAACACTTATTTTTTCCTTTTAATTACATTTATTGGGGTGACATTGGTTAATAAAATTGTATATGTTTCAAGTATAGAATTCTATGATACATCATCTGTATACTGCATTGTGTGATCACCACCCAAAGACAAACAAAAATGTTTAAAACAAGGAATTTAAAAAATATTCTACTCAGGAGTTTTTTTTGTTTTCTGAAGATCCCACCCAAAAATCTATAGCAATAATTTGGTAGTTGATTCCTTTGAAAAGTATTAAATTATGTTTCCTTTTCATCAGGAGATTTGAGAGCCTGTGAAGATCAATTGTATAATCTTCCAGCTCCCAAATATTTCTGTCAAGCTAATATCAAATTAAAATGCCTGTAAAGGGGAAAAACCAGAAAATGAAATTCAGACTTAGTAGGTAGTATGGCAGGGTTTTATCAATCAAATGTACACATAGATAAACATGAATTTTAACACCCACCCTCATACACCTGTAGGGATTTTGCAGTATTGTTAGTGGTATTGTACTCTCCTTCCTTCCTTGCTAGAGTCCTGCATCATTAACTTCCTCTACCTCACCTCCATCTCACTGTGTTATTTCAACATCATTATCGGCCAAACCCTAAGGATGAATCTGCGTTTATAATGAGTAAACTCGGGTCAATGCGTGTTCCTTCCCCACTGCGTCCTGCTCTCAGGTGTGTGCACTTGAGAACAGTGGAATAATTTCCCACATAAAGTGATGGGCTATGGCACAGGGAAATTGCAGGAGATGGTTCTCCTTGGTGGAATTCTAGTGGACTCTGCTTTTGTGTGAGTTAAGATCTATTCTTGTTTCCAAAACTGTTTCTTTGTTCCACACCTGAGGCACAGTTAAAAGCCAAACGATGCCTCATTGTATACTCTGTAAAGCCAGGCAGAGTTTGTTCAACATTTCACTATACAATGTCTGTCTCATACATACAAAACACCAGCTATGCCTGGTTTTCTAGAGAATTGGTGTTGGAATAACAATGTTAACATTAGCCGGGTTTAGAACACTGCTGCAATGCACATGTGGGATTTATAAAGGGATTACTAACCTAGAGCAAGAAACATTTGGCCCCAATTTCTTTGTACCTGTGCAAAACACAATTCAAAGTCCAGTTTGGGGTTGGGAGCAGATCTAATACCAGCTACAGGAAGGAATACTGTAGAGAGTAGATGGAAAGGGAAAAAGATTATACCCTTCCACATAAAGCACTCAAGAGATTAACAGTGCCCACAAGAGATTGATGGTACCAAGAATTGCTTTTTGAAGAACAAGCAGATACTAAAAGGGGAGTTTAGTGAACAAGAGAGAACAAAGTTAATGATTAAAGTCTATGCAGGGGCCCAGGGTATTGGCAAGCAGGGAAGAGAAGCCTTTGTATCAGAGACACAGCTGAGCAAGTAGCTAAAATTCATTTACTCTGGGACCAGGCAGTTCGCTTTCATCTAGAACAGCGATTTTCAACCTTATTCATCTCACAGCACACATAAACCAATTACTAAACTTCTGCGGCATGCCAAAAGATGTATTTCCTTGCTGGTATGACAAATAGGTATAATTTTGATTGATTTATAAAAATAATACTAGTAATTACCTACCCTTTTTGCTCCAAAGTGACTTTTTAATAATGAGGTGCTGAAACTTGCATATAAGGATTCTGGTACCAAAAATTAACCAATCAGACACAACCTTATTATGTGAAAGGACCAGTAAGATGCAACTCTCTTACATGACCTGTCTATTTGTGGTTTAAGAGAGGTTACTGTTGTGTTGGCTGTTGTCATTTTTTATTTGACAATCTAAGGAGAAAGATATCGGTGCCCCTTGAATGTTTTTGCATACTTTAAAGTCAGGTGTTGCATGTTTTAAAAATTCTTGTGGCACACCTGTTGAAAATGGCTGATCTAGAGAATTTCTTCTGGATTAGTAGCTATTTTTTTCTTTTCTCAAAATGACTCCATTGCAGCTTTGTTAAAGGGGTTTTGTGGTTTCTCTCCAGCCACCATAGAGATGAACCTGGAGCCAGTGTAACTAAAGGAAACACAAGTACGTCTAGAATGGTGAGCAGAAAAGAGGGCAGCAGAAGGACTCACATAGCCTCAGTGTTACATGCATCATTTCCCTTCTAGCGCTTGTTCACGTCCTTGCGTTGCAACCTTGTTTCCTGAAGAAGCAAAAGGTGGTAGAATAAAGAGTCAATGAGAATGAGTTGGCTTTAAATAAGAAAATATTGCTAAGTACCAAAGATGATGAAGGAAAGATCTCTGTAGATGGGGGCAAAAGTTTGCCAGTAGGCACCCAGGATGCAAAAATACAGTGTCCAAATTTATAGTGTATGTCCTGGGTCAACCTGTTATGGCTCTGCCATTTAGCTGTGTTGCCTGGGCAAATTACTTAACCCCACTGAGCTTCAGTGTCTTTAAAGTGGAAGTGATAATAGAGCCCCCCTCATAGGGCAATGGGGATCAAAATAGTTAATAAATGTAAAGCACTTAGACTGTTGGTAGTAATATGATAAGCATGTAGTGAGTGTTGACTATTAGCTATTAGTAGATGCAAACTGAGGTAGTTGCTATGCTTGGGATTCCATGTGGCCATACCTGTGCCACTTCAATTTATTCTGGTAAAACCTCTACCCCCTAGCTGCAGGTGTGACCACATGGCCAGAGTTAGCACCAGCAGAATATCAAGCCTTTTGTCTATAGTGACCAGCTCAAATCAGCCACATGATCCAAACCAAGGCAAACAAAATCTTTCCTGATGATTTGTCTACCCATGTTAAATTGGTACAGAGTTTTCTTTTCTCCCTATTACAAGGCTAAAAGAATGTAACCTCAGAGTTGCTGATATATATATATATATATATATATATATATATATATATATATATAAAAATATATATATATATCTCCATATCCCTTGCTGTGTGGAGATAGATCATATCATAGGTAATGGGAGAGAATGAATCCAACATTCAGAGAAAAGCAAAGACAAAAAATGAGAAAAAGAAAAAAATATATTATCTGGACATCGGTAGAGTCCCTGCATTCAGTCGTCCTGAGGCCAAATTCTGGCACCCTCTCTGACAGTGGTGTGCACAAAATCCCCTCCTTTTTAAGCTAAGGAGTATGAGAGTTTGTATTGTCTTTTGTTGCTTGCAACAGAAGGAGAGTATTAAATACACAGAAAGTTGTGTGCCATATATCCTCTGAGATCCAAAGAGAAACATGTATGAATTGCATGTGGCTGAGTTTACCAAGGAAATTTGAGCAAGAGGTTAGTTCATCCTCTATTTCAGTTATGCATTCTACTACAAAATGGTTTGTTCAATAACAGGAGTTCTAGGTTCTTCAAGGTGTTTTTTGTAACTATTTCCTTACTCAATTCAAGTCCTATAGGCATGAACTTTGGATTTTTCCCCCTCCAACAGTGATCCAAAGTATGGAAGATACTGTTAGCTTTCTACCATTCTCTGTCCCCTATAAGGAAGATGAGAAGGGCAAATTGGAGTGCTGGTCTACTGCACCCTCTGTCTTCTGTCTTCAGTGGTGATGCTCTCCTGACTACCATGTGATATTTACTGCCCGCATTGGCACAGTAGCAATGTCTACTCAGATCTTAATTAACTGCAACTGAGAGAGGTGGCTATTAAGTTGCATAAAAATAGTCGTAACTGCCTCACTCATGTCAAAAAAAATGTAAATCAGCGTTATTGTGTTAATTCATGTGACAGTGGTGTAGTAAGAGATGAGGGGCTATTGAGAAAAAAATAGTGCACTGAGGGCCAGAAAACCTGAGGTGGAGTCCTCCCATTTATTACTAGTTTTGCCCTCTGTCAAGTAGCTACAAGGCTCAGGGTCCCCATGTACTTGTGGGATGGACTTAAGGGGCCTCCCACTCGATCATACACTGCTAATTGTAGTGTATGACAGCTAAATGTGCAATCCCAACATTTCATTCTCCCTAAAACAGTTGGAGTCAGGATGATATAAACACACTGTAGAACAGAAAATCTTACATGGTCCTTCCCCAACAACTTTCTGGTGTTTCTATTCCAGAGTAGGGAAAAGGAAAATTCTCCTTAGTCAGAAAACTATATCTCATGAAGTCTAGATAAAAGTTGGGATTTCTTCAAAACATATTTTCCCAACTTTGCCTGGTTCAACTACAAGACTATAAAGACAGAGTTTATTATTCCTGTTGAGAGTAATTAGAGTTTTGAAAGAAAAATTGTGGGATGATAGAGTAGGATTTAATCCTTTGCCTCACAGATTTGGGAAAGATAATGGAAGCTGAGCCAAAGGGTGCCCAGGGCTTAGAATTGGATTCTTGGGCCTTCGGTGATGAGAAAGCCAAGTGGCAACATATCTGTGTGTTGATCTTCTTTGGCATGAAGTTATCCTGGGTGAACCTAAAGCTGAATAACCCAGTCTCAGCACTGGGAGCAGAGACTGAGAGACTACTTTGGCTCAGCCTAGTGTCTCCCGTACTTTGCATATCTGAAACAAAAGAAGAGAGGGACAAACGGGGACAATATGACCACAGTTGTGTCGAGCCAACTGCCTGTGACTCCTGAAGTCAAATGGGCCTTCTGTTTGTTTGTTATGGTATGTGGACATCAATCTTCACCACTGGCAAGTTGACCAAAATGTTCGACTCAGTAAGCTGGGTGAAAAAAAGTTTTTTTTCTTTGTTGGAAATCTTTTGAAGTGATCAGAGAGGAACCTATATTCTTGGAAATTCCAGCTTCCCAAGCTCAAATACTTCCTTAGAGCTTTGTTAAGACATGCATTAGCTACAATTCAGGGCAGGCTTTTCTTGACCAGCTAAGCATTTCAAAAATATTTGAGCCGCATGTTCTTCATTTCAATTTTATCTCACTGCTCCTGGATCCACCAGCAGTTAGAGTAACACCTAGTAAATTTAAATAGAATTCTGAAAAGAAGCTGCTCACTATTTAGGACAGATATGTATGTAGCATTTAACATTTACCATTTTTTATCTGTAGTTGAAGCTGATTTAATTTATTAAAATTAGTACAATGCTGTGGTGATTCCTATTAAGTCATCTGTAATGTGTTACATACCTTCATGCTTAGAAAAATCACTGTTCTGCTGAGTCTTCCAAATTTCACATTATACTCAGCTCCTTACACCAAACACCAGGTGGTAAATTTTGATCAAAAGCAATAAAATCTGACCAGTTAAAACAAATAGGATAAGTGGACACTGATTCTTCAGAAATGTTTTTTTCTTCATGTAACGGCAAAATGGAAATGTATCTTTTAAACCTTCTTTTGCATTCTATAATAAAGTGCTGTTTTAAAGATTGATATTAATTTATCCTCATATTAAAGATTCCTGTGTTTTGTTGACATCAATTATACAGAAGAAAAAAATTTGCTAAGATAAATTACACAACCTTGTGGATAATCACCATGATCTTGTAGAACAGCTTATTAGCTGTAAAGGATTAAGTGACAGTTTAAAAATATTGCTCGGAACCATCTGAAGTCATCCCGTTAGAAGATAAAAGCAGGATACTTTTAACACTGCCGCTGAAGGTTTTTTAATCAGGCGATTATATCTATGGCTATGTGACCTTTTTAAATAAAAGCAATGTAGAAAATTTGATTTTAAGTGGTAGAGAATATTAAACTATCCAGGGAGAATTTGCTATAAGGTCAAAGAGCAATAGGACTGAGAAAACTGTAATTATTATAGAATAATTAGGCTCTATTTTTTTCTACCTGAAGACAGAGAAGGTAAAGCCACAAAAATACCCATTTATAGAGTTTTTCTCTTGTGGCTGTTTTTGGGAATGAAGAACCAGTCAGCTTAAAACTGAAATATGAATTTAAGGAATTTAAGGAATTTCGCTACTGCTTTTATCTTTATACTAATTTAAAATGTTTTCTTTGACCCAAATTCCAGAGCTCCGATGTTTTTATTAATCATGAAAATTATGCTCATTTCAGATTATTATTTTTAAAATAGAAAAATAATCATTTTGAATCTCTTTTACCTATTTCATCCTCATGCGGGACATGCTTTAAATTTAGTGAGCTTAGCCCTGGCTGCATGGCTTGGTTGGCTGGAGCACCATTCCCTGCACTGAAATGCTGTCAGTCTGTTCCTGATCAGGGCACATGCCTAAGCTGCAGGTTCCATTCCCAGTTGGGTGTACATGGGAGGCAACCAATTAATGTTTCTCTCTCACATCGGTATTTCTCTCTCTCTCTCTCTCTCTCTAAAAGCAATGGAAACTTGTCCTGTGGTGAAGATTTAAAAAAAAAATAGTTACATTTAGCGAGCTTCGAGTTCTCCAGTCTGAAAGTGTCAGATTACTGCTATTCCTCGTGTTCTTCCCAGACACTCTAGGCCTTCCTCTGGGGTTATTCTGTGGGCTATATTAAAGGTATCGTCCGTACCATATGGATTTTGCTTGCTCTCATTTTAGGTGTGGAGGAAAGCAATGAACACAGGCAGAGACTCCAGTGGGGAACAGCACTGTTAACCTCCACTCACACCCAAGTGCACCCAGCCACCAACTCAAAATTTCTCATGGGCACATCTCCCCTAAGTCCCTAGAAGACAGACACTTTTTCACAGCGTCTACAGCCTGGCAGGTAGTGTAGATGGTCAACATATATTTGTTGAGTGAATGGATTGATACATAATTAAAATGGATTCCTGCTCAGTATTTTTAAGAGTAGTTTAAGAAAGAATTGTAAAATAGAGTCATTCCTTGCCCCCAAATACAATACCAGACTTGGAATGTGGCTGGCAAGGAAACAAATATACAAAGAAGGGAGGAAAGAAAAACCCTAGATAAATTATAATTTACTTAAAAAGAGAAGAATAAGAGATTGCATTATTTTTATTTCAGAAATAAGGAAAGTAGATCTCTGACTCAGGAACTCTCATTATTTTGTATGTTGCTGAGTACAGTTTAAGAAGTAGTACGCACAGGGCAAAATATTATTTCATGATGGTTAGTTGAAGTTACAGAGGTTAATGAACATGCAACTCTATTTTTATCACACTGTGATACAACAACCTTTTGTGTAAATAAATGCCAAGAATATGAGGGACATGATAAAGGATCCCAAGGATGCAGTCTGTGCAGGTGTAAACTGAGGGGAGACAGTTAAAACCAAGGCAACTGATTGACGGAGACTGGTTTGTAGCTAGGATGGAATGACACAAATGCTGGAATAGAAGCACGCTCTTATTTCCACCAGTATGTACTTACGGTCATTTCAGAATTGGAATTTTCAAGAATAATGTTTTTCACAGTCTGCTTTTCCTTATTCTCTTTGCTCTATTACGTTTCTTTGATCCCCCCCCACAGAAGTCTCAATATTCTACACAGTCTACCATTTTTGTGTAAAATAAAGCAGAAACTAAGATTCGAAGATGATGCATGTCTAGATTTAAGGTGAGAAAATGCCAAGATGTATTTGTAGAGCAATGTCTTCCATTCCCAAAGACAGGGCAAACTTGGGGTTGGAGGAAGAAAGGGGAAAGCTACTCACCCTGGACAGGAGGGAGCAGATACATCATGATTTCTAAAAATGGAAGGGAAGGGGTTTTTTTTTTTGGTTTAGCTTTGTTTTTTTTTTTTTTTAATTATGCAGACCCAGGAGCAGAGTGAGAAGGACTTGGGATCAAAACTCCGAAATTCAAGAAGTTAAACCCAATAGTTAAAATATTTGAGCCTTACTTGGATGAGGGTGTGTCCCTGAGTCCTGGTAGAAAAAAACTGAAGTTAGAGAGTTCTCAAGAGGAGAAGTAACCTTGGGGAGAGAAAAAGGGAACATTTGCAAGCGTGTATAGGGTGGTCCAGAAGTGTTTTATTCTAAGAACTCGGAGAATCAAACAAAGATTCAGCAAGCGTCCTCTGGGCTCACAAACTCCTGTGAGAGTGGCGATGGTAGGGATTGAGACAAGGATGAGACACAGTCCCTGACCTTGAGGGTTCTGGTGACCTCTAGTTGTGGGATTTGTTTAAAACAAAACAAAACAACAGTTTCATCTCAGAAGTTCGGGCCAGAGGGCTTAGAAGAATTGGTCTAGCCCATAGTCTACTTAATGTCTCAAAATAAAATGCAATAAAGGCTACACTCACAAACATTATTTTCCGTCACAGGAATGATCTTTAAAATACATGTTTTGTTACTCTTCCTGCTTCTGCTAATCTGACTATAAAACCAGCCATTACTTGGTGGCAAGAGGGACTGTCATCTGTTAATAAGCACTATTATTTTTATAGAAGCAGGGGAACAAAAGCTATTCTTTAAGTATATAAAGAGCATGTATTCATTGGAAAGCAATATGAGGTTTGTAAGAGACCAGGTTTTTCAAGAAACAGTACTAGAGATACAAATACTAATTGGACTTTTAATGGAACTAAATAATGATGAGCAAAACAACCACCCTGTCTTAAAAGGAGGCTAGGAAAAAGGAGAAAAAAAAGGCTTACAGCAGGAATTGTGTGCAATGGCACAGTACTATTACCAAAACTCTGTAATTCCACTCAGAATTTAAATTTAAATCTGAGAATGTATATCAAACTCCTGCAACTATGTGGCATACTGTGGAAACCACAGACTAAGCCAAAGGTCCATGAGAATCAAGAAACTCCTACTCATCATTTATTTATCAAAAGACCAGAGTTAAAGGCAATACACTTTAGAATAAGAAGAAAAAATATTACAGTGATAAAGAGAAAACTGGACTTCTAACCATAGATTTTAAAATACTTAGTAAGTAAGAATAATTTGAGTTGACCTAGTATTTTTATTTTTTAAATACTTCTTTTAAAACTTGTCTGATAGGGGACAGAGCAGTGTGGTAGAAATGAGGGCAGCTGTTTGAACCCCAGCTGTCACTGACTTGGCCTTACGTAAAATCTTCTGAACATCATCAAGTTGAGCATAGTAGTATAATGAGGATTAAGTGGAATAGTTTATGTTAAGTGCTTAGAACAAAATATAGTATTATGTCTTCAATAAATGTCAGATATCACCCTAAGTGTCGTCGTCATCGTCATCATCATCATCAGCATCAGCCTCACTATTGAGGTATTATAATTACATTTAGTAGGTTAAAAAATATAACATCCTCAGCATGTAGTGGTTCTTCAAAATGGAAAAAATCTACCTGCATAATATGTATTTTATTTGTGATCAATAAGCTTGAATGGATAGATATCCTTATACCTAGATTGCAAATGGAAAACTAAGAAAAATCAAGTGCTTTGCCAAAAGCCACCGAGAATTCATAGGGACACTGCGAATGGCACACGGTCGTGGTTACCAGTGTGGGCTGTTGGATTGCCTGGGGTTAATCCCTGACTGAACCACTTTGTGACTCCGGAAAAGTTACTTACCTTTCTGTGCTTCATTTTCTTTATCATTTCTAAAGTGAGGTTAACGGTAATGCCAACCTCTTACCAAGATTACATACCGGTAGCCCACACTTTAGATCACTGTGGCAAAGATATTCACTGTCCACCAAACATCCATGTGTTCCCCTGTATTTCACAGACTCTTTGCAGTTAGACACTGTGGCTACTTCTGACCAATAGTTCGCAAGATCTTGTCACATTGGGGCCAAATCAGAGAGAGAGACTCTTGATCTCTCTCTCTTTTCCCTACTGAGGTGACCAGGACATTGCATGTTATTAAGGCATCTTTGCAGATCAAAGCCGTCTGGATCCCTGAGCCACTGCAGAGAGGATGGCTTCCTTGGAAAGTCACCTGATTGGCATTACAATTACCCTGGGCAAGAAACAAACCTTGCTGTGCAAAGTCACTGAAACCTTTGGTTTCCTTTCTTTCTGTCAGGGTAAACGACCTTGTTCTGACTGTGCAATCATGATAAAGCTTCCAGACCTAAAACCCACCCATAGTACTTGTATTGGGAGCCCAGAGTAGTAAGGAATACCTTTAAATGAACTACAGTCATAAGGCTTTCAAAAAGATCAGAAAAAGTTCAGTTTCCTTTCTTTGGTCTTCATATTTTATACTAGCCCAAAATTCTTCCCAGGCGTGGCTCACTAAAATTGCTAGCTGTAGTGTCATCAGTGATTTGTTTTGAAGAGTCAATTGCGTGTAATCATCCCTGTACTAGAAAATTAAGGATTCTCTAAGCAAAGACTCTCTAAGGCCTTTCCCCAGCTAGGGGAGGTGTTTCAGCTTGGGAGAAAGGAAGAGATCTTTGTACGAATTAGATATGGTTCCTCAATTCCATAAAGTGGTGCTTGATTAGTTCCAGAACTCAAGTAATTATGGGGCCATATACACAACAGTCCTCAATAATGTGTGCTGGTGACAGCTACAAAGTTTGGGGAGCATGGTCCAAAGCCACTTAGGAATCTGGAAATACCAGAGCTTCTTAGAGAGTGAGAATAAAATCAATTAATTAAAATGTTTATTGGACAGAAGAACATTCATTATGCTATTCATTATGATTAAAAACTCTGATATTCTTTGATTTTAATTTAAGAATCTAAGAGGTTTTTCCAACCTCACAAGAAACTTCCTGTTTACCAAGAGATCATGTTAAAAAAAATCCCCCCCAACAAAAACAAACAAACAAAAAAACACAACTAAGAATAGGATCCAAGGAGCTGAGAAGACATTGCATTATGGTTTGCAGAAAAGAGTAAATGTTTCTGATTGCCTTTCTTAAATTTGTTGAAACGATTCCATTTGACAGTTTCCAAAAAGGAACAGACAATGATTTTGGAGCCCAGCACAACTGCAAGAAAATGCGTAGCAGAATTGACGAGTGCAGAGTTGCCTTTTCCTGGCAGGGCATAGAGGAGTGTGCAACAATGTGAATCTGTGTTCACAGTAAGGAAACAGCTCAGTTTCAAGGGGACAAGTTCAGGAGATTCCGATGCCCCTTCGTATTGTATTAATGGGTATCCTCAAGTTCTAGTCATCTACTGACTTATTAACCAAATTTGTGGACTGCAAGATGAAAGACAGAAAAGGCACCAGGAATTTAAAAACTTCCTCAGATAAGTCATGAAAACTACTGTGCAACCCAAGAGCAAACAGCTGCTTTCCAACAAAGCACCTTCCATTCTAAAATCATGTGAAGAGACACCCCCCTGAAAAAACAAAATATAAAACTATGTGGATTAAGAAGATTCACTCATCTGCTCCCTAAAACACATCCTTAACTCTAGTTCAGCTTCATTTGATACAATTTCCTGAATCTCTTATGGATGATATAGTTTCATTATGCAAATGGTTTGGTTGAAGTATTTATTTTATAAAGCAGCCAGAGGCTATAATTTCCCACTGAATCTTATTCTTTAGATTCCCAAAGAGACTCCCTTTCCATGAAATGCCAGGCTATAAAAGACTGTTTTGGCTGTCGATTGTATGAGTGAGGGGCTGAACCCAGAATAAATATTCAATATGGGGTCTAGAGGGAACCAACATAGCCCTAACTACGTATCTGTGGATTCACAGGACTCAGCATTCTCCAACTGATCGTTGAACTGGTTTCCTAATGAAGAGTCTGTTGTTAGAATGACACATGGGTGTTTAGGGAAATGGCCAGAGCCAACATTATCTTGGATACTTCACAGCCATCTCCACCAGGAACCTGTTAAAGTTCACTCACAGGATACTTTCCAGGGGCCAGATGGTGAGGGGTGCTACCCAGCCAACAGATGTGGCTTTCTGGTGTCAGCGATTAGTTGCACGTAGACGGGTCAGGGAACGCAGAGGCAAGTGGGCACAGTCTGATGTTAATATACTGGTTACTTTTAGTTATGTGTATCAGTTTAACAGTGGAGTAGGAGAATCTGACACACAGCATACTTTGTACGGTAAGAGCTGCAAATCAGCAGTTGACAGCCACTGATTTATTACTGCTTAAGGCTCCCTCTGCTAAGCCAGCGCCATGGGTACCTTGGCACAGTCCCTTTCATTACTGTCCCATAACAGAGTATTTATGATACTCCTCTTGACTTGCAGAGATATATTTTAGATCCCTGCACTGCAAGTTACAATGTAAGTTACAATGCAAGTTTCGTGATGGGGAATTTTATAACAAGAAAAGGAGGTTTAGTCACTATTATAATAACATAATCATTACATAGAAAAAGTTAGTGATACCAGACCAGGAAGTTCTTAAACCTGTAGAAAAATGCAAGAAAGAGTGTGGTGTTAGAATGTTTCCTGAAACTGATTTATATAAGATGTAAAGTCTCTGGCAAGCAGAAACATGGTTAAGTAGGACTTCATAGGGTAGCTCTCCTAGAATCCTGAATGAACAGGATTCTTAAAGCTTTTTACAGTTATTTTTTTCTTCTGAAAAAAAAAGGCTTCATTAATTTATGGTTTCACATATACCAGGCATGTGTCATGTTTTTGTTTTCTACAATATTTTCTACAATATTATACAAAGGAAAAATGTCACTTAAGACAGGTTAAGTTACATTCATTTTTTTTCTAAATTAAAGTTTTATTTAAAAATTCCACTATTATTTCTGGGATGGTTTCCAGGCCTGATTTGCTTTGTTAGGCCAGTTCTGCACCATCATGCACCATTATTCCATTTAGCTGAAGTGGAATTATCTACCTCATTTGTATATAACACTTGAGTCACTACGCACAATGGGAATTTTAGTTCAGCAGATGGTCTTCTTGGTCACGGCAGAATTGCAACGTGATGCTGAAGGGAAGACAGGCTAGGGCTAATTTTCATCCCTAGTTGAAAATTAAATGTCACATATAGGTCTAAGTCGTCATCTGGGATGTATTGTTCTGCTCCTCCCAAGGTTCTGGTCTTCACATCAGTCTCTACGAGTCCGAGAATAGCTGCTGCACTGCTATTTGCCAACAAGGAAACAGGCATTATAGACGTTCGGTGGCTCCGAGAGCTTCTGACTACACTGGGCCGCGGGCAAACTAAATTTCTTAAAATCCAATCCCTTGCCTCTTCCACTGCTAAGACTCTTGGATTGTCTCGTAACGTTACTGCTCTTCCTGCCATTATTTTACAGTTCCGATGACCTACAGGAGGTCATTTGGGACTTTTCACATATTAATACGAGTTATGGCTAATAATTACAAATGTGTTTTATTTCTCTCAGGCCACACCCAACTGGGTCCTACAGCTTTCATGAACAGTGTTCCCCTGACCCCTGTCCCTTCTCCTCGGAGAGACCGCGTACTCCCCTCGCTGTCTCCCCACATCACAGGGGTGCAGGGCAGGGTGTTCCCCTGCAGGCACGTGAGCCCCACTCTCAACCACCACGTGATTGGCTAGATTTTCCTTCTTTCCTCCTCCAGCGCCCATTGCTATTGTTTGGGATGAACCCTCCGACTCCCCCCAATTCCCTCCACCTTCCCATTCCAATGTTGCCCCCACTAGCTCTGATCAATGGCTATTGATTGAAGTTATGCTGTTTTGGGTCCTTCAGCACAAAACCCCTCATTGTGCTGAAGCATACCTGAAGTGCAAAACTGCAAATGCTGTTAATGATGACTGGGACCCTGGAAGGAGGGCTCATCCAAGGAGCTCGCCTCCCCCTACTGTCTTTAAGTTGCACCATGGGTACCAGCATGGGCTTTAGGGGCTGAGTGACTAGGGTCAAACTCAGTTTTCACTTGTGTGACATTGGACAAGCTTCTCAACATCTCTGTGTTGCAATCCATTTCCTTTAAACATCATAAATAAAAGCAACAGCTATCTCATAAGGCTGTTGAGGATTCAGTGATTTAAATGTACTTGGCATAATTACATGTGACACATGATGAAAACTGTAAATGTCAGCTTCCTCGGCTGTTAAAGAGCCACCTTGTGTTCTTGAAGCCTCCAGCTGATGTTTATGCAAACGGTTCTTTCCATTTTTACTTTCAGTGACCTTATCCTCACCTCAACACTGTTTTCACAGGAATCCATGGGGTCTGGATGGGAAGACCCTCTGAATGACAAGTATCCTCCTACTTTGCTCTAACCCCTGCTGACAGCGACTGATATTCAGCAAAACTTACATATCTCCTTTGGATTCATTCTTCCTCAGAGGCGACCCATTCCTCCACACAAAGAGTCTTTTCATGGCAGGGAACCCAGTAGACACAAAGGCACATTTGAATTCTAAGTGAGCAAGCTTAGGCTTAGTCTGGGAACCTTGCTCCATAGGGTAAGTTTCAGAAGAAGTATGATCCTTTTAATTGCAAACATTTACTAGACAGATTTTTCCCAGTGAACATTTCCTCAAGGTTAAACAAGTTCTCATGGACATTCAGGTAGAAGTCTGTGTACTCAATGAGGAATCACGTGTTTCAACTAGACAGGTACAATGGAATACAAATGTTTGAGAAAGGTGATTTCTTGCCACTGTTTCCCCTTGCCCACCTTCTGTAGTATTTATTTCATAATGTAGGTAAGTCATGGCAACATCCTTTAGCTTAGAAGAGCTGACCTCATAAAAATTACATGAAGGCTTAGCAAAGCTCCTTTCTGTTAGCCTAACTTATAATATTGACCATTCAGTAAGAAAAATGTACTCTCACATTTTAAATCAACATGTATGAAACGCCTTCTGTCCAATGGCTTTCACTTTTCCTTTTTTTCTTACTGAAGACCGCAGGTGTCATTTTGTAAGGGTGCTCACGTTAACTGCTCTT
The DNA here is from genome assembly GCA_028533065.1 of Trachops cirrhosus. Classification (NCBI taxonomy): domain Eukaryota; kingdom Metazoa; phylum Chordata; class Mammalia; order Chiroptera; family Phyllostomidae; genus Trachops; species Trachops cirrhosus. Next base: position 20,369,705 of record CM052548.1, read on the forward strand.
CTACTGATGGCGTGGTCGGGGGCGGACTACAGTTCAGCTCACCACACTGGGACGGTTCCCTGAGCGGGACACAGGGAAAACCCAGCCATCTCTGAATTTACCCTATCCTCTTCAGAGCTGATTCTCTTGTAAGATGTTGGACTTTGACCAACAACTGAATTCATGGATGATAATTTGGGACTTGTGCTTACTTCTTCAGACCTCCTGTTACTTGCCTTTGAGTCTTGTGATTGCGCCAGGCCCAACGACTTGCAGTTAATGGAGAGTGTCTTGAACCTCAGTGGGGCTGCGCCTTTGCACACAGCGCGCTCTCCTCTGTGGCGGTGTCCTCTGCCTCTCCTTCACCTCCTTTGCCTGACTTACATCCACTCATCCATCACATCTCATCTTAGGTATCCGCTCCTCAGAGTCAGCCAGTCTGCTTAGGACCGGTGACACAGTGTACTTGCGGATCCCATCACAGCACAGGGGGCTCTGTGTGATATAACAGTTGCCTTTTTCTTGTCCCCACCAGGAGGTGAACTTCTTGAGGACTGAAAGTGGTCCTTTTATACCTATATACCAAGTGGCTAACACAAAGTTAGCACATGGTGGCTGCTCAATAAATATTATACAGTGTGGCCCAAGGAGGTTTGCAGTTGTGATACAAATAAGTAGTGCAATAATTAGTAAGTGATAACACAAAAATAAACTGTTTTGCATATTCACAGCTGTAAACACACTTTTGCCCCAACCACTGTAAATAAAAAAAGAAAGAATAAAAGATGATGATGATGATGAAGAAGAAAGGAAAATAGACATGCTAGTGATTACATTAGCAAAAGAGTGAATTTGTGTTTTGCCAATTAGCAAATATTTAATTATGAAGATTTGAGGGAAAAGGGAATAAAAATACTGTATGTAGAGGCCTCTACATGTTGGAACATATGAGAAGACATGGTCAAAAAGTCTTAACTTATGTTTACTATTTATATATTGTTTTGGGTATAATTTTCCTAAGTTTATAGAAGTACTAATTAATATTCATAGAGAAACTGAATTTTTCTTACTGTATTTTTAATTCAAGCAATGACTTTATAGCATAGGTATGCTTATTATAGATGGAGAAATTTGGTGTCATGTAAGCTAAGGGCCTTGCCCAGGGTCGCAAATTCATAGTGGTGGAGACAAAATTCAGGTCTTCTGGGTCTAAACATCAGGCCACGTGGCCTCTTTTGCATGAGAACCATAAAAAGTGACATTTAGGTCCCAAACCCGCTCTGTTGTCCAGAAGAGGTTTGTGAAACAATGCGCAGTGAGAGAGCTCGCTCTGGGAGAGCCTGAGCTCCCCGTCCCCTTGCCCACGGCACACACCCAGGAGCGGCGTTCATTGGCTGTGCGGCCCTGAAGAAGTCGGTTAGCTTCTCCTAGGGTGACCTTGCCTCCTTAAATCAGGGTGTCAGTGGCTGTCCTGAGCAGTCTTATTGTGAGCAGCAAATACGTGTATAAGGTTTCTGGCACATAGTAAGCTCTCCCCAAATACTATTATTCTTACAATAGTTAATGCCTTTCAAAAGTTAGCTGCACAGCTTTGACCTGTATGAACATAGGAACACAGTTGATGAATATTGTGTAAAATTGTATGAAAAGTGTTCATGCAAATTAAGAATATCGCTTTCATCCTATTTTATTTTTCTCCTCCTCCATGCACAAAGTATACTTCACATTTGGGGGCTCGCTATTTACTTTGCACAAATAGAAAAAAAACACACACAAATTCCCAGTGTGCAAATCCTCGATGGCATCACCAGGGAACTTCACAAGCAAATTCATGACTGTGCATTCCCAGGGAGTGTGAGCAAGAGATAATTATTTGTCTCCCTTGGAATGCGCTAAAGCAGAAGAAAACACTGTAATTTGCACAGCTATTGGAAAGATCTTCCACATAGAATTGTGTGAGCCCTGATGTTAGCAACCCCCTACAGAGAATACAATACCCGGTTACATTTGAAAATTTGGCAAGTTCCGGGCAGCAAATTCCTGCATACTTGAGGCCGCCTTATTGATTTCCTTTCAATTCAAACCCAAGTCAGGCAAAGTTCCTCCATTGCTGAACAACAATGTGGCAACCAGGAATGAATTCTCCCCACCCTCTGTCCCCCAATCCCTCCCTTCAGACAAATCACTCTGCCCAGATTTCAAACAAACCCCAGAGAGGCATACTTGCTGTTAAATCTCCAGGACGCCAGCCAGCACAAATCAAGAAAATGGTTTCCAGGTGCAGACGGCCTCGGCCCTCCTCCCCACTCACTTTAAAATCTGGTGACGGTTCCAAGCTTTAATCTGGAGATGGACGAAAGAGGGAAAAGAAGGGTAAGCGTGGGACTCAAAGCCCACAGAAAATTATTTTGCCTTTTTCACATTAGTGCAGTCCTGTCCATTCTCCAATACGTGTCGCACAGCCCAGCATGTTTAATTTCACCCCTGTTGTTAAGCTTCAGACCCCGAACAGCTAGGATACGCGATCTGACCTATAGACGGAGCCCTGCAGCGCGAGGCTTTCGCAAAGGTCGTTCTAATCCACGGCGACTGCTCTCTCCCCGTCACCATTTCACACAGAATTGTAATTGGTGGGAAAATTGCCTACTCTCCACAATTGTCCTGGGCTTTCCAAATTCAAGTAAGAACAGATAACTACTGATAAACAAAACACTGAAGGGGAACGCCACTGGAAACTTTTCTAGGCGTGGTAATATTCCTAAGGGTACAACACTTGGGAGTGACAACGTTTTGAGTGACCACCATTGGCCCTGCTCTTCTCTCTCCGTTTAACCCATCGTCATGTCTCCCATGCCTGATTACCGGGATATTTATTATCCTAGACACATCTGGGCCTGAGTTTTCTGTACTGACATAGAGAATATTCTTTTAGATTACCAAAATTTAAAAAAATCTTTAGATTCGAACAAGCAACATCTGGCTTCAGAATGTCAACCGACATGCCTCTGTCAAAGGTAAGGCCAGAAGGTCAAGTACATGATAAAACATGGTGGGAGGGAAGGCTTAAATGATGGAGGGGCTTGCATGGAATGCTAGGCACTGAAGTGTTGATATGATAAAAACATTTTTTAGAAAGGTAATTCTAGTGCAGGGAAAGATAATGAACAGAAGAGGAAGAACCTGGCAGTGGAGAAATCAGTTCGGGGGCTATGGCGTATTTATATAGGAATGGACTGGGGCCTGAATAAGGGGGGCAATTGAATACTGAAGGAGGAGTTGTGAGAGTGAGCAAAGCAAGACTGGGTGAAGATCACGGGTGTAGAATTTAGCTCCAGAGACGACGAGGCTCTTCCACAGGTTTGAAGCCTTCTGCAAATGGCTGAAAAGGCGGAGTTGGGCGCTGTGAGAGTCCACACTGCTCACTCCTGTTTTCTCTACTTGAATAGACAGACTCAACCTGGCAGTGACACGTAGACTCTTAGGACAGTGACCAAGTTTGAGTGACTCTTTTCCAGGGGTAGGAACGATCTGAGACAAGGGGCAAGTCAAAGTACCACCGGTGACTGTCAGCTGTATCTTTCAGGTAGCTTCTGCTTTTTTATTTGAGTAAAATTGTTTTCCACTTCCAGCCTGGTGTGTGAACATTGGAGGGCATTCCCTGTTAGACAAGCGGCTTGGCTCTCAAATATGGGAACACGTCTCGGCCCCTGAGTCCTGCCGGTACCACTTCGGCTGTGCAGGCTGCACACTGCCGACTGCGGGGATGGCCCTCACATGGGCTGCGATGTAACTAGCTCCTTGGGCCGGAGGGCAGCCCGCTGTGAAGTTATAGAGGCCCAGTTAAGGGGATTCCAGTCCCAGGGTGATGAGGGGCTGTCCTTCAGCTCTTACTCTGTTACTCTAAACAGGAGTGAAGGAGGAACCTCCTTTTACCTGTTCAGGCATTAAATCCCCGTGCAAAAAAACACAAAGATTTCTTTCAATTTGTGGTGGATGCTGCGCTGAATCCTAGCTATAGACAATGGCTTATTTCTCTCACCTCCCCTGTAGATAGTTTACCTTTAGTCTCTGGAAAAGAAAGTAAGTGTTCCAAAATCTTTTTTTAAGAGAAAAAGGACCATACAATTTTTTTTTTTTTAATGTGCACTGCTAAGGCAAGTTGTCTTTTATCCAGCAAAATGTCATCGGACACACCTCTTCTGGATCAGCTACATTTCTTGGACCCTTGCCCATGAATTGCACTGCACCTGCCAAATCCTAAACTTAGTTTAATCCAACTGCTTCAGGAAATGGCAAGGTACAAGAGAAAAATAAAATGGAAGTTTTATGTCAGAAAAGTTCAGATCCTGCCACTTAATGGTTATGGATCTTTCTAAGCCTTATTTTTTCAACTGTAAACAGAATATTTTCTTCACAAGCTAGTGTAAGGAATAAATGAGATTACCTACGTACAATGTTCAACATTGTCCAATAAAACCCATGTAACAAATGCTAGCTCTATTTCTCTGCTCCCACATGTGGTTAGGTACTCTTCATAATGGTGGCCCATCTTGTAGATTTAATTTGGATTTATCTGGATATTATTGCTTGTGGATGTGTGAAGGTAGGGAATCATATTTCTCTACTTTTTCCCATAATCTGAACACCTTAAAATCAGCCTCTGGATTTTTGAATTCCCCCAAAATATCCTTAACTACTAGAGCAATTCTTGACTAACTCTTCTGGAGGGATTTCCTCTTTTTCTCCTTTTTTCACTGCCTTTATTTTCAGTATAGCTAAAACTTTCTTTTCTGTGTAGCTATCCTTAAGAACAGTCACACGGATAAATTATTAGAAATTTTACACAGTCTGTCCACCTAGCTCCCCTTGGGGTCTCTTACCCTGGCAAATAACTGCCAGGAAGAACAATGGCAGAGGAACCTGAAACTACCTTTTGTTGAGTTTTAATTTTTATACAGTAGAATTGAATACATTTTAGATTTTCCTCTACTTTTGGGATTTGATGCCTGAGGCTGTAAAAAAAAAGTTCACATTTGTAGACAGAATCATGAAAATGTCTTGGCATGCTCCTTCAAGAAAATGAAATCTAGTGTCTCTATATTCAAATTTAGAATGCTTTATGCATTATTATATTACTCTTTTGTGCGGGGACTTTATTATTTACAGTCTTGGTAAACCACGTTTTCCTTCAAATTCCCCAAAACAACCTCTTCATGATCCTCTCAAGACCAGGTGTCCGGGCCAGAGCTGCTGAGAAACTTTACCCATTTGGCTCCACCACAGTGGTCTGTGTAACAGCCTTTGTCATCATGCTAAATCATCGCTTTACATTTTAAAACAGTGGGGGATGTATATGGTATTGTCATACACAGTGTATTAATTTTAGGGGATATCATAACATGTGGCACTAACACATTCTCAACAATCATTGTGTCCCTTTCTGAGGGGGAGCCCGTGATCCAATGGGACGGAGCGTCTGTCCGTTCCAGCAAATAAAGGGCAAGACCAGAGTTACCAGCTGTGCGCTCCTTCTACAATATCATGCCCACTTTTAGGAATATGACAGCAAAGCAGAACCAAACTGAAAATAGGTTTTAAAGGTGACAAAAGGATTGTGCAGTTTCAAACCTGTAATAAATACCAAGATCAATTTCACACATGAGATTTATTTTCCCGTCTTGTTATCATATGTCATTTCATTGGGGTATAATCGTAACTGTAGAAACCCAGAAAGTCTTCAAAAAACAGGCATGATCCTGTGTTTACAGACAAATCCAAAAATTGGATTTGGCTTAAGCCATCTAAATCAAACTAATTCCCTTTCTCAGGTTAATGCTGCAAGGCTAACATAAAATACGAAGCTTACAAGATAGATTTGGTGTTACAGTTAAGATGAATGGTTTATTCAAATCCAAGCAGCAACATCTTTAGTAAAAATGTTAGCAATGTGAAACTGAAATTTAATTCAGTATAACCAAAACATATCATGATCAATCTAATAATTTTGTCACACTTTGAAATACTCCCTTTAAAAAAAATTGTACTTATGTCAAAAAGTTCAGCAAGGCAGCTGTTAATGTCTGTTTGTGTTCTGTGGGTGGTTTCCTTTTCTCTACATCCAAAGCAAATAAAACAGATTGAAAAACCAACTAAACCAGAAAACTTTTACACTTGTAAAAGTTTGGGCACGTAAAAATATACCAATCAATTATGCGAGGTTTTCTAAAAATCTATTCCCAATCCTTCTCCTTGAAGCTACATTTAACAGGGGGCTGTAAAGGAGCTATTTCCAGAGATAGGAAAATATAAAAATAATCAGAACTTTTCCTGAACATTTTGCTCATTAATGATTGCAAATCCTCATAATGATCTGATGAAATGACAAGACCAGGCTGGGCAAAGTCACCCTGGGTGTCGCTTTCCCACCACCAGCACGCACTTTACCAGCTGCTCCGTAGAAGCTTGACGCTGTCTGGCATCGTGGCAAATCTCCCGCTTCAGGAGCCGGAATCGCCAACAACACGCAACACCTCTAAGGGGAAATTAGAACCTCTCTGAATG
>CM052548.1:20376744-20404157 GCA_028533065.1 Trachops cirrhosus
ATCTCCGAGTCCTTCTGTATCTGTGAATGCAGCTAATCACAAGAAGTCCTGGACAACAAGTCTTCAGAGACAATACAAAGCTCAGCCTGGATGATTAGATGATTCTTGAAGGAGCGCTTGTGTTGCTCAGTCAGTGACATAGAAGGCCTGTGTGGGAGGGTGAGATTTCAGCCTGGTCTCCATAGACACCAGGCTGCAATTGGGAGGCACAACAAGTGATAGGGAGAAACTTGAAAAGCAGGCATGGAAGAAGTTAGCATTGGGGAAGGGGCGGGATTCAACAGTAGGCAGTGAGTGGATCTGGCAGGATATGCCTCATGCCATTAAATAGTTCAGGCAACTGGTGGCAGGCATGTACATAGAGGCTGGAGCTCATGGGCAGAATTCTAATCGTGGGATAATATGGAGAAAGGGAAAAGTTGGGGATCATTTAGTGAAATGGGAGGGGCAGGGGAATAAATTGTGAGCTCAGATTATTTATTAGACTCTGTTGGTCAGAGCCAGACCTGAAGCAATTCTGAACGGTGGCAGAGACGGAACGCTTTCACTTTTGGGCTCCTTCCAAGCCCCCGGAGACCAGTCTAGACTGAGAAAGTGATTAAGGCCGAATCTCTAGTGTTTTAGTGATCTCAGTTCTGAAGGTCACAGGAGGCAGCGACAGAGAACCAAGCAGATAGTTATAATCTATTACCTGCCTAGGAAAGCAAAATAGATTTGGATTGAGTGCTCGCATGCCTCTTTGAAGATGGGAATATTTACACCAGGCGGACTTTGATGGAGCCCTGCTGACTGCACTGAGATGGAATGTGCTTGGAGGGAAGTGGTCTGGTCATATTATAAGAAGAAATTATTATAAGACTTTTCCTAAATCACAGATTTCTCTTCCAAGTCATATTTTATCAAGCTGATTCTGTCATATCCAAAATTTACCTTTGCATTTTATTTCTTTCTTGAACAAAAACAAAAACAAACAAAAATTCAGTTGATTTCTTCTGTAATCCTTTTACCTTTAAAAAAATGTTCTCTTTTTGTCTTTTCTGTGGTGAAATGTGCCATTTTCTGACTCTAAAATAAAGAGATGTAATAGCTTTTACCTCTAAAGCTCATAGAAAATAAAATCATATGTTGTTAAATCACTTCCATTTCATTTCCCATTGTTCTATTTTGTGGCAGAAACTATTGCCCCTTCTAGACTTTACTCTAGAATCTTTACTGTAAATCTTTCTTAAAATTTCTTCACAGGCAAAATGAATGCATGCTTCTACACAGGAATACTTATAAGTGAGCTGCATGCATCATTATTAACCTTTCATATACCATCATATATCAAGTGTGTATATATATATACACTAATATATATATAAATTATACACATATATAATATATACACACATATATTAAATATATACACACACACACTAATTTATTGTGGGGCAGAAAAGTTTTACCAGAGCAGTAGGGAGTACGTGTGTGTAAAAGGATGAGAAGGGGTTCATGAGAGCTCAATGAATGCAAACCAGATTGAGTTTAAAAACACAGGTGTTTCAGTCTGAGGGAATCAGACTGAAAAATCAAACCAGGCTAGTGAAGCCCTGATTGTTGAGGGTGTTGACCAGAAAGGACACTGCATTGGCCCAAAGAACTGCCCAGAAGAACAGTTTGTTCAGGAAGGGAGATAAGCTCTGGAGTCCCTCAGACAGGCCCTGGGTCTTTAAAGGTCAGGGCTCCGAGAGAGAGACGGCTTGTCTCTGGGGACGAGCAGTACACACTTTTGGAAAGGACCTAGGCATAGCTAATCAGCTATAATGTAATTGACTCTATGACTGTGTCGGTAGCTTTATTTTGCTGCCATATCCCCAAAAAGACCTACTTATGATCATTAAGGGCTGGAAGTTTGGCCAAATGGGGCTTACCTTTTCAATCTTAGGAGAAATCCAAGTGGCACTTCTGATTATACCAAACGAGAAGGTGGTCACATTGATTTTGAATTCCTTGAGGGCAGGATGTGAATTTTCCAAACATTACATGTCCAATACCTATCACAAGGCCTGGAAAATAGAGAAATTTCAAATATTAGTTCTTTTTCTGTGGAAAAGGGACAGTTATGATAATCAGGTGGAACGGTGGGGCTGTTTACTTTCTAAGGACATTTCTCTCGATCAACTCCCACAGAATTATGATTCTGCAGGCACTCATAAATTTCTCAAATCTCATCAGCAGGTAAATTTTTCTCAGTTCCTTGGACAGGGGGAGTGCAGTCTTTTTAAACTTACTCATACTGGCACACCGAGAAAGAAGGCAAGTTCATCTTTCCATGGAATTGATGTTCCCAGGGGCCAAACTCAGGATTTTGGTTCTGGGTTCTGGTTTTGAATGTGTATTTGGTTGTTTTTAATAGCTGAGACAATCAATCATTATCATGAGCCTGGCATATTTTTTCAGTTATATTCATAACAGAAATTTGGGGTTCAAATAATAACTATGCAATTGCCAAGACAAATCTAAAAATCTTTTTTGAGACAAATACAGGTTTATAGATATGTTATTCTAATGGACAAGACCCATGTTGAAAATTGGAGCCATTCTGAGTAATTAAGTCCAGTCTCCAAATCTTCACGGTTAATGACAGCTTTACCTTCCTTATTCTGGGCCCATCAGGTACATAGATGATAGGTGATAGATAAATAGACATATAAATGATAGACAGATAGGATACCCACCAAAGTATATTTAAAATGGCTCATGTTTGAGAGAGATTATCTAATTGGCTATTTAATTACTTTGAGATCATAACTGCTCTGAAGTACACGAGGCCTGTCAGGAAGAAGTCCAGCCATTGTTAATATAATGAGAACAGTTTGCACGACATCAGTATAACCTGAAAGCCAGGGAGAGTGGACTGGAATGCACATGTGTGAACAATGACAACTTCACTGTACTAGTCTGTGGAGGTGGTAGACTATGTTGAGTGAGCATGTGTACTGTGTGGCTGTCGCATTCAAAATGACTGAGTGAGTAGAGCAACAAATCTGCCTCAAATTTTGCGTTAAGCTTGAACCTTCCTCTTCGGGAACTCTTCACGTGACTAAGAAGGCTATGGGCAACTGCTGACTGGCAGCTTCATCATGACAATGCACTCACTCTGCATCATGTCTTCTGCAGAGTTTTTTGGTGAAACATCAATTCACTCAGGTGACTCAGCCCCCTATAGCCCAGATTTTGCACCCTGTGATTTCTGGCTTTTCCCCAAACTAAAATCACCTTCGAAAGGAAAGAGATTTCAGGCCATCAATGGGATTCAGGAAAACACGATGGGGCAGTTGATGGTGATCGGGAGAACTGTGTGGGGTCCCAAGGTGCCCACTTTGAAGGGGACCGAGGCATCATTGTCCTGTGTACAATGTTTCTTATACCTGTATCTTCTTCAATAAATATCTCTGTTTTTCATATCACATGGCTGGATACCATCTGCACTGACCTCGTATACATTGAGATTCTTATATCACAGCTCTGCATCCTTTTATGAAGTGATAAAAGGAAAACAGAGGCAACAGAAAAATTACTTGCTTCAATATTTCATATTTTACAAAACCATATTTGAAAATAAAATCTACTTTGATTTTCATGTTCTCTTACACAAAAATCTTACAGAAAAAAATTAAGTTAAGTGTAGCCTTGGTTTAAAAGAAAGTATCCACAGAACACATGCCGTATACCTTCTGTCCTAATCCCCTTCATATGCTCAGAACTCTTAGAAAGAAATTCAAAGTTTGAGTAGAAAGCAGTTTCCCTCAGGAAATTGGTACTATCAATTTTCCTTTAATCTGTGTATGATCTCGATTATACTGTGCTCCCAAATGGCCATTTTTATGCTCTAGTCACTCATACATGTCTTCTTAAATGCTTTCAGAAGGAACCCATAAGCAACATGAAAGCAAACACTGTGATCTTCTAATCTCCTTACAGAGCACCTAGTACAAGGAGGGGCCCTGAATAAATTAACAGATGATACACATCACAGGGAATCTCTAGCCATGTCTCACCCAGTGATGAGAGTTCCTAATGCTCAAGCTTGTGGAGTATGGTGGGGGAGGGGCCCAGGGGAGGGCATGGCATGAAGGAGGATGCTTTGTACTTTGAACACTTGGTTCCTTTGGAGGAGTCCCCTGCTCTTCTCATCCCACAAAGGGTGGCGGTGGACAGGTCACTACATAGATATAGGGGACAATGTAGGTCTTTATGTGGAAGTACGTTTTTGTTTACCTGTATGCCATTGAACACATAACCCCTGTGTGGACCGGTCGGGTACTGGGCCTGAGCAAAGTCACGGCCAGGCTGCCCTAGTCTTGTCACCACAGCGGGAGAGGTCTGTTAAAGGTGAAGCTATTTCTGAACCTGTTGTTATCCTTTTCTTGTAACATATAAATCCTACGTGTCAACAGTCTATAATTACCAAATAACTTCCTATTTAAAAAAATATATAGTCCTTAATAGCCTGATTGCTGGAGATTGCCCACCTCCGTACCTACCCCACCCCCCACCAGCACACGTCCCTAAGCTGTTTCTAGGAAATATCCCCATGGCGCCATGCATGTTTGGGATCAGGTCTCTCTGGTTTTTCCCCTTCTATTCCTCTTGCCACCTCAGCTGTGGTTGAAGCTTTGAGATTTTGTTGCTTTGCTGAGCCAGCCTCTATCTCATGCCTTCCACTCCCCTCCAGCCCACTGGCCCGTATGCAACCACACCAATCTGAGGGAGGAGACCACATCACATTTCTGAGGTGGTCCCTCTGCAAAGTCCTCAAAAAACAACTGGCTTTACGGAAGACTTGAAGACAAAGAAAACTTTACAGATAGTCACTTAAAACTGCTGTTAGATGTGGCTACTCTTTTATACTCTAAACCAGGGTTTTTCAACTGGTGTGCTGCAACAATTTTTAAAACATGCAATACCTGGCTAATGTAGTCATGGGCACTGACCTCTTTTCCCTTCGAGTGTCAAAGAAGAGATGACAACAGCCAACACAACAATAATCGTCTGGTGTGAAGGCCCTACCTTAAACCATAAATATGCAGGCCACATAATAGGATTGCATCGTATTGGTCATGTCACATAAAGGGTATATCTGATTGGTTAATTCTTGGTACCAGAAATCCTTATATATAAATATAGGCGCCTGATTTTTTTAAGTCCTTTGGAGCAAAAAAGGTAGCTTATTATTATTATTATTGAAGTCAATCAAAATTATATCTATTTTTGTCAGATTGGCAAAAAAATATATTTTAGGTGTGCTGCAGAATTTTAGTAGTTTATGTGTGCCATGAGATAAGAAAGGTTGAAATCACTGGTTTAAACCAACATTATGGCTCCACACGAGGCCAGCTCCTTGGCCAACTGCTGAGGTGCTTCTGTGTGTGAAAGGGCAGCTCAGCCCTCCTGCCATGAACGCTGCCACCAAGCTGTTGCCTTCATTTCCAGAACCAGCTAACACCCGGACCCAGAGGGGAACTAAAGAAGTCATTGTTTCTCAAAGCTAAGCCTACTTCATTGAGGCTTTTACAGGACAATTTACAATGGGAAAACCATGCTGTAAAATCCCACCTCCCACACTCATGGGCCTGATCTGACCCCAGGACCCTGGCAAAACAGCCTTGGTAGTAGATAAGTACATTACCCTCTAATCTCGTATATTCCATCTGGAATAAATACCGACAGTTATGCTTGATTTGTAAGGCACCAAATTTAATCTAATTCCTGTCACCATCTTTTCTCTGGTGTAACATGAAGAGAATTTCTGCCACAATCTTCTTATTTTTTGAGCTAGATTAATTGGAGGACAATTTTGGGGGGTTCTACAATCGCCAGCAGTTACATGATTATAGAAGATTGATTACTAAGCACAGATCCTCAGCTTTCCTCTCAGCTGGCATGGAAAAAACCTCTCTGATTTGATAAGAAAATGCGTATGAAACAAGGAGAGCCATGAAAAAAAGAGCGATGGAAAGCAAAATGTCCTGATCCTTCAGGGTCTTCCATAAAGGAATGGTGAGCTATAAAAACCCTGGAATGCATCCTATTGGGAGTTATTGAGCTAGTCCCTCACTTGAGTATGGAAGAGACCCAACACTGGTAGGCGAGCAGTGGATGCTTGTCCAATTTGATTGGGGTGCTCGGGTTTGCGATTGGGATGCTTGCTTCCCTCTGATTGTCCACACTGAATTTGAAGAATGGGTGGCACTTCTCGAGGAGAACAGGCTTATTTAAGCAATTACCTCTGACATACAGGAATGTATTAATATCCATGCCCGAGGTAAACAAAATGCAGGGGAGAAACTTGATTGAGGGGCTTATCTTGGTGTTGAGAATAAAAACTTGTGACACTAAATTTTAAAATAAAATCTCAGAGGCAATTCTTACTCAAATGATGATCTTTAAAAAGAGAGAAAGTGCTTATACAAACTTGACCTTGTTGATCATGAGTTTAATTACAGCTCATTTTCAGGGGATGAAGTTCACACACTCCAGGAAGAGTACAACTTCCAGGATCTGGGAGTGATATGGGCAATCTTATGAACGTGAAACAAATCTCCCAAAAGCACATTTTGCTGAATGACATTTGATTGAATTAGATACACATGACTTGAATTTATTTGAAATAATGATGCTGAAAATCATGAAGCTAAAGGGCCTAATGATGTTTCAGGTTTTGAAATTGTCACAAACCATAGCTTTCAAACATTGGAATAGGTGGGCTTTGTATTGAACACAAGAGTATTCCAAAAGTCCTTTGCCCTGAGACACGCTCAAACTTAGGAGTCCACAAACTTTCCATAAAGGACCAGACAGTGAATAGTTTTGATGTTATGGGCCATATAGTCACTTTAGGAACTAGTCACCTCTGCTGTTGTAGCACAAAAGCAGCCCTAGACACTACACAAATCAATGAAGGAAATAGACATGCAGGTCCAGGAAGCACAGACAATCCTAAACAAGATGGATGCAAAGAGGCCCACGCTAAGACACATCATATTAAAATGCCAAAGGTTAAAGATAAAGAGAGAATCTTAAAAGCAGCAAGAGAAACGAACTTAGTTACCTACAGGGGAGTTCCCATAAGATTGTCAGCTGATTTCTCAAAAGAAACTTTGCAGGTTAGAATGGATTGGCAAGAAATACTCAAAGTCATGAAGAGCAGGGACCTACAGCCAAGATTGTTCTACTCCTCAAAGCTGTCATTTAGAATTTAAGGGCATATAAAGAGCATCTCAGAAAAGAAAAACTAAAGGAGTTTGTCATCACCAAATCAGTATTATATGAAATGTTAAAGGGACTTGTTTCCAAAAATCTTACCAGATGTAGGGGTCTGTGGGGGAATGGGTGAAGCAGTGAGGGGATTAAGAAGTACAGATTGGTAGTTACAGAAGCCCTGGGGATGTAAAGTGCAGCGTAGGGAATGGAGTAGCCAAGGAACTTATGCACATGACCCACGGACATGAACAATGGGGTGCTGGGTGGAGGGGGCAAAGGGGTAAAAATTGGGACAACCGTAATAGTACGATCAATAAAATATAATTTAAAAAAATAAAAAAGTAAAAATTCATGGACCTAAGTTTCTTTTTCAAGAAAAGCAACCAGTTAAGGATTAAATGGTTGATGAGTTTTAAAAAAATCAGAAAATACAGTTGAACAAAAAGAAGAAAATAGAACATTCTTAATGTCATGCCTCAAAGAAAATACATTTTGTTTCATACTATTTCACACATTTACCATGTGAAGAAATAGTATGTATTTGTAAATCCATGATTCAAATTCTAAAAATTAAATTATGTCATGTATATGTATGTGTATGCATGTATACATGTATGTATATGTGTACACGTACATGTATTTATATATTTATATACATACATATATGAGAGGGGAACCCCATCAAAAAACCAAAATTATCATCTGGAAAGCGGGCACCTTGTAGTGCAGGCTTCCCCCGCTAGGTGAGTGTTCTGGAACCCATGTGTATCAGTGCACCAGCTGGTGTTGTGAGAGGCTGTGTTCGGCTTCAGTAAATGTTTTTAAGACTCTTTCAACATGTCTGCCCATTTCATGATGGGCGATTTACAAGCACACCTGCCCACACTGCACTGAGTATTCATCAGTTTTTGACCAAAAAGGCAAGACCCCCTGCCTTGCCCTCCCTGTGCACCTGTTCACATCGCTGTGCCTCAGCCCCTCTACAGCCAAGATTAGGCGCTCTGTGACTTCTGGCTTTTCTCAGAAGTAAAATCACCTTTGAAAGGCAAGAGATTCCAGACCATCTATGAGATTCATGAAAATACAACAGGGCAGCTGATGGCGATTGGGAGAACTGTGTGAGGTCCCAAGATGCCCTCTTTGAAGAGGACTGAGGTATCATTGTCCTGTGTACAATGTTTCTTGTATCTTCAATAAATGTCTCTATTTCATACATATATGCATATATGTGTGTGTGACACTTACTTGGGCAAATATGTGGCAGTAGACTTTCCTATACTGTCAAGTACAAGGGAAAGACTGCAACCTTTACTTGTCATATTGGCATATGGAGATTAAAATTACTTCATATTCCTTTCTGTGATCATAAGTGCTAATTGTAATTGAAAGCAACTTACACCCTTCATGGCATGTTATATATTTTAGATCGGTTTCAGGTACAGGAGTATATTTTTAAACATTGTATTATAGATTTTCTTTCCACCAAATCATTCCTGGGTATTAGAGTTATACTTTGAAAGTCATGACCAGTTGCTTTCAGTTGTTAATTCTCTTTTAAAATGTCCCCACGTTTTGAAGAAGGTGCAGTATGGAAATCTTGACCTTATTGGCAGTTTGGTGCAAATCTAAATCTTGAGCCCCTTTTTTGCTCTTAATTCTTATTTGGAGAAAAGGCTGATCCAAATTGTTGAACTTGCCTAGGATGGGGACTTCTTAAATCTGCTCAGCATCTACATACAGAATGCACCCTTAAATGGTATCTTTTTGAAACTCAAGGGAGTGGCAGCGTCTCTGCTGGAAGGATGTGGGCAGAAAGGAGCCTGCAGTGGCCTCCTTCATTTAATCACAGTTGGCTTTCCTTCTAGAGCTTCCAAATTAACAGTGGGGCAACTTTTGTTCTTTTATTATTACTTGAACAAGCAGGTGTTTCTTTCATGATGCCCATATGTTTCTTCACGAGCTCTATCCAGAGCACCTACCATATAGCCTATGGTGATGTGGCACCCAGCCCATTTCCTTACAAGGCTTTCCTTCTTATTCCAAGGAGAGTAGGTGGAAAACGGATGCCAGTGTTTCTGTGTACATGCGCATGTTTTGTGTGCGTGTGTATGCAGAGTCAGAGCAGGAGAGCAGCAGCGCTCTCTTCGGGTTGGAAGAGCATCGCTCGTGCTGCCAGCAAGCCAGAGTGAAGGTGCACTGTTGGTGAGGCCATAGCTCCCACTGAGCCTGCACCAAACTCCCGCCTGGAGCAAGCTCCCAGCAGGCTACCACAAGGCTTTGGCAGACACCGGGAGCAGCTGTCTCTGCCGGGCGCACAGGTGGTAGTCCAACCAGGTGGTTTTCTCAAGAATAACAGCAATTAGAAGAAAGAGCACCACTCACAGTTGACTGTCCCTTGCTCCACCAGGCCCATCAAGAGGAACCCAAAGGTGAGGTGCAGGGTGAAGAGGGGGGTCTGTGGAGGGAAGAAAACAAAGAGGCTTCTGCTGTAACTGAGGGGCAATGGGGAATACCTGGAAGTCCAAAGAAAACTGGCCAAGACATGCGCTAGAATTAATTTTCTATAAAAGCATAACTTTGTGATCATTATTAAAGTGCAGGCTGCTCCAGAGAAAGCACACGATGTTTTTAATGAAAGAAAAAGTCTTCCTTTCAGAACAAGTGACTACTCTGCTGGTTCTTACAGGGATGGTAAATAATCTAGAGCAATACACATGTGTAACACATATACACATACATGTGCTATTTACTCTTACAAGCTTGGAAATGAATCTGCTATCTCTACTCATCATTTTCGCCCCTTTGTTTCCATGTTAGCATGGAAGTGAAAGTGTGAACTCCGTTTTGTTCATTGGCCAGAAATACAAGACTATGTTACCATCAAATACACTCCTCCAAAAATTCTTACAAGTTGTATAGTTAATACATATGAATTTGAAGAACACCAACAAACACAGAAATTTCAACAATTTGCAGGAGTGCCTATCCTATCATTTTTCACTTGGTTTTCTATCATTTCCAGTATGATGCCTTCTAGTGACTTTTCACCAGAAAGTGTAGTTTCTGGACTGGCAACATCAGCATCAGCTTGTTAGATACGAAGCCCCATGCCAGACCTACTGAATTAGAACCCACATTTTTGACAAGAGCTATAGGTGATTAGCTCACACTAAAATTTGAGAAACTATCCTGGTACCCTTAGGAAACTGAAGTTCTATAGTTAGTTACACCTATTATCTATTTCAGGCAGCACTGACTGTAAGAGTTACTGAGGGTGGCTGGGTAGTCAAACCATCAACGACATCTCAACCTGCATGGGAGTGTCGAAGGAAAAGTTAAAAACCTTTCTAGGTGTTTTTGGCAGAAACACACAACACTCAAAGAATTACACGTATCAGAACAGCAAAAGCAAAGCAGTGCACACCTACACATTTGGGATGATCCCAGTTTACATGTGTTTGCTTTACTCACATCAGACACCGCTCTGTGAGGGCATTTACTTCAAGAAAATGATGGCATCACGAAGTATCCCTTTAAAGGTATCGATTAACTGTCATAAAGTCAGCTCAGAATGACATTCAGTGCCAATTAAATTGAAGCCATATGTCTCAGATAAAATTGTATTAGTTAGTCTTAAATTTAGTCTATTAGATAAATAGACTATTAGATAGCTTGACTTAGTCCATTAGGAAAATTTGATAAATTAAATACTGTCTATTAGATAAAATTGAAAAAAAAAGGTACAGTAATCTTCCAGATGACAATAGTCTTTTCAAAGGATACTAAAAAATGACTCAAAACTTCAGCTTTATGACAGTGGACAACACAGGATTGTAGGCAGCCTCGTGACTTGGGCGGAGGAAGTCACCAGGGCGAGCAGCAGACGAGGAAGCGTGACACCCGGAAAGAGCTTGGCAGTGGGAGGGGTGACATGATCTCTGCCTAGGTAATCGGAGTCCATATCCTGCTATTGACCTAGCCTCTCGACTTCACCTAACTCAATGGAAATTCTGTACATAAAACAATGACAGGATGTCTCTGGAAAAGTCACAAAATGTCAGGGCTCAAAACGCATTGTTCATAAACTCATGGAATCTTTGCGTGCTGCCCACCAAATAAAAAAAATATTTCAAAAATATCTAAGGAAATTCCATACTTATCAAATTCAATGGGCTTTTGCTTTTTAAATAAAAAGCAGAATGAGCTCCTTTGTAGATAAAAGTTTTTAAAGCCAGACATTCTTAGGAAAAATGTTAATGAGCTACTGGAATGGCTCTCAAACTTGAGTCTGTGTCAGAATCATCTGAAAGGAGAACACAGGAGGTCTGGGTCCCACCCTAACCCCGTAAGTCAGAAGTCGGGCCAAGAATCTGCGCTTCTAGTAAGTTCCCAGAGAATGGGGGTGCTGCTGGTCGGGGACCCCACTTTGAAAGCTACTGAATTAAGGTAAGACATATTACAACTTACTTTAATAGCTTATTTTATATTTATTTACTCTACAAACATTATTAAACTTTTCCTGTGTACCCAGAACAATGCTAGCTGCTGGAGATGAAAAGTTGAATAAGTCACCTCGCTCAGCAAGAGGTCATAGTCTGACGGGATCAGCGATCTTGTGGAGGGCAGCTACTCTCCTGAAGTGTTAAATGAGAGGCAGAAGCAGCACCCTGCCCTCAGTACTGGAGGAGACTGGCGACCCCATTCTATGTGCCTCCCCTTTCTTCAGACCTCAGGAGGTCTTTGAGCAGGACAGAAGGTGGACAAACATCATTTCCTTGCCTTTTTGTCCAAATCGATGACCTCAAAATATTATTTAGTTGAGAGAAGGAAGTATACAGGTGAGGAAACAAACACACTTTTGTTTTATAATTACATCTAGGTAATAACTTTGAGTGTGATTACTATGTGGAAGCAAATAGATTTTTATAAATCTACTATATTTTTGAAGTAATTTTACTTCCAAAGATATATGCCTTTGACTATATGAGCCTTAAAAAAGACTTTGGGTCTCCAACTTGCGTTAGCAGCAAGAGGTGTCATAGTACTGAACCACTGAATAGGGCCTAATTCCCAGTGCTCACTTCAAATGTGGGCATGGGGAGTAATGAATGTGGGACAATCTCCAAGAAAGCAGAGGCAGGGACCATAGAGAGCAATGGACTGGAGGTCTTTTGAGACAGAGGACCAGGAGCTAGTCTAAGAACTTCCCTTGACTCCATACTAGGAGGCCTTTCCAATCCCTGCCCAGCAGGCTGTTACCATTGCTAGAGGTGGGCATCCACTGGGTGCCTCCCACTGTCATTCAGTTGCCGCTCACCTGGCTCTTACTCTGTCCCTCTTCCACCACTGGTTGAGCATATGTTAGGGTTAGAAGATGAAGGGAGAGTGGGGTTAGACAACTTGCTTTTTTGTTTATAAGTTATCACACCAAATGAAGCCACATATGCTCTTGGTGGAGTGTCGAGCATTTCATTCAGAAATCCTGGACTTTGAGCTAGCTGCTGTAACTGGATCAAGTGTTTCTCTCGAGGTGGTGAGTATGTTTTATATGAAAGGTATGCACGGATATTGGAAAGTTAGGACGAGGTCATTCACAGCAAACATTTGTGCTACCCTTCCATGTCGTAGAAATGTAATGGGGAAATGTCTTCCTAGCTCCTCTTATGTCTATCTAGGTGGACTGCCTAAATACTTAATGAAATGTGGGAATTAAATCGTTACAATCCATGAGTGAAAGTAATGTGTATTTCTTTCTGGCCCAGATGGCCAAGTGTCAATATAATATGCCACTTGAGCTCCTTTTCTCCACCCACCTGGTAGATGTTAATGTCCGGGTCAGTATGAGAGTGTTGCCGGCGGTAGAGATAAACGATGAGGAAGCCTGGATCCCTGAGTTACCATTTGGAAGAGACACTGGACCACATCCCCACTGGATTGTTGCACGAGTGAGACATACACTTTATTCTCTAGAGGATGATACTGTTACTGTCATTTGAGAGTTATCTGACAGTATTACTTCATTGTTTAATGTAGGTGTTTTTAAGTAAAATGAAAGTACATTTTCTCTACATACCCAAACTGTAGGATGGGTTCAATTTTGTGAGCTTATTACACAATTATGCATCTTACATATCCTAAGAGGCAGCTATTATACACTTCATTACACAGAAGAAGGGACTGAGACTAGAGACATTTTGCAGTGTGCTAGGTCATGGGTGGCAGAATCAATACCCTGGACACTCTAAGTCCAGAACTCATATTCTTTTCCCTCTTCCATCCTACCTGTCTGCCCATATTACCAATATGTCCAATTTCTCTGGTGTTGGCTTCCTATTGAAGATAAACTGCTTTCACTCAGCAGAATTTTATATTTTTATCACCTCTTTTAAGAAAAGGAGACTTTGACTAAAAATGGTTGAAATGAAAAATTCTCCTGAGAACATGTGTTTAAGCTAAAACTGATGGAAGAGAGGAAGAGAGTTGAGGACGGAGCACAGACAGACTTCAGAGACCCTCACTAAGGCCACACCATTCCTGAAAGCAAGGAGGGCGTATGTGGCACGCACCAGCCCAACCCCACATCAGGATACCTTCTGGCTAAAGTCACAGAGAACGTCACTGGACACAGGGCTAGAAAGGTAAACTTGCCCTTCAAGATTAATTGGTCAGTCATAACCAACCAGCTGAGAATCACTATCTCTTCTATAGAAAGATGTTGCTGCCAAGTATAGCTGGTTTAAAAACTGTCATTTGGCGTAATATGCTCAATCTTTTGGTATGTTTCATGCGGGCCCAGTTTTGTCTTATTGGTGCAATTGTCCTTAATTCACTCTTAGCATAGCATGGGATTAATCTTTATTCTCATCTGAGGACACGCTCATTGATTTTAGAGAGAGGGGAAGGGAAGGGGAGAGAGAGAGAAACATTGATTGGTTGCCTCTCCTCCACCCCCTGACCCCCTTGACCAGAGACCAAACCCTGCAACCAAGGCATGTGCCCTCATTAAGAATTGAACCCATGACATTTTGGTTTATGGGACAACGTACCAACCAACTGAGCCACACCGGCCAGGGCAGCATGGGATTGATTTTTAAGAAAATATGAAGCATGCTAAATATGAGTCCTATTTTATGTTAACAGTAGGTTTTCGCTGGTTTTATTTAATTAAAACAATTTTATAGATATTTTATTTAATAAAATATTTTTAAAAATTATTCTAAAGCTCTCCTAAAAATCCTCATAAGATTATTGTGTGTATTTTAATATGCAATTATCTGGAATATGAAAGATTAGACCTTTCATGGAGTTCAAATTTAAAAATTTTAGGCTTGGCCTAGCTGGGTATTTCAGTTGTTGGGCACACTGTCCTGATGTGCCAAGGTTGTAGGTTCGATCCCTAGTCAGGGCACATACAAGAATCAACCAATGAATTCATAAATACGTGGGAAAACAAATCAATGTTTCTCTCTCTCTCTCTCTCTCTCTCTCTCTCTCTCTCTCTCTCTCCCTTCCTCTCTGTCTCTCTGAAACCAATACTTTAAAAAAAATTAGGCTTCCTCAGAAGCTAACAATGAGAAGGAATTGTTAACTTATAATAATTCTGTCTCAGCAACTTCTTACATGTGATCAAGTAGGAAATCAGTCACTGTATGCCCTGTGTGGTGTGATGCATGAGAGAACAAAGGGACAGATACTGATCTCTTAACTGAAGTCATGTATTTATGAAAGGTAATTTTAGTTCTTAGGTCAGCGATTCCAACTTATTTTTAGTTGACACTTGTCAACTAAAGTAGGGGTCTTGACCCCTACTTTCATTTTAAAATACCTCCATGCCACGGCATTGCTGCCTGAAATGAACAGAATGTTTGTGTTCCCCCAAATTCACATTGAAACCAATTCCCCACAGTGGGAGTATTTGGAGGTGAGCTTCCAGAGGTCATTAGATGATGAGGGTGGGGCCCTCACGAATGGGAGTCAGGCCCCTATTAGAAAAGGCCAGAGTGCCAGCTGGCTGACCCTCTTCTCACCACGTAGGGGTGCAATGAGGAGTCAGCAGTCCACAAGCCAGGAAGAGGGCTCTCACCAGAACCCACCCGTGCGGACACCCTGATCTCAGTCTTCCAACCTCTGAAATTACGAGAAATAAATTTCTGTTGTGTATCAGCCACCCAGTTCATGGCACTTTGTTATTATAGCCACCCAAACAGACCAAGACACTGCCCTTACCCCCGACGTATGCAACTGCACCCATAATCCCAGTAAAGGTATACGGGTCTTTACACAGGCAGAAGGAAAAATATGTCACTTTTATAGCTTTCATTTATCTGGGCCCAGGTGGAGCTAGATGAAGCAATCTGAAGGAAGAATTGTGAAGGAAGTATTCTTACTCCATGGTGCCCCTGGATGGCCTCCTTCATTCTTTCAGTCCTTAGTGGCCTCCCGTTCCCAATATTACAGTATCTGGGAGTTCTGTCCTTCCGCTGGTGCTATGCACAGGCCTGAATGGATGTTTCTAATTCCCACAAGGAGAACAAGCCCCCCCACCCTTAGACTTGCCTCAGCCAAGGCCTCAGGATCCACAGTCAAGGGGCCCAGTATTTCAACACTGGGGATGCTGTTCTAACATCCTAGTTTCTGCTCCAGAACTGCATCCTATCCCTAGTGCACTGAGTGCTTGCTTCGCTTTCTCACTAGTATTGCCTTGTTTATGTTCATTATAATTGTAAATGCACATATTGCTCTTCTCTTTTATCATAATTCATTTCTAATGCTCTAAAAATTTTTTAACATCTCTCACTTTTATCATCTCCTCATGTGTCCTTAGGCCACTGGCATTTGTGACATGGTTATCTTTATTCACACCTGGTTCTTATTTCTGGATTTTTTAGTCAACAAACTAGTTGGGAACATTCAAAAGTAAGGTCTGAGTTTTAACCGTTGTCTCGTACCTTTCGTTGGCCCTTCCCAGTTGGCTCATGAAATCACCGCCATCAGCATTTGTAGAAGGAAGGCAACAGGTGAGAAGGAACGGCAAAGGTGAGCGAGAAGTATCTGGGGCATGCCTCACTGCCAATGCCCTTCACTGTGGAGCAGTGGCTCCCAACCCTGGGCGTGTATCAGAGTGACCCGCAGAGTTTGTTAAACACACATCGCTGGACTCTCTCCCCGAGTTTCTCTTCAGTAGATCTGGTGTTGGGCCCAGGAATGTGCATTCTTAACATGTTTCCAGATGCTTCTGATGGTCCAGGGTCTCAGAAACAGTGTCCTAGAGAATGACTAAAAACAAAAATGTTTCTCCGTCCACTGGCTCCCCACGCACTTGGCACTGAGTCAGCTCCAAGATGCATTTGCCTGAAACGCTCCACCGAAGTTTTCCATTTCCTGGGCCATGAAGATGTCTCTTCATCCTCCTCTGTGGATTTCCTTCTCTTTCTTCCCTGGCTTGTGGCCACCTCCTTGACCTCTCCGCACAGAAACACTGGCTCTACGGAATCCTTCAAATCCTGAATGGTGCTTGTCCTTTTGTTTCTCTTTCCACAGAGGTTATTCACGATGATTAGTAAGAACAGGTTGCAAAGAAGAGGGGCATCTGGAGGGGTGGGTGACTGGGCCTTTGGGATTCATTTGAGAGAGCTCAGCGAGCTGGTGAGAGGGTTTTGTGGGAAAGACTGCAACATGAAATAATCGTTCCGTTTCTATACAGCTGCCTGCCTTTCCCTGGTTAATCTTAATTTTTATCTCGGGTTTTCCTCCCCTAGAATTGAGGAACTGGAACTCTGTCCCAAATCTTTCTCTTCCAAATAATTAATTCCCACATGCTCCAAAAGCAAAGCAATAAATATTCCTCTAGCACGTAACAAAAATAAATCTTAATTTCACAAATCAGATGTTTACAAACAAGTTAGTTTGCTTTATTTTGCACCTGACAAGCTTCCCTTGACTCTTGGGCCCCCATCTGCTTACAGTAAGCTAGTCATAATCTCCCTTTTTAGTAAACTGTGTAACCCAAAACCTACCCTAGTTTAAACTAGGCATTCCTGTGTGTACTGTTCATTGCAAAGCTGCTTCTTCTAGGTTGTATGGTGTTCTTACACAACTGCACACAGCTACAGAAAGGACATATTGGAGGAAGGGCCAGGCCAAAACTCAACGGTGCCCTAGGGCTTTGTTAATGTCCAAGGTCTTGATGATGGTCCCTCTTAGGGTGGATGACCCACTGTTGGCCCTCTCATGAGGCACTTTGGACACTCTCAAAACCCTCATCTGGACTCCTTAGTAACTAATTGGAAAGAGTAATCCTGATAAGGCACACACGGGCTTTTTCAACTACCCCAATTCTCTCTCATCATGTGAAATTATTTTGACTTTTTTTTATAAATGAAAAATAATTTAAAGAATAATAAAGGTACAAGACAATGGATCTGGTGACCTGATGTTTTTATGATCATGTCACATATATCACAAATAAATCATGGCTGTTGTACCTTGTTAAATTGCGTGAAGATTTATTTAAGGCCAACATTGGTAACATTGTAGATAAATGAACCATGTTCTTTGCATGGACAGTTTTATAGCAGAGTCTCATTGTGGTGAGTTTAAACTCTGTTAAACTCTACCAGCCAACTATGGGTTTTCTACCAACCAGATCGCTATTAATTAGTTCTCCTTACCTCCCTGGGCAGATTTTTGGTTGAGAACAAGCAAGTCCACGGTCCCAGTGAATACCTGCCCTCACTCGACGTCTGTAGGAAGCTTGGAAAGCCTGCCACGCACACCCAGAACTGTCTTTGCCGCCGTCCACCTGGCTCTGTCCTCCACCTTCTCTCTGTTGCCCTTCCTTATTGCCTAGCTACAGGTCTTGCTGGATCTGCAGTTCTGCTCAACAGCAAATACCAGGAAAGAAGCTGTGTATGTTCACAATTGCCCACAACCTTGGGGAAAAATCCATCCACGGTCTCCAGAAGGAGGCCATACCCATCTTCCTTTATCTTATTTTGTTCCTGACTCTCATTTCCTCTGACTTTTCTGATACGTATACACAGGCCATGGAGTGGGGCATGGGGATACAGGGAGTGAAGGATTCAAATAATTAACATCACTTCCTTCATTTGCTCACTCTGCCTGGGTACCTGCAGTAGAGTGGCTACCAGGAAAGATGCTTCCTTGAACTTCAGAAGTTGAAAAACATAAATACATTTGTTCTCCACTGCATTTTCTCTACAGATGCATGGTGGGGACCAGCAGTAGCCTCATTCATTGGCAGGTCAGACATTCAGTGATAGTTCACAGTGTTTCCTTACATATTTTGTTGTCTGGTGGGCATGGGTCTGCAGGAAACACTCCTCAGCTCAAGTCTACCAACTGTACGTCCTCAACAGTGGGGAACCTGCTTTTGAGCCACAGCAAGTTAATTAAGATAACTCATTAGACCAGTTTACGGAGTACCCCCACATCTTAGATGTCTGGGAGTCATTGGCTAGATCAGTGACTTTCAACCAGGGTGCGGTGGCACACGGGTGTGCTGCAGGGGCTCTAAACATGCATTGCCTGACTACTTTATCGGGGGCACTGACCTGTCTCCTCTTAGACTGTCAGATTGAAGAAAGGAAACAGCCAACACAACAAAAGCTGTCTGGTGTGACTGAATCAAAATCATAGCTAATTTTTTTCATTGCATCAGCAGAACTTCAGTAATTAGCTTATGTGTACCATGCGATGAAAAATGTTGAAACCACCGGACTAGGTAATAAGTACAGGGATGCATGTGGTGGGAGCGCTGGGTGGGGCAGAGAGTGAAGTTAGAAACAGTTCTTAGGGAAATCTGCGTGTCAAAACATGAAGGTCAGTTGGTCCGTGTGCCAGGAGGCCACACACAGTTGTACTTTTATGTCCCAAAATATCCCAGATGATAAATGTCCTACTTCAGTCATTGCAGTTGTGAGACCCGTGGTACTTATTTGTGTCTGTGGCCCTATTTAAAGCACAAGCACCTTGAGGGCAAAGTCTGGGTTTTGTCTATTGCAAAAGCCTCAGCCCTCACCTGGCAAACATCAGATACATTATGAGGATCAGTAATTTGTTGGAGCACTATTATCATCAATAGAAGGCTAAGTAACACTCCAAAAATTATTAAACTTTGAAAATTACTTGACATAAACAAAATGTAATCATTCTGTAACTACTGGTACAAAAATTGCACTCATATCAACCATTCACAGTTGAAATTAAAATGGAATCTCATAATATTAGAAGAAGAAAATTAATGGTTTTGCATTAATGAGCTTCTGGGTTTATTACTTAATAAATTATTGTTGTTGCAAGAAATATTTTAGCAGATTTTTAACTGTGATATACACTGTATTCTATGCATATTGACATCATGTGAAATTATTTTGACTTTTTTTATAAATGATAAATGAAAAATATTTTAAAGAATTAAAAAGATGCAAAACAATGGGTCTGGTGACCTGATGTTTCTATGATAATGTCAAATATATCACAAATCAATCATGGCTATTGTATTGTTGTATCTTGTTAAATTGTATGAAGATTTATTTAAGGCCAACATTGATAACATTGTAGATAAATGAACCACGTTCTTTGCATGGATGGTTTTATAGCAGAGTTTGTGGTGAGTTTAAACTATGCTAGAATTTCCATTATAAAGTTACAAAGGTATCTGTTTCTTTGGATTAAAATTTAGTAGCAAACCCTAAAATAGGGGTGTCATACTCATTTTCACCGGGGGGCCACATCAGCCTCACAGTTGCCTTCAAAGGGCCGAATGTAACTTTAGGACTGTGTAAATGTAACTGCTCCTTGCCTCATCAATTTAAAATAATCATTTTACCCTGGTAAAAAGATGCAAAATTACAAATGAATTGGTACATCTTTATGTCTTAGCACTATTAAAAGATAATGCCTTTTACAACACTATGAATTACAAATACAAGTAAAAAGTTCCAAAATCTAGCTTGGGTTAAGTGCTAACTGGCAATTTGAACCGTCTGGACCTCTCTTCCTTCCTTTTCAGTGCAATAAAGAGTTGGGAAAAGAACATGTATAAAAGCTTTCCATCTTTATCTTCTGTCTATCTATCTATCTATCTATCCACCCATCCATCCATGATCCTATGATCTCTCAGTTCTATTGTATCATTGGTCATCACCAACGATTATAGTTGTACTCATAATAACAGACTAAACAGAACTAAAAATATATTCTACATTCCATTTTCCTACCGAAGTGCTACCTTTTCAAACACTTGACTAGAGACCACAAGACTTCCTTTCCCTCTTTAAGATCACCTGAAGACAGTCCGCAAGCAGCTCATGTGTTATTTCAGAGTCTTACACAAACACAGCTGTGCAAAACATTTATATTGGCAAAATATGCAACTTTGTAAGTTAATCACAGTAGAGTTATAATATGCACATTGTAAATAAAAATTAATGTCTAGAGTACACAAGGATGTTATACAGTTATATTTCAGTGTTGTTTAGATTCTGAGAAGTTAATTTGTATAATAGACATTTTTAAAGTGACCACTTTCAAAATGACAATAATGCCTAACCCAAGGAACTTTATCATGAAAGCAAACACAGTCACATGGGAGCTAATTTTCTATTTGGCTTCTTTCTGTAAATCCATATCCACAGAAACCTAAAGTTTCTTAAGCTAAAAACAGAGTGCATGGCTTTGAGGAGTGAGATCCAACCCCTCACCAACGGTCAACAACTACGAGACAGGAAAGTCTCTATTGTTCATTACAACACCTCAAGGCCACTCTTAGGACTTAGTTGCAAGTAGCGTTGTGTTAAATACTGTATGCCAGGACTTGGACTTAAACAAATACGATCACCCTAAATATCAGGGCATGCATTTAGCACATATGTACACATACACAGATATTATATATATTAATCTAAGAGGTGATTGCACTTCATAAATAGTGATTTTTTTCAAGTCTGGCTGAATAGGGAGGTAATAATAAGTCTCTTTCAGGCTGTTGTATTTAAGCCAATTGTCTTTGATTTTCTAAATCCACTATGGGGTCAAAGAACCATTTATCATCATTGTCTAACAGCCCTTTTTCTACTGGGTGCCTATTAAATTTCTTCTCGGTTTTATTTTTTTGCCCACAAAATAAACACTGTTTTTTTATGTGTGTTTCAGGTGTGATGCTGAATTAAAGAATCTTTGCAGCTTTTTTTCTGTATACACTACTACCCTCATTAGTGTATGAAACATATGCCAGAAATATTCTGACTGATTTTTCTCCAAGACAATAATAGCTAGATTGAAATTTTTTTTTTGACACGTGGAGTGTCATGCTTGCTTTTTACACTGCAGACCTGCAGGTACAAAGCGAGTTCGTCACCTGCCACGTTCTACGTTCTTGTCTAACTCAAACTTTGTCAAACCTTTGCCAACGAACCTTGTGCCAAGTCTGTGTTCGCAAGTGTATCGTGTAGCAGTTACCCTACGTGAACCTCCTCTATTTACTCTTCAGTTTCCAAGGTCACTCTGGTTCTGCATTTCCCTCCTGAGATGCCCAGCATGCTCACCACGGGCAGCTCTCTTGGCGAAGTGGCTCACCTGCGAGTATTCACACAGACAGCTCCTGGTTAAAACCCTGAAGGGGCTGAGCACAGAACTGAGCATGTATAATAGCACGTTCTTGATTCCCACCCCCCCATTTGACATTAATTTAGTCCTAGACATTTCACAGGGCATGATCCTTAAACTGGTGATGAAGTAACAAATGATGGCATTGCGTCTGTTGTAATGTAGATGCCCACACCATGCGAGACTAAATCAACATCTTCGCAGTTGTAAAGACAGTGTCTCTGATTTCCTCCAGCCCATCATGAGAGCTGACAGAAAGACATTTTCATAGGAAAAGTATGCCGCTCCAGTAGGCAAGGGGGCCCACAGCCCTTTGTGGCTTTCTCCTAAGGCAGATGAGCCGCTCATTTTCTCCTGCCTCTCGGGTGCCGGTGATACTCACTGGGCCGGACTCTTCTAGTGGGGTGGGTTTTCCACCTAAAGGCAGAAACCAGACCCCACCTCCCTGCCTGGTTGTCCCAGTGCTCCTGCAGAAGCACACCTGGTCACGTCTGCCTGCTCAAGGTGACTCCAGCTGGCCTTCGGTCACGTCTCTTTTTCTTCCCCAACCTTCACCTTCAGTCTTCAACCTTCGATCTTCTGCCTCCCAAAGAGACCAACAGAGACCCCTTTCCCTCTCTCAGCCTCCAGACACACTTGACATTGTGGGTCCTAGGATTTATACAAAAAGGGGAAGTGGGCAGCTGAGCTACTTTTGGAACGCAAGTTCAAATGACATGCTCCGAGACGCTTGACCAAAGCAGCCCTGTGTTGAGGCACCGGGTGCTGGTTTACGTAATGATAATAATAATAACAGGGCACTGTGATTCCTATTTCTCGATTATTCTGTGGGTGTACAGCAGCCTGGGGGCTGTCCACAGGAAAGAAAGATCAAGGCAGATCAGAAACACTTCAGAGTCCCTACTGTGGGATACAAGAGAGACACATTTCACTTTAATGTTTCTCATGGACCCCCAAATAGGGGCTGAGTGAACACTGCTATCAGGAAACAATTACCAGATAAGGAGCTGGAGTGAGCGATTTTATCTAATATAGACCATTGGCCCCATTTTAGCAAGAAAAACGTATTTACTTTGCAATTAAACAGGTTTTTCCAAGAGCAAAGTGTCCAGTAGCTGAGAAAACAAGAATCTAGTTATGATTAACTATGAAAATTTCTCTTCTGGGAAAAAGTTTATGTGGAGGCTGTTGCTTTTTCTGGGAAGAAATGTAGAGTTTTGGGTTTTTTAAAAAATAATGCTCATTTTCTGTTCACTCGTGGAGGAGCCAGAAGCTTAGGCAGGGAAGGGCTCCTTCGGGCCTATGGGTGTGACAGGCCTGGTATGAAGCCCAGCAGAAAAAGAGGTGACAGAGTGTGGATATGGGGTGGGAGGGCACTGTCACTCTCGTCCCATTCCAGGCCTGCTTTTGCCACTTTCCCCTTCCTCTGTCCCTACCTGATTTCATGACGTGTCACACTTCTGATGTGGTCATCTTCTGTGGTCCTAAAGAATCCTTCTTTACTTCCTTTTCCTCCACTAATTCTATTGTGAACACTTGGCCCTAACTGCCTCCCCGCTCTTCATTCTCTTCTCTGATAACCTCGTGTACTACCGGCCAGGGTTCCTCCAGGCTTCGGAGACCTTTGCACGAGTCTGTGTCCTCAGTTTCTTTCATCAGAGTCATGTACCTTTCAATGCTCAGGTCTTTCACCTCCTTGTAGAATTTGGTTTGGATGCCATTGCGAATGGGGAAGTTTCATTTCCTTTTCAGGGGCTGTTAGTGTATAGAAACACAACTAATTGCTGTATGTTGATTTTGTATCATGAAACTGTACTGAATTTGCTGATTAGTGTACTAGTCTTTTTTTGTGGGGGGGGATGGGGGTGAAGTCTTTAGGACTTTCTCTATATAAAATTATATCTATAAAAAATTGTATTTCTTCCTTTCCAATTTGGATATATTTTATTTCTTTTCATTGCTCTGGTTAGGACTTCCTCTACTATGTTGAGTAAGAGTGGCAAGAGTGGGCACCCTTGTCTTATTCCTTGTCTTAGAGGAAAAGGTTTCAGCTTTCCACTTTTGAGTGGGATGTGACCTGTGGATTTGTCACATATGGCCTTTATTGTATTGAGGTGTGTTCTTTCTATTCCCAGCTTGTTGAACATTTTTATCATGAAAGGATTTTCTGTTTTAGCAAATACAATTTCTGCATCTATTGAGACAATCATATCATTTTTATCTTTCATTGTATTAATGCAGTATGTCATATTTATTAATTTGCATATATTGAACTATCCTTGCATCCTAGTGATAAATTCTACTTGATCATAGTGTGTGATTCTTTTATTATGCTGTTGAATTCAGTTTACTAAATTTTGTTAAGAATTTTCGCTTCTGTATTCTTTAGGGGTATTAGTCTTATAGTTTTCTTGTTTTAGGGGATGCAGGTGTACTCACAGTGG
This sequence comes from Trachops cirrhosus, assembly GCA_028533065.1. NCBI lineage: Eukaryota > Metazoa > Chordata > Mammalia > Chiroptera > Phyllostomidae > Trachops > Trachops cirrhosus. The sequence continues at coordinate 20,401,065 of CM052548.1, forward strand.
GAGGGGAAGATATATACATGCAAAAGAGGAAAGTTGAGGAAGAATCTTGTGGTGTTAGATTAAAATTACAAGTATCAGTATGAACTCATGATTACATGTTTTATATATGTAATGTATATATAATTTGTTTCCCTCACTAGGTCAGTGAAAAAGACCTAAAAGCAAGGACTTTCCAGTAAAAACGAACATTTTTAGCATCTAGACCTTGGTTTCTGAATACCAGTTCCCACTAGCCATAGCTTATTTTAGGACTGGAGCAGGAAGGGGAAAAAAGGAGCCTAGAAAAATCTTGTTGTTGTAGAAAGTAAGGAAATGCACTAAAATGATGCAATTATTTCAGAGGAAAAAAGAAGCCAGCTTAATAGGGCTCCCACTGGACAATTAAAGAGCAATTTTAAAAAATAACATTTGGAATTAATTTCTTGAGAGATTTATGAATATGAAAACAAGAAAAATAAAAAACAAAGTTTGCACAGAGCAGCTAGATACTATTTGTACTATACACAGATGGCTATTTTTAGAAACCAACAGTTAATTTTAAGTATCATAGGAAAACCACTCTGTAACCCTAGAGATTTATGACCTCGGTTTATCTCTTTAAACATAATGACGGAGGCTAATTTAGGCCTGGTCATCAACTGAAAGATGGCACGTGTCCCTGCTTTCCCATCCTATGATGCAAAAATAGCCAATTTATCACCAGTCCTTGGGGAGATTTTAATCTTAACCTTCGTTTCTATGCTTCTGTTTCCTCCAGTACAGGACCTTCTCCCTGCTTCCTAGTCAACATTCAAGGATCCGTCTGAAAACAACCTCCTCCATCCACCTGCGCTGTTCAAACTGATTGAGCGACTCCCCCTTCACGTTCCCACACAGCTGTGCAGAGACCTGTTTTATTTCCACCATGTCTGTTCTTTTCCTAGAGCAATCCTCCAGGAGCCTCTGAACTGTGTGAGGGTAGGGACCACGCTTTATTAATATTTATATCTAAAAACTACCTTCCACCCCTTTCATTGCCTTTGGCAGCAGTTCATTGCCTTGCACACAGGAAATTTATAACGAACAGTGTTGTAAATAACTTGTGAACAAAGAGTTGGATATTCCAAACTATTCCTAGCATGTACACATCTGAGCCAAACCCAAGATGAAATTGAGTGATTTTTTAAAACAGGGATAAATGTAAGACCTAGCAGAAAATGGGCGGGGAGGGGAATATTTACTGGATGCACACATTGTACCAAGTACCTTCACTCAAATTGCCTCAGTTAATCAGAGACTCTAGGACAGGCTGAGGAAGTGACAACTCTATGCACTGCAAGTGCCATTGCCGGGATCTGAGCCCAGGCTGGCCCGACCCCAAAGCCCATGTCCTTCACCATCCTAGATCACTACTGCAGATCATTTAGAAAAGGTCTTTGGAGTGCAGTAGACAAAGCTTAAGACTGGGGATTAACGATATCAATGAATTTAGGCTAATTCATAGTAACGTAAAATCCAAATCAAAGGAGGAAAAATTCCACTTGTACTTTTAGGCCACTTGGTACTGGCCATATCACATTTTGAGCACAAAATGTGCTCATGAAGACATTCTGTCTTCTATGCTAAATGGCATGCATCTAAAGAAGGGATCAGAAAAAAAGCACAAATGTCCAAATATTAATATATAAGGGACAGTAAAAAGTTAGAAAATATTTATTTTGTGGAGGATTGGAATAAGAGGACACCAGAAGGCTACATTCACCACATGCACACAAAAGCCAGGAGTCAGACCAAAGAAGAATTATAGAGAGCCTCAGCGTTCAGAACTCTTCCATATAACACTTAGATTCTTTTCTAATTAAGTATTCTTACACAGTTTTTTAATTTAAGTATAGGTGGGGTAACAATCTGTAATGTGCACAGAAAGAGAGACTCCTGTATCAGGAAGGAATTGCAAGGCATAACCTCCAAGGAAAAATGACTACATTATAAAAGCTATGAAATAATTAACTTAGTGTATCTATATGAGTGTATATATTCTCTCTCTGCTCCTTTCTGTGTGTGTGTGTGTGTGTGTGTGTGTGTGTTCTATTCATTTACTTAGAGTATCCAGAACCAAATTTAATAGAAGAGATCAATATAAGAGAAATATTTTATTTTCAACTATTAACAGATAATTTTCTCCTGTATCTCATATGCCATGAACCTTCCCCAGCTCTGGTAACTAAAGCACACCATGTCACAGAAGAATGCAGATTATAAAGGAATAAAATTCCTGGCTTTAGAATACTGAAAACCTGACCAGTGTGAAGTGGTATCTTATTGTGGTTTTAATTTTCATCTTTCTGATAGCTAGTGATATTGAGCATCTTTTCATGTGTTTCTGGATCCTCTGCATGTCCTCCTTGGAGAAATGCCTATTCAAGTCCTTTGCCCATTTTTTAATTGGGTTGCTTGTCTTCCAGTGGAGTTGTGTAAGTTCTTTATATATCTTGGAGATTAAATGCTTGTCTGAGGTATCATTGGGAAATATGTTTTCCCATACAGTTGGTTCTCTTTTGATTTTAATACTGTTTTCTTTAGCCATGCAGAAACTTTTTATTTTGATGAGATCCCATTTGTTTATTCTTTCCTTTATGTCCCTTGCTGTAGGGGACGTGTCAGTAAAAATGTTTCTGCATGCAGTATCTGAGATTTTTCTGCCTATGTTCTCCTCTAGGACTTCAATGTTCATAGCAGCACAATTTACAATAGCTAAGTGCTGGAAGCAACCTAGGTGCCCAGCAGTAAATGAATGGATCGAAAAAAATATGGTACATTTACACAATGGAACACTACGCAGCCAAAAGAAAGAAGGAGCTCATACCCTTTGCAACACCATGGATGGAGCTGGAAAGCATTATGCTAAGTGAAATAAGCCAGGCATTGAAAGACAAATACCATATGATCTCGCCTTTAACAGGAACCTAAACAACAAAACAAAGAACCAAGTAAAATATAACAAAAGACACTGAAATAGAGGACAGGTTGTCAGTGAAGGGGGATGGCAGATAGGTGAATAAAAAGAAAAAGTTTAGAGTGTTGTTTGCTGACAGTTGGAAGTTCTGCCTCTCA
>CM052548.1:20404657-20420418 GCA_028533065.1 Trachops cirrhosus
AGGATGGCGCCCAACCCATTTACACCCATTTTTCAGGAAATCTGTGTGACTACACCCTGTTTCTCAGAGAAAAGACTCAGCTGTGTTAGTGAACCACTCCCTCCCATCAGTGGGGGTGGGGACCCTTCTCAGCAGGGACTTCAGAGGAGGCTGCCTGTCCCCTGCGGTACTCAGGACCCCTTTCAGGTTTACACTGCAAGAGGCTTGGGTGGCTGAGGCTCCCAACAGACTCAACACCTGGGACCATTACAGAGTAGCCAAAACACCCACGAGGCATAAGAAGGAAAGAAAAAAGTAAAGCAGAAGACAAATGGCAGGGTTAGTTAAGTACGTTCATGAAATCAGCCCAGAGGGGCTCTTTTCAGGGTTAAGGTGTTACATTTTGTTTTATTTGGGGAGGGGAGTAACTTTTTATAAAAGCAATTGTTAATATTTAACTCATCATTATCCAAAATTTATTACATGTCTGTCATGGGCGTGGCAATGCCTCAGTTCCTTTCCAAACTGTTACTACTGGGCAGGGAGATGAGAAGTGGAGGAAAGAGTGGGAGTTCATGTTTACCTCTCTCGTATTTGCAGAATCAATGCTGCATGTCATTTAATGGTCTCTCCCATCTGCAGCATCAATTTGCTAGATTATTAGGTTTTTTTTTGCACGGGAGAAATTGTAAAAGGTAGCTAGAGAAGACAATTAACATTTTGCAAAATTGGCCAGTAAGAACGATGATGATTAGCTTTCATGCCTTTTTTTTTAATGCCTTTAATTATTTATTTATTTAACTATTTACTTATTCTAGCTTAGTGGATGCTGGTAGCAGGCTAAATGAAATGTGCCTTAGATGTTTGAAAGTGGGCAGTCTCAAAGGCATGGGGTGGTGTGACTCAGTAATTGAGAACCAGACCATGAGCAATTGTAGTCTCTTTCCAAGGTTAAGGTTACAAAAAAAAAAAAAAGAAAGAAAGAAAGAAAAATACCTCAGGGTTAATGCTTTTCAACATGAGATTATAGCTGTGCAGCTTGAGATAAGCAGAGAATTCACATCAGTTTCAATAATATTAGCTGTCCTTTGCCCAAAGCCTTTTCTGCAAAGTTTTAGCTAGAAATTTAATTTACTTATGATTACATTAAATCAGCATTAATCATGGTCTAATTCATTAAGATCATTATTAATTATGGCTACCAAACATTCCTGAAATATTTGTATAACATTAAAATTGAGAAATCAATTATATGGTCAATAAGTAGCATTTATCAGTATTGAAAAAAATTATCCATAGTTAGTAAATAGATCATTTCAATGACTGTAAATGGTTAGGAATAATTCATGCCTAACTAGATTATAAAATCATAGTAATAATAATCATATTTCAAATTGAAATGTGTTGGCAGTTATGCTTATTAGGGAGTCTAAAAGTCACTTCTTGTCCTATATTTTCGCTGTTGACAATAATGGTAACATTGGAGAGTACAGCATAGACATCATTAATTAATATAATTACAATAAGGTATGTTACTCTGTGATTGAATGCTCATACTGTAATGCATACACGGTGCTCTATTAAAACTTTCTTTTTATACCAAGAATAATATTACTTGCCCTATGTAACATTAAAATATGTACTACTCAATCATGACTGTTAGCTCAGCTAGATTAGTGAATCATCCTCCGATGTGTAAATTGTGTTTCATCAGAGTTTTCTTTTGATTCTCTCCCCATCTTTTTCCTCAACATCGCAAATGACTCTTTTCAATTTCCTAAGAACTGTGGAATTTGAATGCCAACAGGGATTAAGATATCTCTCTACTCCCACTTGCTCCATAAAGAAATGAAGACACTGAGGCCAGAGAAGCAAAATGATTTTGTCAGAGCCATGTCCTCTCAATGCCCCATTCAGGGTTCTTACCACATTCAATTGTGTTTGAGTTTCTAAAACACAGAAGTAATTTTCATCCCAATATGTGCTTGTATCAAAGTCATCATATCCATGAATATTTACTTTTTAAACATTAGTGCAAAATAAAAATGTGTCTTTTCTTTAGTCTCCAGGTCACTGGATTGTGTATTCTAACATTCGTGACCAATCACACAAGTCTGCCCGGGACTGGGCACTCATTCATCAGGGAACGAGGAAGGGTCCGTGTGTTCGAATGAGGACCGTACAGAATACTGCATTTCCACGGACACCAGTGAGAGACAGCAGAGGACAAGGCTGGGCCCCTTATGACATGACAAGGGGAAGAGAGGACAATTCTGACCTCGCAGAGAAGACACTGAATTACTTTAGGAAACTTGAAATTGATTTGTTACCTAGAACTGATTAAATCTGGCTACAGATTGAAGTAAGACTCATGACAAATTAAATTTGCTTACAGAAAAATTAAGGAAGTTGCGTTTTACCCTCTTGAGCTTGGCAGATCAAGGTTTTCATTTTCATGCCTAGTAGCATTGCTCTGTATTGTAATGAGCTTTTGACACGTTTTTCTCTCTCTCCAGACTATAAACTCCCGCATATTAAAGAGAGTAGTTTAGTCATCTTGGTATTCTCCAAAGCCTTGTTCACAGATATGATGAGGGACTGTTTCTGTTTACTGGAGTGATTGCCAAAGCGGCCCAACACTCCCCTCTCTGTATTCATGCTCCTTGCTATGTAACTTTACAGCTCTTCCCATTAAGAGGTGGAACCTGTTTTGAACTCAGAATGTCCTTCCAGTCCTCTTTACCCAACAGAGTGCAATGAAAGTGGTGGTGTTCTACTCCGGAGCCTGGGTTTCAGAAGGTCTTCTGCCCTACCGCTCGTATGCCTGGAACCTGGTCACCACACTACCAACAAGACCAGTTAATCTGACGGATGCTGACCAGCCACGGTTGGCACAGGGGACACTCTCCAACACCAGTCAACATCCAAACATGGAAGGGAGTCCAGGCACGATCAGCACAGCCATCTGTCCGGTCTGTGGTGCTCTGTAGACACACAAACAGGCTCCTCTGAGCCCACAGGCACCCAGCCGATCCAGAAACTCCAGAGCAAGAACAGGTGCTTGTCGTTTTAAGCCATTGAGCTTGGGCAGGTTTATTACCCAGCATTTTTGTTGCAATAAATAACTGATAGACTTTCTCAAGTAGATTAGATATTCAAAAATAATTAAGAAAATGATGACTCAGTCAATAAGAAAGTGGTTAAACACTCAGTATTCACGGGCTTAAGGCATCTTGGTTTTTATGACCTTTCATTTTCTCCCTAATGCCTCAGTATTCCAATAGCAATGATCCAGAAAGAGGTGTTATCCACACATTTGCCTCTCTCGAGATGCAAGACCTTAGACAAGTCACTTAATTGTGGCGGCAGTTTCCTCTTTTACCGAACAGAGATAATGGTCCTACCTTGTCAACCTCACAGTGTCATTGTACTGAATGAGAAAATATTTGGGACAGTGTTTTGAAAGCTATTGCAGGTACTCCACATGCCGCACAGAGAAACCCAGCTGCCAGTGTCTTTGGTGAAGGAGAGAGGCGGCTGAGAGAATGCAGGAGGAATAAAGGAAGCGGGAAGATTGATCACCTGGAGGACACCTAGGGTCAAATGATAACTGAGGAACTGCGTACATGCCTCCCTCTCAAGTAGCGTTATCAAATTTGGTGATGGATTTCTTTTTTTGACAAATTGCTATTGCAGGTTATTTCCTCGATGATATTTCCACAAATGGAAAATCATTCTCCATTGCCTGAATGGCACTAAAGAAAGTTATTATTTCACATCTGATTCCACAGAGCTGCATTTAGATTTACCAGCAAGAGGGTTAATAAAAACGGAACTGCAGTCAATAGCAATTGAAAAATGTCACTTCTCTATCTGGCTACAATGTGTCACCTTATAGGCTGCATCCTCGGAATGATACAACATAATTTACTGCATCAAAAAATAAATCTGAATCCCATTTCTACACCCTCCATAACATGAGACCTATTTAAGGAGATTTTCTATGGCTTTAAAATAGAAAAGAAGTGCTAAAAGGGAGAAGATAAAAAAAATGAACATATGTTTGAAAATGGCCCTTTAATATTTATGTGAAAAGAATTAATAATATAGTTACAATAGCCTTGTCTGTTGATTTATAAAGTGATGTATCTATAAAACTGTCCAAATTAATTTTCAATTCATTTGAAGAAACTCAGGTTATTGATATGCAACCTTAAGTTTCCTTGACTGGTGTGGAGTTAGATGCCTTTGCTCTCTGATTACTGAGTAAAGAGAAAAGGAGTGTAACAGCAGTTATTGACTCTCTAAAATATTACGAGGTAAATTACAGAATCTGTTCAAAACAAAAAAAGTTGTGATTCTATTATTTTAGAAGTTCACATACTTGATTAAATAAATATTACTATGAGAAATTTGATAATCGCATCTATTTGTTTTATCTTAGATGGCCAAGTGGCATTAATGGGAGACCCATAATATGTCACTTCTTCTGCCAAAGCTGGGACTCACTCATTCATGAATATGCATGTATGCACAGGTATTCGTTTCACGCAAATGTCAGACACAGTGCAGAATACGTTTTCATTAAAGCATATTAAGCCGTTATATTCTGCCTCATTTTATAGTAGTTCTATAAGACGGCTTTCCGACTAGATTGTAATGCCTATTTTCACCTCTCTTCATTTATCTTTTTCTACTTCATCACTATGATTATCATCATCATCATATATTATCTTTTATTGATTTTTGTGTCCTCTCAGTGTCTCGCAATAGGTCATACAATAGGTAGTCAATAAAAGTTTTTGAATTAATATCAATTTAAAAACAACATTATTTACTTGTAGGGTGATCAAGCACTGTGCTATTTGCTTTAAACATGATATTTAATTAAGTTTTCCCAACACATGTATGAATATATGCCCCCATTCCCAGTTTACAGATGAATTTGAAGTTTGCAGTGTTTAATTAACTTGCTCAATGTCATACGAGTGGGGGCTTAGCTTTGACCTCCCGGAGGGGTGCTGAGGGAGAAATTCTGTAACTTCTATTTAGATTTTTATCTCAAAAGTAAGAAAAAATTTCTTAACATTTAATAAACATAAAGTGTAGTATATGGTATCTATACTTTTCATACTATCTATGCTTTTTAACTTCAAAAATTTTTATTGATGGGGGTGATCCAAAAATTTTTTGATTCATTTCTGTAAACCAGAGTTTCATAATCTTTGGGTTTTGACCCATTAGTGGCTAGAAAAATAAATTTAGAAGATCTGGCTTAGGATTTTATGTGAATGGGATAGGACAGAATAGGAAGGAATTTAAAGAAGTGGACTGGAATGAACCAGAATAGAATAGAGAATATCAATAAACCATAAAATCAATAAGATTCACATGTTTTAAGTATTGTTTTTGAGAAGTTTTGTTTTAGGTATCTACATACGTGCTCTTGTGATATTTTAGAGTCTATTTCTTATTGTGGATCACACTCAAAAGCAGTATCTAAGCCACTCTGGTGCAAAGAGCTGCAAGCCCAGACACTGCAGACATTTTATTGGGCCAACAAAATAACAAATAAATAATAAATTTAAACATTTAGTTGAACTCCATTAGTTACAGCACACATTTTTTAGGTCCCATCAGATCTTAGTTTCATCTGGTTCAGTTTACACTAGGATTTTACGTGCTAGGTCCCCATGAGCAACTGAGTTTTGGGATTCAGATCTTCAATCTATTCATTTCAATGTGTCAGTTGTTGTTAATATAACCACATGACAAATCATATGGCTAGTCATCAGAACAGATAATTGAGACCCAGTTGTAAAGACGGGTTTATCCCAATCTAGTTGTTCCATCTGATGAAGCCAACTCGTGGGGATAAAAGCCGTAGCATGATGTTGACAAGAGCTGCTATTTCTGAGAACTTGCTGAAGGTCTGGCTCTGTGTTACACCTTTATACAATTATTAATCCCGAGAATGCTCTCATGATATGTATGCAACTAGTTTTATTTATTTATTGTTTTATCCTCCCTCAACGACATTTTTTCACTGCTTTTTAGAGAGAGGAAGGGGGAGAGAGAAACATTAATGTGAGAGAGAAACATCAATTGGTTGTCTTCCTTACATGCCCAGACTGGGGATCAAACCCACAACCTAGGTAAGTGCCCTGATCAGGAATCAAACCTGCAACCTTTCAGCTACCACACAGCACTCCAAACAACTGAGCCACACCAGCCAGGGTATAACTAGTATTAGAGATGAGGCAATTGAGGGTAAAAGAGGAAAGTTGTCTTGTCCAATATTACATGGGAATGTGGCAGGACAGAAACCAAGGCCAGATAGTTTTCAATGCAAACTCCTGCTATTCAAACACCAATATTAGGTACATGACTGGACATCATCTTCTCAAAAACTGCAGGACATACTCTGGCTTCATAAAAGAATGCCCTCTGTTTCACTCTTTCTATGACTACTGTCCGGTGTGGATTCAAGTTACCTCTCACCAGGACTGTTGAAATTGGTTGCCAGTGGCCTCCAACTTTTCTTCTTCTAATGCAATCTAAATACAATGATCTTTCTGTGACATTCCCTAAAAACTCACCATGCTCCCCTTTACTGGTCCCACTTGTGGTCAGAAGGATAATGTCTACCAAAAATCCAAATCATCACCACCACCAGTACTAGCAAGACAGGTAGCCAATAAAAGCTTGTTTAATTAATATTAATTTAAAAATAATTACACAGCTGTTAGTGTATAACCAAACTCCTGACAGAAACTTCTGCCTGCCTTCACCACCCCCGCCCCCAGTGGGTTCTTCTGCCTCTCTTATTGGACCAAAAGCTTCTTGAAGACTGGGACGATCTGAAATCCCATTGTGTGAGCTTTACATTTCGCAGATACTCAATGCTCTTAACCAAATTGAAATGAAAATTTAATATAGTTATTACAGGAGGCATGTCAGCATAGTTAATAGGTCACACACTTATGAGAACTGAGAATGCAAGAGATAGGCCATTTTTGCACTGCAGATGGTATTTCCTAATACTAAATAAAGCGGCACAACCTGAAAGTTTAGGTTTTCTTATCTCTGGTTAAAATGAAAAGCTTTGACCTTAAGCACTATTATACCTTCGTTTTGCCACAGCAGCAATAATTCCCTCCTGAAACTCACAAAAGCCCTAATGCTTAAAAGAGATTGCTAAACAGTATGTGTGGTTTATTCCACAATAACAAGCTCTCTGTCTACATAACTCCTCTTAAAATTTTCCTTAAGCGCTTCTTCCTTTCTACACAACAGGTTTTTCTCATTAGCTCCACGGGTTGAATTTCAAGGCCTGAATCTTAGTGGAAGAGTGAGCAGTATTTAGCCAGAGGGCAAAGGTGCTAGAGCCGGGAAGTGCTCAGGAGTTCACAGTAAACAGAGACCTACAATCAGAAGTGGGGGTGGGGGTGTGCTTAGCAGGCAAAATACCCTCTTAAGCAATTGCAAGGAGTCGAGAACAAAGATCTTAAAAATCCTTTTAAACAACACCCACTGCCTGGACTTGGCTCCACAGGGGAGTAAGTAAGCCCACATGGGGAAGATGGCACACAGGTAAACCCAGTTATGGACGTGATTGGCAGCCGGAGCGGATGCAGACGTGTATTTTAAAAAATGGAACATGTTACTTTCACAAGAATATTAGAATGTGGAATGATCATTTCATTTAATCCTTTTGATCTGAATAGAGAAAAATAAGTGCCATGTGAACACAAGCTATTACTGTTCTGTCCTACCTCTTCCAGAGGTGAAATGCAAACACTTACACACGTGAGACATGAATGATGTCAGATGCAAAGTTAATCGACATCAATGAACAGAACAGGCAAAACAGTCCTAGTATTCCACTGCGCAGAAGCAATCTTCAGAAACAGAGTTTTGGAGTATTTTTAGTTACTGAGATCTAGGCAGGATTTCAGGAGGAATACAGGCAATAAAACGTGTACTGGTTCTGTGGGATTTGTATGGATGCTTGGAGGTTATTACATTAGACAGGCTACTAAGATAATCTGTTATGGGGACAGGGCATGTCTGGGAGATAAAATGAATGAAAGAAAGGATTTCTGAGAAATCCTACCTACATTTTATACTTGGTTTACACTCTTCCCAGCTGCGAAAGGCTTGGCCTAGGTAGCCCAGAGCAGTGCCGTCACTTTGAGATGTGTGAATGCCGCTGAGCTCCAGCTGGTTGCTCTCGAGCCTAATATACGAGGCAGTATGGTGCCTTTACCTGACTGAAGACTTTCCAGAAGTGTGAAATGTCACCTACCTGTTGTAGAAAGGCTGCTGCTTATTCCTCTAATTTCATCACTGTCCGAGTTTGTCCCACTGAGGAGTACTTATTCCTGTCCTCGGTATCAGCAAGCTTTTAGAAAATTAACTGAGTGGGTGGGCAGCATGGGAAACTATCGGAAAACAGGGTTATGGGAAAGGGGAGGTGTTTTCTTCCGCCCCCTTATGTTCTCCCAGCTGCTGGAGGCCATTAAGGCCTTGAAGCCTTGTTAATTAGCCAGGGGTTTTGAGATCTGCATCAGCGCTGGTGGGTGTTTTTATTTGATGTCTGCTGACTCACTTGGGTTTTGAATTGTGTCAATTCTCAAAAGTGATTTTTCAGCATGAGAAGGAAATATCAGTTTAAAGGTAAAACTTGGTATTTCTCTGAGCTTGATTTACCTCACTACCTGGCTGTACTGTTTGCCAGCGTTTAAATGTCAAGGAGAGGCAATTAGCAAAATTATTTTTCCACTCCTTATTTTAGGGCTTATTTTTCTACTACAGAAGGTTTTTGTTGTTGTTGTATGTTTTCCTTTTTTGTTGTTATAAAGGAATAGTGCCATCAAAAGATCTTTGAGTTTGTTACGGTCACGTGTATTATAAACTTCAAAATAATTTTTCCTCTTCTTCACTTGCTCGTGTTTTAGAATGAAAAGAGAATAACGTCACTTGCCTCGTTTTCTGAGTGTTCACTCTGTACTGAGCTTTGTTGCGCTGAGTGTTCATTCTGTACTGTTTGTCGTGGACGGAGAAGCAGGGAATTCTTTGGTTTCATGGAGGTTGTAGCTACCGAATGCACACATGCACTTACCAACAAATGATGACAGGCCACCATCCATTTCATACTTAAAGAGTAAAGAAGGCTGTGTTCTAAGTCAGTGTGCCAACACCAGTTTCTCTATGCTATGCCTGTCCAACACCTTCCACTTCTGAAAGCTTATATTTGCATATTGCATACTGGCAGATTTCACACAGTAGGGAAGAAGTAGTCTGAAAACTGGAAATTTAGTTCAACCATAAACAAAATGCTGCTGGAGTGAATATAGGTTTAACATAAAAAGCAGAGTAACACTCAATCAAACAGGAAACAAAACGACAGCCTGGAGATTATTTCCTGAGTGAATTATAACTAGCCATTTAAAAGAAGCCACAGAAGACAGAGTGGTATCCGAGTATCATTCAATTTGATACTACTTCAGGGAAACAGAAACCAGGGATAAATTGGCCGGTGTGGGCTACTCTGGTTCTTCCCCTGTAGGAGCTCCATAGCAGAATAGCAGGGGCATTTAAATATGTACTGAAAAGTGTTTCTGAAAACCACACAGTCAGTGATGATTTTTGGTGATTTTTAATGACCCTTTCTAAATGCTCTAAGACACTACCTCTCACACTGTATAGATACGATCATCCAGTGATCTCCTTAAAATGCTGATTTGGATTCAGTAGATCTGGGTCCAGGCCTGGCAACTGCCATTTCTACCAAACTCTCAGGCATATACTTACTGCTGGTCCCAGGGCTGCATTTTGAGCAGCAAGCATCTCAGGCTGGAAGTACAGATGGTGGCATTACCAATGGGCATGGCAAGGCTCCTAATAGAGCCCTCTGATGGTGCCCTTTCTGGTGAAAAATCAAAGCTGAAGAGTATACGCAGGACTAGAATTCAGCAACTAAAATTCAGGAACGCTTTAGAGACATTAAAATCAGTAAAAATAAAAATAAGCTTTACAATAGGAAGGAAAATTCCTGGAAAGAAAATATTGAATGGAATTTGAGATAAATATGCTGAAGAGAATAAATAGCAGGGAAATAAGTTATAAAAGTGATAGTGCAAGGACTAGTAGGTGAGCTTGGAATGTGGTTTTAGATCACACATTAAATCACCTCTCCTGAACAGCAACTGGAAGAATAGGTGCATAGATAAAACATTTATTAAATAATTTCTCCAGTAAGCATATATATCATGTAATGTAAATTGGTATGTATGCATTTAATGTCTCATTTATTAAGTATGAAATAAAATGTGTCAAAACATAATAACATGTGTCATTATGTAACATGCTAAGTATATTGAACCCTTTCCAACCCTGTGGATTTGTCATTAACTCTCCAGGGACCTGGGTTTTTGTTCATCTGTTTACTTACTTCATATGCTAATATCACTAGAGATATATTCATCACACTGTTACCACATGGTTCATGTTACATGGCATGTGGGCTTGTTGGTTCTAGAATTTTCCTGAACACAATAGTTTCAGGTTTTGAAGATCTCTCACTATATCCTTGAGTGTAAAGAGATGTTTGACAATTCTGTGTGTTTCAAAAAAAATCATTTCAATCAATACTTAATTTTAGAAAAAGTGGTTAACATTATAACACATAATGACTAATAGAAATGATTTGGGGTCATAACTTAAAAATAAACAGGAAAATACATCGAAAATAATAATTATTGGAATAATGTGAGAAAATGAAAAATCCTTTAGAAAGTCACCAGCCAGCAGATTAGTTTATGTGAAGGTATATTTAATCAAAAATAACAAATGCCCATTGGAAGAGTCATGTGATGGATTAGAATCTGAGCCCAATTAAGCCAATATTCCTTAAATCAAAAGTCAAAAGTTTATAGTATTGATATGTGATCATTTGCTTTTTTCCATTATCATCTATTAATTCAATAAATATTTATTGAAGCTCTACAAAATGCCAGGATTTGGGTTACGCATGGGGCAGAAGGGCAATCTAGAATCAGTGGCCACCCTCACGTAGATTCTGTGCCTGACTCTCCCGCTCTGACACACTGCATCAAACCCTCCATCTCACGGTGCACAGTCCCCGTGATCAGTCATGTAGAAATCAAGTCTCGGTCCCTTGGAGCTTGCCAAGAGATGCAAAACCAGTTATGCAAATAGGACACAATCTGTAACGTAGAATTTCTATGAATTCACTGGAAAATGTCATTGATGTGATTGAAAGCTACCATGAAGAAGAAAGTTAAGTCAATTCTCCCCAACTCCTGTTTTATTTTGAATGAGCTTTGGTCTCCCTATATAATAAATTCCTTAATGTTCTGTCTGTGCTCATCTAATTTGGGTGAAGGAGAAAGTTGTAATGTCATCTTGTATCCTGGGATTTTTCCCACAAAATATTATTATGAGATTTTTTCCCTAGAGAAAAGAGAGATACAAGTTGTAGCGTGCATGCCAGGTAATAAAGTAAATATTTGTATGACGATATGTTTTATATTATGTTTTAAGTTTACTGAGATAAATTTGTCTGAGTGAGCAGGATGTGGTCAGAGAATTAATGTACATCCAAATGCTGCTCTCCCTCAGTGAGATCAAACAGGTGGGTCACTTCTTCAGACACAGCTCCCCCACCCCGTCCTGTACTGTTCCAACAAGGTCTTAAAGGTAAATAAGCCCAGAGCATCTGTGGACACACTTCCACTTCTGATGGAAGAAGTGGGGGGCAGAGGCTCCCGCACAGGACTCAGATGAAGAGTCCATCTCAAACTTCATGACTGTCCTCAAAGAATAAGCCAGGCAACCAAGAAAATGGGGACATGGAACAGAGACCCAGAGGGACTGTGCTGAGAGAGTTTATCACGTGCTTTCTTACTGACTTCGTCATAATACTAGTGCCCGTAGATCGGCCCCAGTAGGAGGGAAACGAAAAAGATTCTGTGGGCAGTTAATTTGGGCAATGGCTGCAGGTATGATTTATACCCCTCTCGGAGAGTCGCACGTATGACACTGTATTAGAGGCTCAGAGAAGCCTCAATAAAGGAGACCATTAAGTTTGATTTAACCAATATGTCCCAAATTTGATTATTTGTAACCATCCGTCACCCTGTTAATATCTGGAATTTGTTCTGGGAAACACACTTTGCTAGACTAGCCTAGGCACCCTGGGCAGGCTTTCCTAAGAATAACATCAATAAAAAGATAAGTAGGACTCTGTGTGTGTGTGTGTGTGTGTGTGTGTGTGTGTGTGTGTGTGAGACAGAGAGAGAGAGAGAGAGATAGCGAGAGTGAGAGCGAGACAGCGGGCAAGTTTCAGAGACTTGACAGAGACTTGATGACATGGTATTTGGCTACATTAACCCAGCCCTGCCTGGTTTTCCAGCGGTTTTTAACAATTCTGTTTTTTTCTTGCATAACTTTGAGATTGGCTAGTGAAAATACCTTGATTAACATAGAATAAACACAAGAAATTGTTAAACAGTCTAAAAAAAAGAAAACTTTCCTCAAAGGACAAATATAGAGAAGTTTTTGAAATTATTTTCTGTCAATTTTCACTTTTTGACAAATACTATGCAGTTTAACTTATCAATAACATTGCCCCTAGTTATTTATGTTTAAAACACAACAATTCATTTTAAATGGAACCCAGAGACAAGCTTATTTTTTTCAAGTGTATCTTTCAATCATTGAAGCAATTTTATATAATGGTTGCATTTAAGTTGTAGTAAGCTGACATATTAATGAATGTACTAGGATTTTTTCTTTTTTAAGAAATGAAACATAATATAGTTATGATAATTCAATGCTTATGGTCATATAGAGAATCTCTAGTAGCATTGTGTGACCATTCAGTTTACTTAATTCATAGGAACCTGTATTTCTGGATTTCTTTTAAAAAATAGAAAGCTTTATCTAGCTTCAACGTCATATTATGTTTATGGAAGGGAGAGAGAAAGAAAGGGAGAGGGAAAGAGAAGAAGAGAGGGGGAGAGAGAGGGGAGACTGAGAGAGATTAAGAATGTTTGAGGACTTAGTGAAATAATATTTAAGAACCTAAATTCAGGTGTTCAGTAGGAAGCTGATGAAGTAGTTAAGAGCATTTCTCAAGTAAATCACATATTTGACCTATAGTCATCTCTTAGTTAATGTTATCTTATGTCATTACGTTTAAGTTTTTCTTTCATTATTAGGACACAACCACCCCAACCCCAATAGTAGTAACAATTCTTTTGAGGATGAGAGCAACAAAATCAGGTTGTTGCTATTCTTTTATTGATATTCCAGTTCTAGACACAATTCAGACCTTATTAAGAACCAACACACTAAAAAAAAAGTTAAAAATCTAGACACATGGTCACTAAAGGCAACCCAGTTCTCTAGGTTTCAGTCCCTAATACCTCTTTTCTCAGCAGGTAGGTCTGTTTTCAGGAGAGAACAATGTGCTTCTCATGGTACATGATGTACTCAATCTAAGAAAGTAACACGTTATTTAAAATATATTGAAAGCCTTGGGTTTTTCTTTATTAAAGAGTATAAAGCGCTATACCTGGTTACATCTCCTGCCTAAACCCCAGGGGTTTAGAGGAGCTCAATGGAAAACCTGCAGCCTCCTGAAAGAATCATTCCCTGGAAATCATCTCATGTTCTTACCTTCCCCAGTGAGGTCGTGCTCCTTTGGAATTTGCTCCAGTAACCCATTCCAAAGCAGCCCTTTACCTTGTACAATACATTGGAATAATGTGTGCTACTCATTAGAATATTACAGCTTTGGGGAGGGGTTGTTTCCTTTTTAATATAATTTTAGATTTATACTGTTCTTTCTCATAATACCCTTTTCCTAATGAGGTATTGTTGTTTAATTCAAAGCTTAAGCTTACAGCACTTCCCAATTTCTATAGAATACTTTTTTTTATTAATTCAGTAAAATCTACTTAAGCTGTTTGGAGCATCCAGTCAAGAATGTGGAGCAGGTAAATTAAGTGCAAGCTTCCACAACCATATCAAAATTATAGCTAAACTACAAAACAGCCATCATTCAGAATTGCCTGAAGTCAAGCTGAACAGAGTCCTGTAGCTAAAGATATAAAGAAGAGGCCACATTGAGACTGGTAGGAGGGATGGAGACACTGAATGGGCTGATCCCACACCCACATGTGGCAGTTAAAAATTGGGAGGGGTGGGTATCTTGGCTACAAAGTTTCACCCTGAGAGCAAAGGGTCCCAATCCCACACCAGGGCCCCCATCCCAGGGTTCCAGTGCCAGGAAGAGAAGTTGCTGTAACTTCTGGCTGTGAAAACCAGCAGAGATTGTGGCTGAGTGAGACAGAGGGCTTTTGGATTCCCAGGCATTCCCTTTAAAGGGCCTGCACACTGACTTACTTGGACTCACTCATTCTGAGCTCTATCACTAGGACAGCAGCTTGACAGGTGCTAGGAACTGAATTGTCTTGCTTTGGGTTGAGGGCTGTAGGAGCAGCTTCTCCCAGACACAAGTGTTGACAAAGGCCATTGTTTCTTTGCTGAGCCCTGCCCCACAGAGCCAGCAGGCAGGAACCATATTTGAGTCTTCGTCAACCTGGCTAACACTGTTTCCACTACCTTAACGATTTCCTGAGACCCCACCCAAGCCATTTTCAGTGGCTTTTCCATGCAAATGTCCCCTCTTTGTTCATGCCGTAGACTTTCCTAAAATCTCTCAAAAGTTCACAAACCCCAAACAAGCAGCATCTGGACTCAGCGTGCCTCATCATTTTTGCTAAGTGGCCCCAGGCCCAGCACTAGCAACAGCTGGCCTTAATTTGCAGCTTGGCCTATCCTGGGCACCTCCAAGCCCAGCACAAGTAGCAGTCATCTACAGATTGCCCTGCAGATCATGCTGGTTGGCTCCAGGCACGGCACTGGTGGCAGGTAATCTTGGCCTGCACCTTCGAGGAGGCCTCAGAGCTAGGACAACTGGTGGCCAGCTTCAGACCATGCCAGGGCATCATGCAACTATCTCCATCAGTGACACACTCAAGGGGAAGAATCATTAAGCACCTGAAAGCTCCTGAAGTGCATTCTGCTCTGCGGGGTCGGTCCCTGCACAACAGACCCTCCTCCATATTTGCAGCCAGTCCTCCCAGCCAATAGATCCTCCCACTGACATGCCAACCAGCAGTTAAGGCTCAACTACAACAGGAGGGTGTACACAGCCCACCCAGGGGTACACACAGAGCACCCAGTTTGGGTGACTGTGGAGGCTGCCCCACTAGGCCCTATGGGACACCTACTACATACACTACTGTACTAAGAGTGGGAGATATAAAAGCTCTACCAAATACATAGAAACCAGCACAGGGAGGCTGATAAACTGAGGAGACAAAGAAACATATCTCAAATGAAAGAGCAGAAAAAACTTCAGAAAAACAACAAAATAAAATGGAGACATGCAATCTCTCAGATGCAGAGTTCAAAACACTGATTATAAGGATGCTCAATGAACTTAGGGGAAGAGTAGAAGAACATAGTGAGAACTTCAATAAATAGATAGGAAACCTAAAATGGAGATAAATAGTAAAAAACAGTTGGAAATGAAGAATACACTAACAAAAATGAAAACTACATTACAGGGAATCAACAGTAAAATAGATGAATAATAAAATAGTAAAAATAGCAGAGCATCAAATCACCACTTTGGAAGATAAATCAGAAAACAACCAATCAGAACAGCAAAGAGAAAAAAGAAC
>CM052548.1:20420918-20461532 GCA_028533065.1 Trachops cirrhosus
TAAACTCTTAAGGTTGTCTCTGACTCCCTTTCAAGAATCAATACCCAGAAAGGTGTTTGATAGACCAAGGTCATGAACTCCCCAGGAAGCTTTCTGAACAATGTGAAAGAGGATAAATTGCTTCCCTTTCCTGTCAGCTCTAAAGCACTCCTATTTCTCAGCTCTGGAAATGCATATGGAAACAATTTTGTCCGGACCATTTCCTTTGCCCTCCAGGTAGGCTGTGGCCTCT
This sequence comes from Trachops cirrhosus, assembly GCA_028533065.1. NCBI lineage: Eukaryota > Metazoa > Chordata > Mammalia > Chiroptera > Phyllostomidae > Trachops > Trachops cirrhosus. The sequence continues at coordinate 20,421,151 of CM052548.1, forward strand.
CCAGGTCTGGAGCTTTAACCACAAGGCTCAGCACAGAGACCAGGGGTTGCTCAGCCAGCCCTGAACAGACAATGACCCGTCCCCTGCCCTGGTGTTCAAAGGAAGAGAACAATTCTATAGCATTTTTGAATTCCATTTGTTTATTGTAGCATTCAATCCAACACCTTGTTTTTCAAACAAAACCTCAGCAAAATTCAAAGTATTGCTCAAGGTGAAACTGCTAGTTAAATAAAGAAAGGGGCAGGATTAGAATCTAGGTATCCTGCTCCCCTTCTGGGCTGCTGGGTCTTCTTTCTTCTGCATTTGGCTCATAAGTGGCTTGAAAACTCTCTGGGGTTAGAGGCCACCAAATCTAGAGGTGTGAGTCATGAAGGACCTTCACCCAATCCATTCCATCAGGGTCCTTTTTGAAAGAAATAAGCAGACCTAATATTTTATTTGCACTGAAAACTGATGACACACTTTTTTAAAAATTACTTTTAGAGAGAGGGGAAGGGATGGAGAAAGAGGGAGAGAAACATCAATGTGCAAGAGATAAATTGATCATCAGTTGCCTCTCGTGTGTCCCCACCTGGGGACCTGGCCTGCAATCCAGGCACATGCCCTGACCAAGAATCGAACCAGTGACCTTTCAGTTCACAGGCCTGTGCTCAATCCACTGAGCCACACCAGCCAGGGCAATGACACACTTAGGTTGTATAAGCTTGTGTCTTAGTTATGTCTTCTCAAAGCAGCATTTGAGCACAACATCTCCAACAACAATTTAAGGGGCTTAACTACATGAACTTAATAGGCAGAAAGACTTTTCCTTTTTATCTCTACCATGAATGCTTTCAAAAGTATGATTTTAACAGAGGTACTGTTTGCAAGAAGAAAGCAGCATTGTTCCTTCCTTATGTTCCAGTATAATTTACTGTCCAAATCCAAACAACAACAACAAAAAAGGCTTCATTATCAGTACAATTAAAACTGATCTTTCATCAGTTGCAGAATCTACTGAAGTACATACTTCCCAAGTTATGTGCAATATGATAGAATCAACCCATTGATATTCTTATTGATTTTGATTGTATCTTTTTGTTTACAGAATTATTTTGGAAGAGCTCTATAATATCATTTCATCCAATATCCACAGTTTATAGGAGAAAAATACCAAGTCCCTAGAGGATTAAAGGGTTTGTCTAAGAGTCACACCTACAGTTGGCTGGAGCAAACCACAGCTCAGGTCTGGGGCAATGGTCTTGTTCACTTAGCTGTGCTGTCTGCCAGTCTTCATTGATTCTGAATTTTGTGTGTTGTTCTGCATTTTACAATTAAGTTAGTAACTAAACTTACCTCAAAGTAGCAACACTAATTTCTCCCATTTAAAAATGTGTATAAACTTTAAATATTTTAGAAAAGTTTTAGGTTTACAGAAACATTGTGGCGATAATACACTTACCCTATCAACATCTTCTATAAGTATGGTACTTTTGTCACAAATAATGACCTGATATTGATACATTATTACTAATTAAAGTCTATACTTCATTCTGAATTCCTACTATTTGTACCTAATATCCTTTTCTCCTCTAGGATCTCATTCAGATCACATCACATTTAGTTATCTTGTCTCCTTAGGCTCCTCCAGACTGTGATAGTTTCCAGATAGCCCTTTGCTTTGAGGACCATGAGAATTTTGAGGAATACTAGCCAGGTATTTTGTAGAATGTGCCTAAATTGATATTTGGCTGGTGTTTTCCTTATAATTAAACTAGTGCTATGGACTTGGGGATGAAGACCACAGAGATAAAGTGCCATTCCCCATCACATCTTATCAGTGGCGCTTATCATCACATCAGCATGCGTTGACACTGCCGATGCTGGTTGAGACAGTGTTTGTCAGCTTTCTCCACTATGAAGTTCCCTCCTTTCCTCACCTTCACACCATCTTCTCTGGAAGGAAGTCACCGTGTGCAGCCCACACATAGGGAGCTATGATCTACCTCCTGGAGGGAGGAGAACCTACATAATTATTTGAAATTTTCTGCATTGGAGATTTGTTTATTCTCCACTGTTTATCTATTGATTCAAACATTTGTTTGCATCTGAATGGACTCAGAATATTTAGTTTATACTTTGAGTTGTAATCCAATATTTGTTTGTTTTGTGGCTCAAGTTATTGTGACTTTGGCCACCGGAAACTCTTTCAGTTGGCTCCTTTGTCCCTTTAACATTGTGGTTATTTGTGTTTTGAGCACTTCCTTACTTTGAGGCACTTCCAGATGACCCAGACTCATGCCACAGCTACGGAATCATACATATTCTCTAAGAAGCCTTGGTTCTTTTGTTAGAGAATATTAGAAACAAAGATCATGTCATCACTGACGGTTGGTATTGGCGGTCTCGATTGTCACCGTTTTAATAAGTGTGTAGTGTTATCTCATTGTAGTTTCCCTGATGACAGATAATGTGAGCATCTTTTCATGTTTATTTTTCATCTATTTATATATTTTTCACAAGATGTCTGTTCAGAACCTTTGCCCATTTAAAAAAATTGAGTTGTTTGTTTTATTATCATTGAGTTTTAAGAGTTTCAGTATATTTTGTATTTGTCTTTTATCAGATGTATCTGTTTTACAATTTTTTTGTAAATATTGCCATGGCTATAACAATATAATAAAATGTTATTTATACATTAATAAAAATCCTAAATATGTTATAAAAAATTGAAGCAGGTAAATTTGAAGCTTTGAGAAAAGACCAGTTAGACTTAAGAAATTACATATTTTCTTTAACTTGAAATTGGTTATGACTCTTAAAATTATATGCAATATTGTTTCCTTTCTTTGATTAATCTCCCAGCCACAAAGGTTGCTTACCTAGTAGTTACTCTTCTATATTTCTTGCTAACTGCACTCCTATTTTCTCCTATTCAGGTGGCAGTATACCAGCTGCCGCTGATACTCAAGACTTTCCAAGCCATTCATGGTAATCCTACTCCCTGGTCCACATGAAAGTAGCCCCCAGCCAATACAAGCTGAAAATGCAAAAGGAAGTGTGGGAGAGCACTTGTAAAAGAGAAGGCTGGTGACAAAAAGATTGCCGTTGACCCCTTGCCTCCCTCCTGCTGTGAGCTGTTGCCAGCCATCCTGCAATCAGGAGATGACAAGCCTGAAGACAAATGTCAACATGCCGAGAAGGTAAAATAGAAGAAAAACATGCTATCGGGTTCTTGAGGACATTATCGAGCCATGGATCCAATTCTGGAAAGCCTACTTCCACATGTCTTGCATTAATGAAAATTAAATGTCTATTATTTAGAGAGGAATTTTCAATCATTACACGTTTTGACTGCATAGAAAACCATACCTGTTGGTACACTGGAGTAAGCAAGTGAGAATCCTCCCAGACAGAGACAAGCTGCTCAGGGATTTTGGCTGCCCCAGGCGGCCCTTCCTGGCCTCTATACCTGTACCTAAGATCATCACGTCAGCCACTAACCATCCATCCAGGGCGCCCTGTGGCACACTGGCTGAGAAATTCTGTTTTCAGACACGTCCTGTAACTTGAGACTGAATACATCCTAACTGTGATGCCTACTAAGTGCAGCTTTAAACCCATACAGAACATTTCTCACCATGGAAGCCAACTAACCAACCTTTCGGTAATGTCTCTGTGATCACTAAAACCTGAGCAGAGTTTTGGAAACTACTTGGTTTTCTGGAATATACCATGAAGAATTGGGTCAGAAAGGGATACAATATTTTATTTTTTACTTAAACTGTGGCTTTAATTTCATTTCATTGCTTTGGCATATTATGGTAGGCTAATGGATTTAGAGACATATCATTGCAGTCAAGAAGCTTTAAAGTGTAAGGCTAAGTTATTATTTGAACAGCTGTATCTAATTCATAATATGGAAATTATACCAAGCCAACTCAAGTTTTAAAATAACTAAAAACAGCCACCAAAACCTCTGAGAATGCAAGGAAACCTCAGTGTGCTTTCATGACCATCTTTTCCAACATCCTAAGGAGCCCTGGGGTTACTGCAGTGCAGTCCCCTAATAGTGGACTAAGGTGCCAGCTGTACTAACGATGGGTAATTTTTAAAGGTCTCACAAGGTCTGGTGTTCCAAATAAGGACAGTGATCCGTAAAGTGGCAACATGTCTAAGCATTTCTTTTTCATAATTAAATAGGTTTTCTGGCAGCATACATTGGATTTCACAGAATTTATATTGACTCCTGTTTGGGAATAAATTGTAGACTCTGGGTATCTCTGAATCACATTCTAACCCTCAGATTGTTATTTATTTTTACAAGGTGGCTGAAGCATAAATTTCATAGAAACCAAGTACTTTTTTAAGGAAAAAATATGGCGGAAATCTTATTTTTACATAATACTTTTAAGTTATTTAAAGTATATTATATATCCATACATGCATACCTATATACACTAAATACATATATTTAGTATGTATTTCTGTACATTGTAATATATATTTCACTTTATATTACATTTAATATTGGGTCTATATGTAACCACTCCTTTATTTACTTATAGTGAAATCCTTTAACTCAGCACCATTATGTGAAAGTGCATCTGTCATTACTGAAGGCATGGTTTGGATATGACTGGCCACTAAAATTAACATGGACTTAGAATATTTAACTTTTTTGGCAAATATGAGATTGTCAGCAAATAACAATGTTTGCAAAGTAAGGAACTACTGGAAACTTTAAATTTGAACTTTTCTTGGTGTTAGTGGTTTCCGACTGTGTGTCCTATTCTTAACGTACAAACAGGAGTAAAATTCGTGGAAACAAGTGAGACCCGGCCGGCAGTCCCGCCCGCCGGAAGCAGCAGAGGTAACTATGAAGCCAGCAATACCGTTCTGACCGCCAGGAGTGTGGCTTCATCTTTTGTGGCTTTCTGACGAGCTCCAGGTTTTGTGCATGTATTTTGGCTAATTTACAGAGTAGCACAAAATACTGGCTTTGTGGTGTGCAGTTTAAGTGCTACTTTTAGCCGGGCAGTAGGAATGAATCTACGAGGGAAATTCTGGTCAGGTTCTCTGAGACTCCTTGCAGAAGGAAACAGTTCAGGAAAGCAATTACATCTGATGCAATGACCTCAGCTGAGGAATATGGAGGCTTTGGATTCTGAGTGTGGAAATTTTACTCACTGGTCTTATTAGCATTCAGAAAAATTATTAAAATACTTTTTCAGATTCTTTCCTAGGAAACAGGGCTCATTTCAAACTGCAATGAGAAAACAGGAGATGAAATGAAATTATAGAAAAAATAATAAGATAATTGCAATAGCTCAAAGTATCAAACTCCACATCCAGGTGACGGTAACTACATGTTGAAATAAACATCTCTCAGGTGACTTTACTCAGGAAAACCAGAATAACTGTTTGACATGAATACCTGATTCAGTCTGATAATTACCCCCCCAAGGGTCTCATTTCCACATCTTAAGAAATATGGATCAGTTTTTCATATAAAACCTAACAATTTTCAAATGAGCTTGAAGACAGTTTACCTAATCCTATCTTTCTAAATCAAGAATTTTAAAAAGGTCAAAAAGACACTCATTGAGACACGATAGAAGGAGGTAGAGTGAAACCAACAACAACAAAACAAAGAGTAGAATGTTTTAAGAAGGTATTCAAATACATTATTAGGTTAATGTAAAAGAGGGAGTAAAAAGTAGCCAATAGATTGGGTAATTGGGAAGCAATTGTTTATTGTTTTAGGGGTGAGAATCTGGACAGCATAATTTGAAAGTAAAGAGGAAATAGTTTTTGAGAATTCTGATGAGAAGGAGCTGAGAAGGACAGTATAGTATATAGATGAAGAATATATATGCAGCCAGGAAATTTCTTTTTAGGATGAGAGAAATTTGAGCCCACAAAGCAAAGTGCAGGCAGAGCTGAAAAGAAGGAAATTCTGGAACAAGAGAGAACACTTAATTGAGTAAGATTCCTAAAGAGATGAGAACGGATGTTATCAAGGGTAAAGATGGAGGGACTGGTTTTGGCAAAGAGAGTGCTAACGCTCCCTAATTTGGAGGAAGTGGACTTGGAGGAGAGAGGAAGTGTATGGAGTTGGCAGGGACTAGGGTGAGGGGATGAGAAGCAGATAAAGGTCACGTTTGAAGGTTTAATTTAATTCATATTAAAGATAATGAGTAAACTAGAAAAAGAGGATGAAAACCTCTGGAGAAACCCTCCCTCCCCAAAATAGTTGGAATAAAGTTAGGTTCTTTTGCTTTCAGTGGTTTAGAATATGTTATGTGAGATAAAATGACATTCACAGAGTCTAAACCAATCATCTTTAGGAAACCTTCCATAGACCTTTAACAGGGACAATGCAAAGATGTCTAACTTGTGCAGCTCATCAATTTATTTTATTTTCAAAATCCAGTTCATTTAGTGCTCATGGAGTACTCACTATGAAACTCAGCCACCATGTTTGCTATCTATCAGGGCATGCCCTCAGAATTTTTTAAATGAATGCTTTAGCATTCCAAGAAATTTATTCTATAGTCAAGGAAGATTCGGGGATTTTTTTCTACTTTGTACTTTTCTCACTCCTGTTTCCTTTTTGCCTTTGACCTATGTTCTTTCATCAGGAATGTTAGAAATACATAATTTTCCTGTAAGTCTGTAAGTGGGTTCTGAATTATAGGCTTATCAATCCTGTTTTATATGTCTCAGGGAAAAAATAGAATTCACTCTAAGAACACTGCCCTTGGATGCTTTAGTACAATTATGACCTTGGAGAAAAACACAGTAGCTTTCCCCTAGAAATGGTATCTGACTGTCACTGATATCATACAGATATTTTACAAAACAAGAAATAGAGGGTCACTTGAAACTTCATAAAGTACGTACTAATAGTCACTTAAATGCAAGACTGGAAGATGACTGGGTCGCAATCCACTTAAGTTGAGTGATAGTAGATTTCCAAAGGTGAAAATGGAGACACTATCAAGTTAGAAATATTGGTTGGAAATAAAGGCAGAAAGAATAAAATGACCATGTTGATTCTTATGACCCCGACCATTTTTGAAAAAAAGGAATGTATAGATTTAATGTGCCATTTATTTTGAACAAAGCTAAGAAAAACTAAATGGAATCTTCCCATTTCATGAAAAATGTTTTTGAATTTGGACAGCATAGAAATGTGATAGAGGAACATGAGTAAGTAGTGCTCCCCGGGAGCATGCAGAAGGGGGCGGGGCAGAGGTGAGCACCCGGTGTAAGGGAGATCTCAGCGTGAGTATGGGAGGGCTGGACTACTTTTCCCAGGTAGGAGACGTCCCTTGAATCCTTTGGACCATCTCTGCTACTGAATCTGTTTCTTAGCCCACAAGAGTAAAACCATATACGTTTTTTCACATTAAAACTAAATTCAGCTTATTATTTCCAAAAAGCCTTTATTTTTCAATCCCTCCATTTACTAGGCAAATCATTTCTTTCTTATTGGTAGTATTGCTCTTTTCTCCCTTCAGAAATTTTGTCCCGTTATTGGTTATAAATCAACGCCTTGTCCAAAAATGTTGAAGTAGACTATTTGCTTCCAGAAAACTGGAAGTAGAGTATTTTTAATTTGTCTGTGGAAAACATTCTTCTTTTCTTTTTGGTATTTGTAGAACATTTATGTTTTGTTTTCATTGTATTGCCTAATTATTTTTGTAATTTCTTTGATATTTTAATGTTAATAAATTAAATGTTACCTGAAGTACAATCACTGTCTAGCTTTTTTGGTTTAAGTTTTCTTCATTAATAGCCATAATTTGTTGAATTTTTAAATTATTTTTACTATTGTGATTTTTTTATTGTAGAGAGGAAAATAGTTTAAGGATTCTAGGGTTGCTATATTTTTTTCTTTCTTTTTATTGTTGTTCAAGTACAGTTATCTCCATTTTTCCCCCACCACTCCTCCTCACCATTCCCACCCACCCCACCTCCTGCCACCTCCCACCCTCAATCCTTTCCCCCTTTGGCTTTGTCCATGGGTCCTTTACATATATTGGAGGTCATCAAGGAACATGTATAAAGGACCCATGCACAAAGACAATGGTGAGGGGGAAGGATTTGAATGTGGGAGGTGGGAGTGGATAGGGTGGGGAAGAGTAATGGGGGAAATGGGGAAAACTGTAATTGAACAAAAGAAAAAATGAAAAAAATAAAATAAAACAAAAGGGCCAGAAGCAGTGACATCCCAGTTGCAATTAGCACACTTAATATCCAGGTCTTTGTTTATAAATCCACTCCCCACACAGAGTAATCAGGAGTCCTTACAAAATTAGCTCATTCCAGGTCTCATGCAGAGAAAGTGCAAAGTGATGTTGAACCATCTTTTATGACAGAAAGCAAAGAAGCATTTCAAGATGAATGGGCATGTCAAAAAGACACAAGAACCTGACTGAAGAGGTTCCTACTGGCCAAACTTGGAACAATTTGATAAAATAGAATAATGACTGTAATCGATTATAATACATTGAATTAAAAAAAGAAAAAGCTATTGGAGATAAGGAAGGCCACCAAATAATCCAGAACCTGTTTTCTTGAACAATATTTTCTTGCAGCAAGAGAATGGTACAAGGGCTTTACAAATTAAATTGGAATGGAACCAATAATTTTTTCATGGTTCACTAAAAAGGCTCTATAAAGAAACTATTCCACCAAGAAGCAGTGCTCAACACTCCAAAGAGTGTCATCTTAAGGGTTATAGTTATGTGTTCCGTGCCTCAGACCCAGCTGAGAGACCCATACCATTATACCAGTTTAGCTAGGATGGCAGTGTGCTTTGAGTTACAGTAAGACCCTGTAACGTCTTTCCCTCCAGTGCACCAGCAGCTCAGACATTGGCTGGAAGAAGGCTAAAACGTTTGGGTGTTCTAGGTCTCATGCATTCTGTCAGAATGAGAGAGCTTTAGAGCTGATTTGTTCATTGATGCCTTACAGATGTTGTGGTTTAGGTGTTTTGTTGACTGATGAGTTAATTGTTGTTTTCATAAAAACCCTCCACTGCCAAGGCTGCTAGAGTTACTCTACCTTTTAGCTGGTGTTACAAAAAAGAATACCAAGAAATGAAAGCTAAAAAAAATATTAGCAACAGATCTTTCTTTTAAAAGACAAAAAAAAGCCCATGTTTTGCCGTGGTATAAAACACCCATAAAGTGCACAAAGTAAAAATGTATAGTTCATTGAATTATTATAAAGCAAGCCCCCAGGCCGACACTCTGCCAGCACCACATTTTCCCATGAACTCCTTCTCCATCCAAATCTCCTCCTCAAAGATACACGCTGCCCCTCCTTTAAGTAAGGACTACAGTTTAATTTAATCTACTTTTATGAAACGAATCACATAGCTGTTTTCAGTTTCTGATTTCTTTTGCTGAGTCATTGTGATTACAAGATGCCTCCATTTGTAGGTACAGTGTATTCATTTTTATTCCTCTATGGTATTCCATTGTACCCCAATTGATCACATCCATTAATGGTGGACATTTAGGTTGATTCTGATGTTTGGATACTATGAATGATCCTGCTGTGAATATCTCTGTACCTGCTTTGGATGTTCTTATAAACCACTGTTATACATATACTGGTGTATATCGGAGTGGCATTGCTGGGTCGTAGAAAATGCGTGTCTTCAACTTTTCCCAAGTGGTTGTGCCAGTTCAATCTGCCCATAGCATTGTATTCAAGTTCTTTTGGCTGTACATCCTCATCAGCTCTTGGAATTGTCAGTTCTTTTGATTTAGTGATACTGGTGGGATTCTCATTTTAAATGTAATTGGCATTAATTTTATATAGTTATCGACCATTTGGATGCCCTAAGTGGCTGTTCAAGTCTTTTGTCAGTTTCCTTTGTGAATTATTCTTTCCTTGTTGATTTTTAGGAATTTTCTATTATTCTGAATATAAGCCCAATATCAGTAATACATGTACAGGCAAAAATAGGTTTACAGTTGTTTGTATGGAAAACAATACAATAATGAATAAATAATAACAGAATAACGCGTGGTGTTTCACGTAGTCACAAATGTAAACCTCCTTTTGCCCGCCAATGTAGGTGTAGTAAATGTCTTCTCTGGCGTACACTTTACCATTTTCTGCCTTAACAGTATGTTTTTTTTTTTAAGATTTTATTTATTTACTTTTAGAGAGGGGAAGGGAGGGAGAAGGGGAGAGAGAGAAACATCAATGTGTGGTTGCCTCTCATGTGGTCTCCACTGGGGACCAGGCATGTGCCCTGACTGGGAATCGAACCTGAGATGCTTTGGTTTGCAGCCCATGCTCAATCCACTGAGCTACGCCATCCAGGGCTTAACAATATGTTTTGAAAAATAAGTTCTTATTGATTACTCCCAGTTATCAGTCTTTTACTCAGAGTATTTGGCACCCACAATGGATAATTTTTAACACCAATTCCTTCCTCTATAAACTAAATTATTTTCAGTAAGAATCAAGAATTCAAAGAAATAATGTAATGAGACAGTGAAAGCTTTCCTTTTTTGAACTTTGATATATAATTATGTTGTAAAAACAATTAAAGCATAATACAGAGTAAAAGAAATATAAAAACTTAAAAGAAAAAAGTTAGCATATGAATATTTTGAATTATGCTATTGTAGTCATATATTTTCTTGTTACTATTATTGTACCCAGTGACTTAATATTGTTTTATGATGGTATGATACTAGTACCTCACTAGAAATTCTTTACAAATTCTTTTTTTTACAAATTTCTCTGCAAAACTACTAATCTCAACCTAAGAACAAATAATTTTAGGACAAAAAAACCCCACCACAACTATCTATATAGTAGTTTTCATATATATAATAGTTTTCACATGCATTATATAGTAGTTTAAGTCTAACTATTTAAACTTTGGTTTTACACTGATATACTAATATTCTATACCAATCACTGTTTCATAACTAAGTGAATTTTTATAAAGACGAAAAAATCAAGAAAATAAAGTGTTATGTCAGTTACATCATTTAGTACTAGCTGCAATTGAAACTTTTATAGTCACTTGTGTTTTTACAAAGTATTGGACAATTACTACTAGAATATTATTTACATGAGATATTATTTCAGATTGTAATTAAAAGATTAAATTTCAAACTATTGAGTTTTAAAACAAGTTTAAAGAATACATTTCAATATAAAAGATAATTTTCACTTGGAATGTTTTTGCCAAAGATTTTAAAGAAAAAGTTTTCTTTAATAGTTTTAGGTTTTTTGTTTATTCTTGATAATTTTTTGTTGGTTGTGTTTTTCCTGAAATTTCCCTCTTTGATCTATATTTTAAATTTCTTTTCATTCAGTGCAAAACTATTTGTATTTCTCATGTTAATGTCTTCATTTACCTAATATGATTTTGAATTTTATTTATAATTATTCATATTGGGATTCTTAAAATCTTCTTATTGTTATTGGTTCCTAACATTATATTATAGTCTTTTTGTAATTATTAAGACTTAGGTATATGTATTGATTTTAATAATTAAAAAAATGTGTATTTTGCCATTGTTGGATTGTAGTCTATTTAGGTCAGTTAGGTGAAGCTTGTTAATTGTGTAGTTAAAATCTTCTATATCCTTATTAACTTATTTTGTTACTAAGAAACTGGTGTTAAAACTTTCCACTATGATTGTGAATTTGTTTCTTTTTCTTTTCTGTTACTTTTTTTTGTTGTTTTATGTATTTTGAGGCTTTGTTGACAGTAATATGCAAATTTGAGATCCTTAGGTGTATGAAGAGTCCAACTAGCTTCTCAACAAAGTAAGACAAATATTTGTGGTGAAATGTTGTACAGGGAATTGTCAGCAATATCTTGACATTTATGAACTCATCATGCAAGAGGTTATAATAAGTTATGTTAAGGTGAGACAGCCACAAATGTCTTGTTTTACCCTTATGAGATGTTGTCCAAGAAAGATGAAGCGTCAATAATCCTGATAATTGATGAGAGAATGCTAAAGTATTTAATATTTAGAGTATGTACCCTAAAATTATCTCATTTTTAAATCATATTTATCTTAATGCATCTATTTTTTTAAGTTTCAGGAAAAAATGTGTAATTAAGTAATCGAAGGTTGAAATTCTGGTGTGACACACCTTCATTTGATTTTTTTTCTCCCTGGGCAACTATATTTTGGGAGAAGCACACACACATGTACATATGAAGAATGGTTTAAAAATTCCTCAAGTAATAGTACCACTTGTTAATATCAAATATAGTAACCACTTAATTCCTTTAATCAACACAAAATTGCTACGACCTATCATTATCTGACTTTCAGATGAGGGATCAGAGTCCAGGGAATGTAAATAAACTGCTGAAGATCACACAATTTATAAGAAACAGAGCCATTATTAAAACATAGATCTTTTGGAATCTAAAATCCATGCTCCTTATGCTATTATGTGCTGTTAAGAAGTATCTGTTTTATGTCAAATTGGAAGCACGATGACCAAAAATGGTGTGAACAAAATAATACTCTTAAGACACTATAGTTCAACTTCAAGAAATGTATAAATTGTTCTAAGATGCTGGTGGAAATCCAGGAAAGTCTAGCGCACTTTCTTGACATGCAGTACTAAGGCCATCCAGATGCAAAATCAATTAGAAAAGGCCAGAGATCAAAGAGCAATATTGTGGACACCGTTTCATGAATAACATAGATATAGAGTCTGTTTGTCATCATCTTTGATCATTTCTAAAAGAGTCTGCATGATTGTAGATTATATGCAGATATTAAAGTGTTTTTTTTAAGTACAGTGGTGTCTGTAAATGAGGAATGCGATGTTTATAGATGTATTCCAAGAAAACTTGATCCGTGAAAATTTGACCTTTCTACAGATGCAAAAAGTCGCTAAATAAAAAGCTTCTTAACTTAGAAAAGTGATTTTTCAGGATTCCTTTAAAATTCAAGCTCTTCTTATGCTTTTAGAAAATAATTCTATTTACGATGGTTGGATTTACACAAGATTTTTCAGGAATATATCTGCTACAAACCATGTATAAATAAATGTACTTGGGAAAATGTAATATTTAGAGAAGATTAAAGAACAAATAATTTGGAGTAATAAAATTAATGCAACCAAATATTTAGTCCATTTTGATTATTTACAGTGCATAATTTATGAACATAATCAAGATTTATAAACCCAAGTGCATACTCAGAAATCTGAAATTCAAGTTTTGGTTCATTCTGATGCAAAAGCCCATTTGAGAGCTGATTTATAAAGTAATGTGTCCACTACCAGTAAGGAACACGTGCATCAAAAATGTGAACATAAGGACATAACCTGACTTAAATGAGTTAAGGCTGTATTTTGATATCAGAATCTTATTTGCTTGAGCAGTTTGAATACATCAGAATGACTTCAAGGAAAAGGCGAGGATTTCTGCAAGCCCTCGGAACCAAGAGTGCAATGATTCATTCCCTATTACGAGCTGAGACACAACTAGGTGCATGCATTAACATATGATTAAACACTCGCAGATGGCTTCAATTGACAAAGTGCATGGCCAGTAAATGAGTTAACTGCATTTACATTCACCAGACAATAAAGACTGTATAAAGGTAAGTAACAATATTGTAATAATGACAGTAATAGCAATAATCTAGAGAAATATTCTTCCATTTAAGGAAATTAAATGCATTTTGAGAAAATTAGGAATGTTTCTCATCATAGAATGTGACTTAATCTCTAGTTATTATAATATATAGGCATTTCTAAAACAGATTCTTTATTCTATGTTTTATGCCTAGTCCCTTCCCGAAGAGAGCTCGTGCTCTTGGAAAGCATGGCTCCTTGCTATTTCCACTTCAGCGCGATGCCGCCTGCTCAGAGTAGTCTAAAGAAGCCTTTTCTTCCCAGGACTCCCAGTAACTGCACATCGCATGACGACCCTTTATGGTATGCAGCATTCATCACAACCTGAACATCTTTTGTTTTGATTTGTTAGTTTGTTAGTTGGTAGTCACCCTCCTCCTGAACGCTGAGAGGAAGAACCTTACATGTAACAGGAGGTGCTGCATCCCCAGCCTCCAGGAGGGCCTCTGGCACTCAGCAGAGGCGCTCCCTCAGTAAACAGGTATTTAGTGAATGAGTGCATACCTACAGGGTTTTAGTTGGCATTTTAATTGGCTAACTTCACTTTTATATTTTATTATTACATTTTTCTGGAGTATAATTGTGGCTAAATAAATGATCAGACACTAAGACAATGCTGATAATTAATATCATTGTTAATCCGTTTACTAATTTTAAACATGCTCTTGCCTTTGTGGAAGTTACATTTTAGAGGGAAAACGATGTTAAGTGTCATGTAAAGAAAAGCTCAAGATACAAGGGGAGAGTGTATAGGGAGAAATTAATTGACTATGGGAAGGGTTAAAGAAAAACAATAGAAAGAAAAGCTTTTAAAGCCAAGACTAAGGTGATCATACAAGTTATTGTCAAAACTGGGAGACATTTGAGGGTAAAAAGTGGCAAGAAACATAATTAAAATAATTTATTTGCTCATTTTATGTTGTTATATTGGTGGAACTGTAAAATAGTTTTTTGAAACACAGTTTTTTAAATAAATCTTTTCAACTTGTAATGCAGAAATAGATAATACAACACTTAATGCAATATTTGATTCTATACTCGATCCTCAATCCTACACTAGAAGAAAAATAAAAGCTAGAAGCTGACTTGGACCAATTGACAGAATTATAACAATCATTCTTGCTTTTATGAGGATAAATGTCAGTATCTTTCGGGTTGTAATTAGTTTTATTTACCACAACTTTTAAAAGCTTGAAAACTAAATTTTTTGATATCCCCTTGGTTAAACACTTTCATTAGATATTCAATTGATTTTAAACAAATGCGCTAGAAATTTACAAGGTTGATTTAGTTTACAAATGGTTTATTATTATTGTAGGACACACAGGTTGACTTCAAAGCAGTTTTTCAGGGGCAAAAACATTTGTAAAATCCAAACAATGCTGCGCAGCAAAGTGAGAAAGTTTGTACAGTTCTACCGAAGCTTTTTCTAATTAATGCAACATCTGCTTCATTGCAGTCTTTCTGTGGGTATACATAATGATATTGTAAAATGTGACATCTACAGGTTCTATTTGTTTGAATGTAATTATTACTTATATGTACACCATGGCAGATAGAGGAAAATTTCTGCCCCATAAGTTTCTTAATTTAGTAAGAATATTGTTTTTGCCAAAATGCTATGCTCTATCACACATGTATGGTGTTCACATTATCGCCACAAAAACAAATAATTTTCTGTTCAATTTTGAACTTAATCAAGTTTACAATAACATTTACAATAATAGCAAATGTTTCACTTTCAGCAAAATGAACTTCCAAAAGCGTTTCTTTGATTTCATAAATTGCATGAAAATACCCCATTATTGAAATTCACTTGTTTCCCATCTGAAGCATTTAAGGACCCCAGTGTTACCTGGGATCATTTCACTGTCTCTGATGGTCTTTTGATCTTAAAGCCAATACATTAACCACTGTCACTTCATGTTTCGAATATGTACCAGACAATGTGGAATGAAAATAAACATTATTAATTTGGAATAAAAGGCAATTTGATTTAGATGAAAAGCCATTTTTCACGGATTGATATGTAAACACACTTTCTGTAGCTGCTTCTGTGCCATCCATCATGGGGAACAGTAAATGTCAACAAACAATCCTTGCAAGTTACACATCCATCATCTACTATCTTGAGAAATAAAAATTTAGTATTAAATTTTTGTTAAACATGCCCTCTCATTTCTGAGTTCATTGCTACCACCCAAAGATTTACTGCAAATTTAAGAAAGCGTTATAAAATAAAAAAATACTGTTGGTTTATTTTTACAACCAGTAGAGGACAAAACACCTTTGCAACAGCTCTCGGTTTTCTCTGTGGAAGCACTGTTCCACCTCGATCGCCTGCATGTGTCAGTCTACTCTGGCTACCTTAACAAAACACCATAGGCTGGGTGGCTGAACCGACAGAAGTGTATTTATTTATGCCATCATGACTGGGTTCTGGCGAGAACATTTTTCTAGTTTACAGACAGCTTTCTCATTCTGTCTTCACATGGCAGAGAGGGAGACAGAGACAACTTCATATAAGGTCCCAGTCCTATTGGACTAGGGTCCCACTCTCATGACTTAAACTTCAGTTTAAACTTATTTAACTTAATTAAAACCTCATTTAAACTTAATCACCCCCTAAAGAACTCATCTCCAGACATGGTCACCCTGGTGCTTAGGGCTTCCAGGTATGGTTTTAGGAGGTCAAATTTCAGTCTATTGCATTTCACCCCTGGCCCCCTAAAATTCATGCCCTTACTGCATGGAAGATACATCCATTTCATGCCAGTAGTCCCAAAAGTCTTAACTCATTCCAGCATCAACTATAATAAAGTCTAAAGTCCTGATTCTTATCTACATGTCATCTACACTAGGTACGGATGCAGTATGATTCATCCTGAGGCAAACTCCTCTCCAGGTGTGAACCTGTGAAACCAGACAAACTCTGTGCTGCCAGATACAACAGTGACACATGCCTAGGACAGACATTCCTATTCCAAAAGGGAGGAGTCAGAGGGAAGGAGTCGGGGGTCCTAAGCAAGTCTAAAGCCTAGAAGGGTGAATTCCTTTAGATCTTAAGGCTCAAGAATGATCCTCTGTAGTTTGGCACTGTTTTCCTTGTCCACTGGCATGGCAACCTCACCCCCATAACTCTGAGGGCTGGCTGCACCCTTTCAGCTCCATTCTTTGAAATCAAGAAGAAACAGCCTTGCCCCCTTGGCCTATGATGGGAGTAGCAGTCCTGGCATCTCTTGTATTGCCTTCAGGGTTATTCTTACCTTTGCTTGAAAAATAACACATACTTGCAACCCAACAGCTCTATAGTTCAGCCCTATAGAACCCAAGAAGTCCAACTGCCTTCCTTCATTGTGTCCCGCCTTCTTTGTTCCATTTAGAAACTGGCACAGTATTTACCGGCATAATCCCATCTCTATCTCTGGCTTCTCTCTTTTTTTTTTCATATATCAATATCAATAGTTTTATCATGCCATTTTCAGTTAGAAAGTTGTAACACAGGTTGTTTCTTATAGCCCTGTACAGAAATTTTCATAACTTACTTGTTTGCCTTCAAAAACAGAGTTTACCTAGGTTTATAGCACCATACTTAATAATTTCAAGCTAAACCTACCTTACTTCAAAAACACCATTAATTTCTAGTGCTTCTCACTACTCTACAACTAACTTTAACACACAAGTCTAGAAAACCATTAAAGCAAACTTGAGCAATTATCAATGTACAACTTGTTTTTTCTACCATGATATTCTTAACTTCAGAGCCAACTGAACCACATGCTAATGTATAACTGCAGTTCTTTTTCTTTCTTTTTTAAAAAGTATATTTTACTGATTATACTATTACAGTTGTCACATTTTTCCCCCTACTCTTCATTCCCCTTCACCCCCATCCCATTAGTTCATGTCCATGGGTCATGCATATAAGCTCTTTGGCTTTTCCACTTCCTATACTAGTCTTACCCCCCTGCCTATATTGTACCTATCATTTATGCTTCTTATTCCCTGTACTCCCCTGCCATTCTCTCCCCTCCCTGTTGATAACCCTCCATGTGATCTCCATTTCTGTGATTCTGTTCCTGTTTTAGTTGTTTGCTTAGTTTGTTTTTGTTTTTGTTTTAGGTTCAGTTATTGATAGTTGTGAGTTTGTTGTCATTTTACTGTTCATATCTGGCTTCTCTTGAGATGGCTGATTAAATCCTTCAGTCATGCCCATGATCTCTGCATCAAATGGCCTTTCAGCCATGCCTTCAATGTTCTCTTCAAAACGAGCTTTCTTCTTTTTTTTTTTTTTGTAATAATGATAGGCTAAGAATTTTCCAAATGTTCAAATTCTGGTTTATTTTTGCTTAATACTTTTTTTCTTTATTTCCTCTCTCTACTTTTGCATTTTATTACAAGCAATCAGGAGAGACCAAGATGCTCTTCCAACACCTTACTTAGATATCGCCTCAGCTAAATATCCTATTTCATAGCTGATAGTTTTACCTTCCACAAATCACTAGAACACAGGCAAGTCAAGTTCTTTGCCACTTTATATCAAGGACTGCCTCAGTTTCCAATAACATGTTCCACATGCCTGTCTGAGATCTTACTAGAATAGCCCTTAACATCTGTGTAACTAGCATGAACCTCAAAACTCTTTGAGGCTCCAACCTTTACCCCATCAAAAGTTGCTTCCACATGTTTGGATATTTGTGATCTCATTTATTGATACCAAAATCTATATTAGTCACGGTTCTTCAGAGAAATAAAACCAACAGGATGGATAGATTAGATAGGTAGATAGATTAGATAGATAGACAGACAGAGAGATAGAGAGATAGATAGATAGATCTAGATAGATTAGAAAGAAAGGTGTGATGGGTCCAAGCAAGTCCATAACCTATGCAGGAAAATTCTATTAGATCTTAGGACTCAAGAATAATTTTCTATAAAGCTTAAGATATATCCAGATAGAGTCATGCATTGATTAATGACAAAGATATATTCTAAAAAGTATGTCATTAAGGAGATTTGTGTGAATATCATACAGGACAGTTACACAAACCTAGGTGGTATAACCTATTACGCACAGGCTATAAGGTATATCTAGCTGCTCATGGGCTATAAACCAGTACAGCATATAACTGCACTGAATACCACAGTAATGTAATGCATTGTGCTATGAAGTTATGATGCCTAAAACATCACTGGGCAATAAGAATTTTTAGCTCCATTATAATCTTATAAGATCACCATCATATATGTGGTCTATTGTTGACTGAAATGTCATTATGGGGTGCATGACTGACTCTCTCTTTCTTTTTCTCTCTCTCTCTCTCTCTCCCTCCCTCCCACCCTCTCCTAAAGTGAGAAAAAGACAGAGATTATAAGTAATGGCTCACAGGACTATGGTAGTGGAGAAGTTTCAAGATCTGCAGTTCACAAGTAAGGAGCCCAGACAGCCAATGGTGTTGCTACAGTCCAAGTTCAAAGACCTGAGAAGCGGGAGAATCAGTGGTGTAATTTCAGTCTAAAAGCTGACAGGTTCAAGATGCAAGAAGAGCCAATGCTTTAGACTGAGTCCAAAGACAGGAAAAGACTGATGCTCACACTCAGACAGTAAAGCAGAAGGAATTCCCTCTCACTCAGCCTTTTTCTTCTTTGCAGTCCTTCGATTGACTGGATGAGACCCACCCACATTGAGGTGAATAATACTTGATTCAGTCTATTCATTTAAATGTTAATCTCACCCAGAAATACCCTTGCGGACACACCCAGAATAATGTTTGGCCACGTGTCTGGGTACCCCATGGCCCAGGCAAACTGACACATCAACTTATCCATTATACTGCCTATTTCTTCTATACCCAGGCTGTAATTGTCCATGACTCCAATACTTCAAGACCTGAAAGCTTCATTCATCCTCAAGTCTGAATGTAAGTCTGACTCAAGTATCAAGTACTTCACAACCTAGCACTTGAAAGCTGATACATAATTGTCAGTTCCTCATATGAAATGTTCTCTTACCATAGAAATTTTACAAAGGATGCTCTTTTTACCTGAAAGATGTCATTTCCTGAACTTTATTTGTATTGTTTTTAAACCACATATATAAATAGTAAATGCACAAAACGTGCATAACAAATCAAAGGGGGAAGAAGAGACCACCCTGTCATGGAATATATGGTGTGTCATGTTGAGGATTTTGGAATTCTTTCTTTTTCTTTTTCTCAAGGACATGTTTCCATTGATTTTAGAGAGAAGAAGGGAGAGAAGGAAAGAGAGAGAAATAAACATCAATGCAAGAGAGAAACAGTGATTGGTTGTCTCCCATACACACATCAACCGGGGGTTGAACCCAAAACCTAGGCAGCTGCCCTGACTGGGAATGGAACTGGCAGCCCTTCGGTGCACAGAACCACAGTCCTACTAACTGAGCCACGTGACCAGGGCAGGATTTTGGAATACTCAAGGACACTGGAACGTCACTGAAAGATTTTAAAAATAGGAGTGGCATAATCAGATTGACATTTTGAAATGTGATGTACTGGTAACGTGGAGAATGGTTTAGAAGGAAGTAAAAGTTGATGTGGTGGGACCACAAGGAATCTCAGATTGCCCAGGTAGGAGAATGCATTGTCTTTTTACTGATGGAACAAAAATGGGCAGGGAGAGAAATGGACAGATGGGAAAGACCCAGGGGACACTGTCTGATCTTCGGGAGAGAAGTGTAGGCTGTGTACCTATAAACCTGGGTAGAAAAGAAGGTGTCAGCCAAGGAGACCATTAAGGAGCAGACAGCATGGAAAGATAAGAATTAGAAGAGTATAGTGTTCTGGAAGGCAAAACGTGAGGATTTCAAGGAGGAGGAAAAGCTCAAACATAGGGATAATTGCTAGAAATACAGAAAATTGGGAGTAGAGAGTGATATGAATAGTCATTAGTTATATTAACAGGATAATTTTTGATGGTGTGGTGGGAATGAAGTCCCACTGGAGTACAGAGAGGATGAAAAAGATATGAAAACAATGTAGAAATTTTTAAAAAATTTTGGTTGTTAAGCTTATTGGAGAAAGCACAGTAACTGGAAAAAGAGATGGGGGTATGACTATTATTTTGAACTGAAATTTATACATATACAGCCTGATGTTTTCCCACCACTCTCCCCCAAATTATATATGATAATAATTTAGAAAAGGCAACACAAATTGCCAATTAGTTTTCTTAAGATTCTTTCTTTAAATAATATTATCCATAGGTGTATTTCATAGGATTTAAAGGTGAAAGAGAAACACCACTGATTTCCTACATTGGAAAAAGAGGGAGATTAACATTCAGTATAACTTAAACATAACTTTAAAAAAATAAACACACCTGGCTGAGTACGGTGGTGCAGTACAAGGCTTTGGGCTAGGAGAATTTAGGTGAGAAGGCTTTAGAATTT
Source organism: Trachops cirrhosus (assembly GCA_028533065.1). NCBI lineage: Eukaryota > Metazoa > Chordata > Mammalia > Chiroptera > Phyllostomidae > Trachops > Trachops cirrhosus. Next base: position 20,442,218 of record CM052548.1, read on the forward strand.
TATTTACCTATATAAACATAAAAGCAGCTCAAAACTGGAGCCTGGTCATCTTCACGAGCATGGAGCTGGTCGAGGTTTTCTCTGTGTCCGGTGCTTTCATTTAGAGCTACAAAGCATTATTGTATCAGACCTCCTACCTGCCAAGTTGTTCATTGGATTTGACACCATTTCTATTGCCTATTGATTTTTTGTTGCCTTTACCATTTCATCTGAGAAATGTTGCAATATGAGTCACTACACAAATGCAAGGTATCACCCATGTGTTTAATTTATAAGTGTAGGTTAAGCATAGGTTTCTTAGTAGCTCCCAAAGGATTAAATTAGAGCAGGTAAGTGACTACATCAGGTTAAACTAACTTAATTAAATTCCTTGAGTCACATTAGTGAAGAGAGACTACCATATTAAGTTGTGTTATAATGACTCATGTTAGCCATTGAAGTTGTTCCAGCTGAACAAAAACTAATGTTGAATTAGCAAAAGTGGGGTTTTTTTTGGGGGGTGAGATGCAAACACATTTTTCTCTATTGAAAACTAATAGCAATTATGACTGGGCATTAAAGGAATTCAGCCTTTAACAATTATTTTTCATAAATTCACCTCAAGGAAAAACTGTTTTGAGTTATGACTTAGAGGGAATATGCGTTTATAGTACATTCAAATCTTTTTAAAGTGTAGCATCCCTTTTGTTAGAGAGTACATGGAGTTCAATAAATAATGTGTTCTAGTGCAGAAACAAAGTGCTTCCTAGAAGAACCTGCTTGTTTTATAATGAAGAACATTTTTTAAAATCTGGAAATGTACCATTTGGTGGAATATACTCTCTCCAGAGCATTAAATGTTCTTCAGTCAAATAAATGTAGTCATTCAGCAAATGTTAAAGAATATTTCATGCGTTCAGTTCCATGTTAAAAACTTCATATTTCACTCATTCTAAATTCGGTGGCATTTAAAGATAGTTATGTTTAGATAAGGGGTTAACTTCCAGAATTTATAAAGAACTCATACAACTCAACACCAAAAAAACAAACCAGCCAATTAAAACATGGACCTGAATAAACACTTCTCCAAAGAGGACATAGAGATGGCCAATAGACATATGAAAAGATGCTCAATGTCACACATCATTAGAGAAATGCAAATTAAAACCACAATGAGATATCATTTCACACCTCTCAGAATGGCTATCATCAGTAAATCAATAAGTGAGAGTTGGATAAGATGTGGAGAAAAGGGAACCTTTGTGCACTGTTAGTGGGAACGCAGACTGGTGCAGCCACTGTGGAAAACAGTATTGAGGGTTCTCAAAAAATTAAAAATAAAACTGCTTATGACCCAGTGATTCTACTTCTGGGTATATACCCAAAGAAACACAAAACACTAATTTGAAAGAACATAAGCACCCCTACATTCATTGCAGCATTATTTATAAGATATGGAAGCAGCCCAAGTACCCATCAACAGATGAATGGATAAAAAAGATGTGGTACGTATATACAGTGGAATACTACTCGGCCATAATAGAATAATATGTTGCCATTTGTGACAACATGGATGGACCTAGCAGGTATAGGCTAAATGAAATAGGTCAGAGAAAGATAAATACCATATGATTTCATTTATATGTGGAATCTAAAGAACAATATAAATAAATAAACAAAACAGAAACAGACTCACAGATACAGAGACAGATTGATGGTTGCCAGAGCGGGAAGGACGGGGGCACTCAGCGAGCAAGGCGAAGGGATTAAGAAGTACACACTGGTAGTTACAGAACAGTCAAGGGAAAGTCAAGTACAGCATAGGGAATGTGTCAATGGTATTGTGGTAACTATGTATGATTCCAGGTAGGTGCCAGAAATAACAGGAGGAACACTTTGTAAGGTGTATTATTGTCTAAACACTATGTTGTACACCTGATACTAATACAAAATAATATTGATTATAAACTATAATTAAAAAAATTTTAAAAGACAGTTGATATTTGGATCCAGATGATAGACATGTACACATTTTATTGGAAACCCAATAACCAAAGGCCAGGAACAATGAAGTATTACAACTGCTTGGGATATTTTTTCAGCTTTCTTTATTTTTATTTACTATTTATTTTTAGGCTCTCTAATATTCACTAGTTAATATTCACTAGTCAATATTCAGTAGTTATAATATTTAAATTCTGACTCAAACTCACATACGTATTTATTCATCAGCAGCTTAATTCAACAAGACATAAGCAGCAAAAACAGCTTGCCACAGATGATACATTCTACAATGTGCTCCTTTTTGGTGCTTTAGAAATGTAGCATCGAGATCAGAACTCGAATTGATATTTTGTGTTAGCCAGGGAAACAAGTAGATGAGATTACCATCTTCTACTTATGGTTTGCTTCAGGTTTTGTAAAGATTTTGGATATTCTTTCCCTAATAATGAAATGGACCAAAAAAAGACAGATGCTTAGTTAATTATCTGATTTTATAACAGGTTCACTTTTAATTCTTCCATGTTTTATTCAAGGAGCAAGACTCTAATATACTTTATTGTAAAATGAATATATTAACTATGTAAATACATTTTATATATTTATTTGGGTATTATATATTCATATTATATAATATATTATACATTTACATAGATTTTATATAGATATAAATACATATTTATAGATGCAGATTTTATGTATAGATATAGATTTTATATATAGATTTATATGTAAATATATATTATATATTACATAATACATATATTACACACATATACCTGGTACATATATAAATCTTTCATCCCCAAACTTTAAACTTACTTACTACCTTCGTGTTAAGAACCATCCCTCATTTCAGAAGGTAAACCTGGTCCGTCGCTCTGCCAAGTGCAGGTACCACGAGCAGCGGGCTGTGGGTGGAAGGGCTGCTGAAGGACGGCCGAGGATGGGCTGCGGGAGGGCTGTGCCCCTCCTGAAATGGCTTTCTCAGCAGACGCCTCTCCTTTCCTTCACTCTGCATCCTTACCTCCCTCGCTCCCTCAAGCAGACAATCCGAAAAGCTCCTTTTCCAATCTAACTCCTTAGTAGGGATCCAATTCAGGTAAATCAGATCTCGTGAAAACATCTTCAGGAGTCTGTGCCATTGCAGTGACAAGGGGGAATGTATTCCTTCTCAAAGGGAAGCAGTTTAATGGGTCAGAATCTCAGTACCTGCAGCACCTTTGTTTAAAAAGTGCTGTTATATTTAGCAGAAATGCTTTTGCTTAAAATAGATATAAAGGGACTTATTTTCAAAAATAGGAGGCAGGTGAAATACAGAACCAGAGGAAGCACGATTCTTTGTTGTCATCAAAATACTTTGTCATTACTCAACAATTAAATTGTCTTAAATTTAAATTAAATTCATTAAATTTAATTGTTACTTAAGCCTCCAACTACCAGTGCCTAGAACAGCAATGTCAAGCAAAAATATTTGCTAAATGGGTGCATTTTCTTCATGACCCTTATTATACATACAAGGTTTTTCAAGGGGCTTTAGATTAACTTCATTCATAGTGATCACAGTGCTCAAGGTAATCATTCTATCAACTGCAATTTTACCTAAAGAGTTCGCGAGAACGTAGCATGACACTCATAGGGGAATTATTATTATTCATGAACCTGTGAGAGAGGCAAAGTGCGACAGTTTTGAGAGTCAAATATTTAACTTTGGAGTGACTGACTTCTAATTCCACTTCACTATGTGACATTAAACAAAACTGATACAAGTTTTTGGACCTCATGTTTTTATCTTTTTTTAAAGGAAACTGTACTTTTTTCTTTTTATTTATTGTCATTCAGTTACAGCTGTCCTGCCTTGTGCCCCATCGCTCTCCCGGCCCCGCCCCCTCCACCCCCACAGCTTCTCATCCTCACGTTAAACATAACAGTCCCTGCTCCGCAGGGTCGTCGTAAAGACGGTCAGATCACACATGGAAACGGACCATCTGGTGAGATGGGCGCCATTTAGTTAGCACCAAGTAATGATACTCACTTTGAGCTGATTAATACAGTTCCAGGAAACAGTTTGAAAAATGAATTTCTGAACTTAACTTGATTCTTGATTTCGCATAAATGGTTATGTGGATTTGAAGTAATCTTAACTTCAAAATTTTAATTGTTACAAAAATCCATAATATATCTAATAATTACCTTTTAAATCTCTATCAAAAGTCTGTAAAAAACAAAAATGTCTTCATACGCAGATTTGTGTGTTGCATTATGGAAATAAAAGGAAACGGTGCTGAATTCCACATCTGGGAGGGTGTATTGTTTTCTATTGGTGCATACCAAATTACCACAAACTTAGCTGCTTAAAATAGCATCCTTTTATTAGCTCACCACTCTATTTCAGAAGACCAACTTTTATAATAAATACCCATTTATTAGCTCATGGTTCGGTAAGTCAGAAATCTGGGCAGGTTTGACAGAGTTAGGCTCTCACAAGCCCACGATCATGCTGCCATCGGGTCTGGGTTTTTGTCTGGAAGCTTTGAAGAAGAATCTGCTTCCAAAGGCTGCCAGGCTGCGAGCAGAACCCAGTCTTGCTCTGGCAGAATCAAGGCCCTGTTTCCTCGCAAGCTCTCAGCTGGGTATTATTCTCAACAATTGGAGGTCACTCCCCAGTGCTGGCACCTGGCTCCCGCTGTCATCAAAGGGCAACAATGACGTATTGGATCCTTTTTATGCTTACAATCTCTCTCCTTCTGTTATCTTCTGGAGAAAACTTTCTTACAGGGATCATGTAATTGGGTTGGACCCACCCAAACAGTATGCTTTTTGATTATCTCAAAGTCAATTGGCTACTAACTTTCATTACAACTGCAGCATCCAGGGGTCAGAGGTCATAGGGCCCTCTTTCTTTTTTAAAAAAACTCCTTAGGATATGTTTATTGACATGAGAAAGAGAGAGAGAGAGAACCATTAATGTGAGAAACATTGATCGGTCACCTTCTGGACACATCCTGGCCAGGGATCAAACCCACATCCTAGGTATGTGCCCTGAGGGGAATCAAACCCACAACTGTTGGGTGTAGGGGATGATGCTCCAACCAACTGAGCCACCTGGCCAGGGCAGTCATGAGTCTATCTTAAATTTCTATCTGCCACAGAAGAATAAGAACAAGCCTGGGAACTGAGACCTAAGAGAGATGAAGGGTCCTGCTCCATTGTAGAACTGGAAATGACCACAAAGATAACAAACCCCATGGGTAGCTGGCATCAGGGCTTGGCTAACATCTGGCTTCCACAGCCTCTTTACAGAGCATTTCAAGGTACCAGGCACCCCGACATAAGCTATATTTCAGGTATATTTCACACCCATCAGTAGTAAGATGGAAATCCAGAACTCCTGAACATCAGGTGGCTCTTACTGGCTATTTCCTGTGTCCACTGGAAAGATGTGCTTTCATTAGGCTCAAAAGCCATGAACATAAATATGTTGTTAATAAAGTTGTTGCAATATGTTGCTGGAACCACAAAATCGAGAAACTTACTGTGAATTGAGGAAAATAAACCTTAAGATGCTACTGTCAAGGTGTTGTAAAAATGTTGCAGCTCCCGGCTGTGATTTTTACAACAGCAGGAGAGGATGGCTATCCAACATCGCCACAGAGAGCTCTTCAAAAATAACTGGATTCAGTACATGAGTAATGCATGCTGATAAAAATTTCAAAAGCAAGATTTCGAAAAATCTCATCATTCATTGGCCATCCTGGAAGGCCACTTGTCCTTTGTTGGGGGCAGGGGAAAGGGAAAAATAGGAAAGTTTAAGAAAATAACCCTGTTAATAAGCATAACTCACTGAGAAAGATGCATAGATGTAGGTGTCCGGCTCAGTTGGTTATTACAGAGTGAACTCACTCATGTGGCCAGCTCCCAAAGCAACAAATAGGCCAGCACCTGCACAACAGCCTCTGTCCCCTCACAAGGTCACCTTTCTTTCCAATGGGTACCTCTTATACTGACCTCTAATCTCCTAAATTAGTTTTGCCTGAGTTTAATGCTGTACAACTGGAGTTATACAGTACCTATTCACTTGTGCCTGGCTTTTTCCCTCAACATTATGTTGTCAAGTATAGATTTAGTTCATTCTCACTGATGCATAGTATTAATCCGATAAACTTACCACAATTTAGCCATTGTACTGTGGTACATTTGAGTTGTTTCAGAGTTCTGCAGTCAAGAACACTGCTAATGTAAATATCCACATACATCCCTCATCCTAACACCCTTCCACTCCCCACCTTTCTTTTTTTTAATCATCACTTGAGGATATGTTTATTGATGAGAGAGAGAGAGAGATAGACAGACAGACATTGATATGAGAAAGAAACATAAATTTGTTGCCTCCTGTACATGCTCTTCCTGGGGATCAAACCTGCAACCTAGGTATGTGCGCTGACCAGGAATCGGCGTCACAAATTTTTGATGTACAGATCCAACCAACCAAGCCACCCAGCCAGGCTTCTCCACATTTCTATTTGTTATATACCTAGAAAGGGAATTGTTGGATCACAGTGGTAGCATAAGTCCAGTATTAGCAGATGATGTCAAACTCTTTTTCAAAGTGGTTATATATTATCTTTCTAACTTCAGCAATTCTTCTCTGTGCGTAGTAGTACCTAATTATGCCTTTCCTTTGCATTTCCCCGATGACAGATAAGATTTTGTACCTTTAATGTGTTTATTGGCTATTTGGGTAAACTCATTGGTAAAGTGCTTATTCACTCTTGCCCATCTTTCTCTTTTGTTGCTATTGTTAATCTGTGCGATTCCTTTATGTACTTTGGGTTTGAGCCCTTTGTTGGTTATGGATGTAGGAAATATCACCTTCCACTCTTTGGCTTATTCACACTCTTAATGGTGTCTACTAAAAAATAAACATCATTAACTATAAAGCCAAATATATATTTTTTGTTTCTAATTAGTGTTATTTGTGAACTGATTATAGGTCCTAAATAGTTTTACCTCCACTTAGCAACTAGAAAGCTCCAAGATAATATTGCACCAATCCTAACAAAAAGAAAAAGTTTAATAATTTACAAAATCATACCTGAACCCACCAGAGATCTGAGGTTGCAAAGCAACCAAGCGAACCTGATTTTAGAGTGACAAACCTGTTTGAGGGAAATCAGGAAACTCAAACTGTTTCCGGTTTGCCATAACACCAGAGAAAGTTGTAGAAGCACGTAAGAAGAAATCATCTGAAATTTTAACGACATTTCTAAGTGATGAGCATTAGGTTGCATATCATTTTAGAGTATCTGGGAGCCCAGACAAAAAGGGAGTTTGTACTCACTCTTCAGTTCTTTCCCATGAGTCTCCACTAGGAGCTTACACTGGAGAAGCTGCCACTAGGGGACAAGTGTGAAACATGACCCACTTCCCTAGACTCTTAAGAAGCAAATACATAAGCCACTATGTGAGGGGCAACGAGCCTGCCTCTGGTAGAGGGGCAGGAAGAGCTTAGCAGGATCACCAGTGGTCTGCCCCTGGGGTGCAGGTTGGGGGCAAACAGTAGATAGAAACCCTTCCCGTGACACAGAGTGCAGGGACTACTACAGGCCTTACACTAAACACAGAATATAACAGAAACATACACAAGTCAATCATATTTCTATACATTAGCAATAAACACTTGGATACTTCAAATTAAAAATATAATTTACAAGTATTTAAAGTGGTACAAATCTAACAAATCAACACATATAAAGTATATATATGCTAAAAACGACAAAATTCTGGTGAAAAGGAATCAAAGATCTAAATAAATGAATAGATACAGCATGGTCATGGTTTGGAAACCTCAACATATTAAAGACATCTGTTCTCCTTATTGATGTACAGTCACGTGCCCCTTAACGACGGGGATGCGTTTGGAGAAATGAAATGCGCCATTAGGCAATTTTGTAATTGTGTGAATGCTTGGGCACTGTAATGTATAAAACAATGTGAGATCAAATCCGGCGCAAGAAAGAAGGATGCAATCAAGAGACGCAGTAAGTACAAGACGCATGAGGCTGCTGATGTAACACAGCATACTGTTTTACAGCAATTTTATTAGTAAGTGGAAAGAACACACTCTAAAATAATGATAGAAAGTATAGTATAGCACATACATAAACCATTAACATAGTCATTTATTATTTTCAGGTATTATGTACCGTACCTAATTGTATGTGCTGTACTTTTATATGCCTGGCGGTATAGCAGGTATATTTACACCAGCTTCACCACAAACACGAGTAACATAGAATGCTACAACATTGTGATGACTAGGAATTCACCCAGTGATAGGAATTTTCCAGCTTCACTATAATTTTATAAACCCACTGCTGTATATGTGGCCCACCATTTACAGAAATACTGTTTGTGTGGTACATGACTATACACATATAACACAATTTCCATCCAAATTTTGTGTATAGATATAGAGAAGATTATGTTAAAATTTACATGGGATGGCAAAGGAACCAGAATAGCTAAAACACTTTGGGAACAAAAGATTAAAATGGGAGGAATCAGTCTACCCGTCAGCTACTATATAGCTGCCATAAGGAGGAGAGTACAGTTTTCCCAAAGGTAGAGACACCCAGATGAATGGAATAGAGTTGAGAATCTAAAACAGTGCAACAAAAATATGCCTGATTCTTGACAGAGACGCAAAAGCAATTAAATGGAGGAAAGACAAAGATAAACTTTCAACAAAAAGTGCTTTAGGAATTAGATATTATAGATTGAAAAACAAAACCAAAAATCAACCTTAACATAAACCTTACACACTTAAATATAAAACTTTCTGGAAAAAAACACAATATTGAAGGGATTTAAGACTAGGCCTAAAAAGAATTATTAGACTTAACAGCAAAAGCACTACCCATAAAATTTTAAAAAATTGGTAAAGTAGATTTCAGCAAAATTAATAATGTTTTCTCTGTGAAAAATCCTGCTGAGATTGGGAAAATCTCAACAGGATTGGGAAAAAATATTTGAAAGGCACATATTTAATGAAGGACAAGTATATAGAACATTTAGAATACTCAACAGTCAAGACAAACAATCCAATCAGAAAGTGGGTAAAAGACATGAAAAGACATTTTACCAAAGAGAATATACAGATGAAAAATGAGCACATGAAAAGATGTGTAACATCATTAGCAACTAGGGGTGAGCGGGTTAAGGCCACAACGAGATATTACTGCATACTGTCAGAATGGCTTAAAATTAAAAAAAAATAGTACCACCAAAGGCTGGTCAGGAGGCAGAGAAACTGGATCATTCCCACATTGCTCGGGGGAATGTAAAATGTGAAAAAAAAGAAAAGAAAAATTAGACATGGTGCCACACAACCTAGCAATTGCTCTTCTGGGAATTTATCCCAGAGAAATGAAAAAACTTGTGTTTATACAAAACCCTGTGCACAAACGTTTATGGCCGCTTTATTCATAATAGCACCAAACTGGAAACAACACAGATGTCCTGCAATGGGCAAATGTTTAAAAAACCGATACATCCATCCTGTGGATTGCTACTCAGCAATAAAAAGACATGATCTTTGATTAGGGCAACATTCGAGATGAATCTCCTGGGAACTATGCTGACTGTAAAAAGCCACTCCCAAAATATTGCATGCTATATGTTTCCATTTATATAACATTCTTGAAATGACAGCATTATGAAAATGTGAACAGTTTAGTTGTTGCCAGGGTTTGAGAAGAGGTTGGGGCAGGAAGGAAGCAGACATGGCTATAAAAAGGCAACGTGAGGGATCATTGTGATAAAACTGTTTGGTCTACTAACCGCATTAATGTCGACATGCTGGTTGTAATATTCTCAGTTGTTACCATCAGAAGAAACTGGCGATGATCTCTCTGTGTTATTTTTTATGATGGCATGTGAATTATCTTAAAATAAAAAGTTTAATTAAGCAGAAGAAGATGGGGAGAGAGCAAGACACAACTGAACAGTGCTGGAAAAACAGCAATTTCTATTTACATTTTGCACGACATGATGAAATGGTATTTTGTTACTAAAAACATTTATAAAAACCATATAATTGTAGGCTTCTTTAAATGTTTAGGATATAGAAGATGGTGGTTTCTACTTTTAAAATGCAGTCCCCAGAACTTGGCATCATACTACTTTAAATGGCCAGCTCAAAGTAGAAATTTTAAAAGAATAAAAAAAATTCAAAGCCAAGATACAGGATAAAGAAGACGCTAGAAACCATATCAAACATGAAATGATGGGAGAAATTGACATTGTTAACCCACAACCCGCAAGAGAGGAGTTGGTGTACACAAGACCACACTCTTTAATTGTCTGAAAAAAAACTCTATGGAAACATTAGGTTTCTCTTAAACCCCTAAGGAATAAAAATAAGACCAAATAAGAAGGTAAAATAGGAGAGATTCCCGCTTGATTACTGGGGGGCAGAAGGGTGAGGAAAACTCGGAGAGGCTGGTCAGAGGACAGCCTCCCAGGTACAAGATGAACAGGTTCTGGGTGTCCAGTGTATGGCAGGGTAATTACAGTTTATAAAACGGCACTAAGTACTTGAAAATTGCTGGGAAAGTTGATGTTAAATGTTCTCACCACGAAAAAGAAATGGCAATTACGTGACATGATGAAGGTATTAGCTAACTCTATGGTGGTAATCATTTTGCAATATATGTGTATCAAATCAACACATTGTACAACTTAAACTTACAAAATGTTATATGTCAATTATATGTCAACTATATTTCATTTAATCAGGGTGTGTGTGTGGCCCTTTGCTGGAGCGAGAGAGAATCTCTGAATGTAAGGAAGCTGCCACATGAGCTGCGTGACTATGAATGAGGCAGACGTGGTTTGGGATACATGTCAGCAGCGTGGGGGGTTCAACCTCCAGACACACTGGCTTTACCTGGGGTAGAGTTATCAGGATGCCCCTTCTTCACTGGGCCATCAGCGTGGCGACGTTCCCACTGGTTCAGAGTGAGGCCGTGTCACTCAAAGTCCAGAATGGCAGGGTAACTTTGGTGCAGCTTGAGTAGAGACAATTTAGAGGTGCAGCTGAGGTCCCTGAGGAAAGCGCACCTGTGCCAGAAGCCTGGCCTACAGCTGGGACAAGATGCACGCCCCTGCTCTCTCAGCTACCCCGAGGACTGGACAGCACACACCAAACACACAGCAGAGTGTCTACATTCACGGTGAGTGTGCAGCAGACAGCATTACTTTTCTTCCCTTTTAAACTTGTTAATAAGGGAGGAGAGGCGCTCGCAGAATGGTCGTGAGTTTGTCATTGTGTATTAATAATCCTCTTACGTTCTTAACCAACGGCCCACAAGGAGAAGGCCGCCACACCCAACTCTCTGCCCTGCTCTGTAATCAGGTCCTTAAAGCAGCGTTTCTTCTTCCCCACACAAACACAAACCCCACGTAGAAGAACAATGAGAGCTTCAGTCCTATCTCTTTCCCTGCACAGCAGACAGTTTCACCTCTCCTCCATCCTTTTTTTCTTTCCTTTCTTATTTAAATGAGATGTGTTGGGGTAACATTGCTTAATAAGATTATATAGGTTTCAAGTGTACTGTTCTGTGACACATCATCTGTATACTGCATTGTCACAATGCGCCTGTCACCGTATATTTGACCCCCTCTGCACTGTACTACCCCGCCCACCCCCCTCCCTTCTGGTAACCACCATACTGTTGCCTCTGTCTTTTTGGTTTTGTCTGTCTTCTTTGTTCATTTGTTGTTGGTGTTGTTTTGAGGTGATACACGTTTATTTGTTGTTTTCATCTGACTTATTTCACTTAGCATGCTATTGTCAAGCTCCAACCTTACTGTTCCCCCAGAAGATCTTATGGAAATGATTAAAGGCAAACAGCTATTGTTGTATTCAGGGTGATGTTAAAAGCATCTAACAGCAGCATAGTGTGGCATCAGGTAATCAGAACAGATGCGACCACTAGGGCAGTTTTGGAGTTCCTCTTCCATTTGCCATTAACCCTGTAGTTGCTGGATCATGGGGCAGCATTGTGAAGGGGTTAGGAGGAATGAAATGGCACTTGGGGACGAAAGGAAAAAGCTGTCAATAAACCAATATAAAATTTAACAATCCAGATGGCCATCCTGATGCATACATGGAAGATCATCCCCAGTCTGAGAGGAAGGGCGGGTGAGTAGGGGTAAGGCTATGTGGGAGAAGGCAGTGGTGAAGATAGGAAGTATTATCAGAAGCCAAGCAAAACGGTCCATAGAGTGTCTACATAGGAAATGTCCAAACCTGCAGAGAATTTTTATGAGTTTAGCTTAGTTGAGCCAAACTGATGACATGTTAGGGAGCAAGACCTCAAATGCCCCGGAGAATCACAGTTGCAGCTTCTTTTATGCAGTTGGAGTTAAGGAGGGAAGGTAAGAAAGATTACAAGGAGGCGGGAAAAAGCAAGGCAGGAGTGGATTACCGGACAGTTGACAAGGTTATGTGCTCTCTTGAAGCTTTTATGGTTTATTTCAAAGGTGTGTTAACTCAGATGTACAGAAACAGTGAACAGGGCTAACTTAAGGCAAAGATACGCCGCTCGCTAAGGAAGTTTATATGCTTGAGGTGGGACTACTCCCCACGACCTGCTCAGTTTGGATTTTACAATCAGATCACCTTGTGAGGTCACTTTCCATAGAACCCCGTTTTTGTCCATATATGTGCACGCACACACAAATGTGTGTATATTTGCTTATGACTCATCCGTGGTGAGTCTTTAATCTTGTTTGGAAGCCTTTTCCCAAACGTTCTGCAGGCTTCCAGGGAAGAATCCTTTCTACCTTTGCCACTATTCGCATCCATCCACCTATTTCATGTGCACTTTAAAAATAAAAACTTATTCAAATTTTAGGCTACACAAAATATAATTAGGAAGCTTCCTTGAAAACATGCTAAAGGAAATAAGCATTGAACAAATTCAGTTTTAAGTGAATTAAAGTGTATTTCATTTTCCTCTGCATGACGTGGTCAAGACTCTGGTGATAAAGGATGAAAGAATAAAACCAGTTCTGTTTTTCTCCTTGTCCTGCTGTTATGTTACTTTATGTCACTAAGTTTTAATTTTCCCTCTGTAAAGGGAAGGAGTGAGGTTAAGACACTAAATTAGTAATAAGTGTTTAAAAACACACAAAAAAGGGACAAAAGAAGACAATCAAATTTCAGGTAAAATTGTAGAGAAGAAAAACATTGTTGAGTGTAAGTTATTTCTTAGTTTTGTAAATTTTGAGTAATTTTATTATACCCTGTGTTTGCATTTAGTATGTTGAGTATATGTCCTGGTTAAAGTTTATTATTATTCATTGGTATAACAGGTTGAAAGTAAATTAATTCTTTCAACTCAATGGTTTATTTTACAAATGCTTGGTATTCTAATTAGAAACAATTAACATTCAAAGGTAAGGTTAAGGAAAAAAATCAATATGCCTTAGGAAAAGTAAAAGTCAAAGCGCAATCTATCACTTTACAATCTTCAAATAGAATTTTGCAGCTTAAAAAATCAGTTAAAGTCTGTTAACATTGGTTACTGCTTGATACTAGGCTTACGGACATTTTTCTTCCTTATTCTCTTTGAACTTTTCCTACAAGGACCATATATTAATTTTATGATCAGAATAAAACATTTATTGAAAATAATTGGAAAACTGGTAAGGAGATCACAGAAGAATTTAAGAATAATCTGATGATCTTGGGTGGCCTTAGGTCTTCCTTTAGCAGGAATACTTTTATAAACTGAGGGAAAATAAGTCATACATATTGAAGGTGAATCCTTTGAGAAGATAAGTTTTTAAAAGGAGACTTGTATAACAAATTAGCTATTTAATTTGTATTAAAACATGCATAATTGAGGGGGTTTTAATGCACACTGTTTCTTTTGAGGGATAAATGTCTTTGATGGCCCATTCACAAAGATCATTTAGCCCATGGTAATGAAGCCTGTATCCTCTGCTCACTGATGGAAACTGAGGTCACACATTGAGGGCATATTTCTGGCTCACGTCTTTCTGGTCTGAGCATATGTGGCAAGCAGTGGCCAAATGCTTGCAGGTGGCTCTAGCGGAGATGCCGCTGACCCATCTCGCTTTCAAATGTGCAGTGGGGTAAAGGCTGAGCTTTACACGTCCATGCACACATTATCTAATGAGCTATATGATATAATCTTATGTAAAAAAGGGAAAACAGGCTCTCAGATAAGTCAAATGATTGATTCAAACTCTCTAGATAGTAAAGTAAAAAAGCTACACTTAAATGTCACAGGTCTTCATTTCCACCTGGCATTGACTCTCAAGTAAACTCAGTCTTATAAAGGCGATTAGGATCACCAGAGAGCTGAGAAGTTTCTTTAAATTGTCTTGGTTTGTAAAGATTTCCTTGGAATTACAGGGCACCAGGCAAACACTTGCATATCACTCCTTTTGACATAATGGAAATTCAAGTGCAACCCAAACGAGGTAAATAAAAGAAATATGCCTCCAGGCAACCAACCAAGTAAAGACCTTTAAAAAGAACCCAGAAGTCCCAAATGGCAGGAAATACCAATTCCTGATTGCATTACTTTCAGGAAAGAAAGACAACAGGTCCTAAAGAAAACAAGATTTTTTTAAAAGTTAATTTTAATTTTGTTCATGGAATAGAATTCTTAACAGTATAATTAGAAGGAGTCCTTCCTTGTGGCGTATCTGAAATTCCAAACAAATTTTTATCCAGTATTCTCCGCAGCACAGAGGAAACCAGCACGTCGTCTACTGTTTCTGAGTTTTCATTTTTTGTTGTTTACATTTCTCACCCTCATTGTGATTCAAATCATCCCATAGTAGAACCTGTGCCTCAGAACTTGGGATAACTATAGGCTGGAGAGCGCACACCGCTGAGGCTGAGACAGGAGCATGAATGGTAGACCAGTTTCAGACAATGGAAAGATGTCACTTAAGAGGTCAAGAGTGAGCTAATGTGCGGATGCTCAGGCAGGAGCAGGGGAGTTAGAAGTAGACATCCTGTGAAAATTCAGGAAGGATTCAACACTTGACAGCAGGACCCTGCCTTGGGGCTGAACTCCAGTTTTGGTGGAAAGAGATCAAAGAGGATGGAAAAATCAATACAGGCTCACGGTTTGAAGAAACTAGGTTACTAAATAAGAAATAAGACTCAATACAATAAGACCCCAGTGATGGAATCTGACACAAAAGGCTGAAGGTTATGTGTCGGATGGCTCGCCTTTCCCCGTATGTACTTAGACAGTAACTTATTGGCGGAGAGAACTACTTTTGTGCTTCTTATGATTACCAGTTAAAATCTCTGATTCATAAAATGTCTACCACCTCTCACATACTGTACTCTGTCTTTGAATATAAATTGTTTAATTCTTTCCACAATATTCCTCATTCATTCCTAGGAAAACCGCTTGTATGCATGCACACGGGTGCACGTGTGTGACTTCACTGAGAACTGCAGCTACTGGGTATTTCCTCCTTTGCTATGAAAAATCCTTGCTTTGAGATTAACCTTGTTAACATTTTTCCCCAGTGAAAGAGCCAGAGTCAAGCTTCTCGAGTTTTTCCTCACAAAAAAATACATTAAAATATATTCTAATTTTGGTTAGATATGTATATACTGACCAGTTGAAACAAATCATATTGAGCTCGACAATTTCCACGGGAAAGTATCCCAATGCATCACAACTGATCCAATCATTTCGTGGCTGAAAATGGCTGCACAGCCTTTCCATTTTGAATCACTGCTGGAATTAATTTGAAACTGGAATTAATTAAACACAATCTCAAAAATTTCCTTTATACTCTTTTTGAATATGATCATATTGTAGATAAAATTGACAGACCATTTTTAGAGGGCTTCCTGCACTTGTGATGATTTAGTTGGCATACATGTGTTGCATAACCCCAGTTTCATTTTAATATAAACTGTTAAAGAAAGCTTATATTGCTTCCCTTCATTTTTTCTATATTAGTACTAGTACTTAGTTAAAAATGACTGATTCTCATTATTGTTGTCAAATTGATTTTTTTCAAATTTATTTATTCCACATATAAGTGACTCATAATCGTTTCCCCAATCAGCCATTGTTTGCCATTTAACTGTGAGAAATAAATATTAAGCCCCATTCTATGGATCAGTAAGCCAGCCACCCTTTAAATTAGTAATGTCAAAACCAAACTGAGCTCTTTCTATTTTGAGGCATTATCAATATCTCTTAAGCTTTTGAAATACTTCCAGCTGATCAGGCAGCCTCACAGCCCGCAGGGGGTTCGCTCGGTCTGCACACGGACGGGGAAGCTGTGCGGCAGGCGTGAGCACAGACTCTGACTGGTTTGCGGCAGCGCTACTCTCACCAAGGAGCCGTCGCTGGCACAGAGTGGGCACTCAGCCAGTGCAGGCTGAGAAAAGCAATGCACCTGAACGCTAAATTATCCGCATCATTTTGGAGGTTTTCTTTTTTATGAGAGTAATGAAAGAATTACCAACACGAATAAATGACAAATGCCCAAAGCATTTTATTCCGGAGCAAAGATTTATTACTTCTCTATCATAAGATACAACTATAAAACCTGGCTTAATATTTAATAACTCAAACATGGAGTTAAATACAGTTGTATCATTCAGATTCTCTTGCAGAGAACAGACTTCATGTACCAACCTTAAACAGCAGGGATTCGTAATAGTGTATCAGACAGCTAAAGAACTGTTAGGAGGGCGAGCAGACTGTAGACTGAGCTTTCAGGAAGAACACAGACAAACTGGGCTGCCATGGAAATGCCACCAACTTCCTTGACTGGGAAGCTGTGGTATCAGAAAGTTGCCAGTAAGACCAGAAGTTGGGGATTAGTGCTGTAACTAAACAAACAAAACCAATGTCTCTGACCCTGCCTCTTTCCCAGTCTAACTTAGTTCTGAACTCAAGACTCACAGAACTACATCTGATTCATGGAATCTAAAGTACATTAAGAATGCTAGCTTCAAGGGGTTCTGGGGAATGTAATTTTAGCATTCCAGCCTCAACATTATATGAAGGCACACAATCCACTATAAGTGATTTAGAATGATCTCCCCTAAAACATGACGCACTGAATTCAGTACACTGAATTCAGTTTTCCAATTCCTACCTAATAAATTGGAGGCTCAAGCAATATGGCATCAAGCATTATACCAGTCCAAGGTTATTGGATATGTGAAGTCTGACTTGTTTCCCCATCACTTACCAGTCATACATAACATGAGACAAAGTCCCTAAAACAGAAGGCCACAATATGCTTAGAAAGCCATATTTAGTGTGAAGCCACTCTCAGATTGGACATTTTGCTCAATTAACAGTTACAAAGCATAGAAAATAATAATCTAGCTAAAATGGAAGTTTGAACAGGGCAGTAGAAAAACAGAGGCCCTAAGAAAAACTATTCTCAGAAGACACAGCACAGCTTTCACACAGTGGGAAGTGCAGCAGCTGGCGGACCGACTGGCTCCAGACCACACTAGCGCTGGTAAATCTTTTAACCTCTCTGTGCCTCAGCTTCCTCGTCAGTATGTAGGATGAGTAAAAGTATACCCTTTAATTGAGTTTTCTGAGGCTGAATTAGGTTACAACTGTGCCTGGAACAAATTAAGTACACTACAATTGTCAGCTATTATAATCAGTCAATTAACAAATAAGTCAAATTTTTATCTAATAAAAATTTTAGTAGGTTCCAGCTCTAGGGCCTGAAATGAATGCATGACAAAATAAGATCCAAGCTCAACTCTCAAAGTACTTAACGTCTAAGGAAGAAGATGTACAAGGTGTTAGAAAGTATTGTATGTGAATAGCGAAAATAGCAGAGAAGTTTTTTTTTTTCCAGTAAGGGCTTTATGAAGACAGGAAAGTGGACTTCTCATGAAGCAGCTTTGACAAATAGAAACTGCCAGTATTACACAAATAACAATCCAGAGAGCAGCGTGGAAGGCGCTGCTGGACTCACGCGGGCCTTTGCAGCCAAGCTAATACCTGAAAACAAAACCCATCACAAGTCCTAACGTCTTCTAGGACCCCAGGGAAATGTGGTTGTAGATAAAATCAATCAGCTTTTTTTAGTTTTTTTTGGATGCTATTTTTCCATAAACAAGTAACATGAGTAATTAGGCATGCATGCAGCTGCTCTTAGGCAGCATTTTTTGTGATAAAGAATGAATTGACAAAGTTTGTGTGATAAACATATCAAAACAAGCTGCTTCCAAAAGTCAAGTCCAAGTCGGCTGCCCACGTGGTGCAGCATTGACGGAGACCATGGGGAACGTGATCACAGGTACGTTGGAAGATACCCAGTTATGGCAACCTGGATCCGGCAAGGAAGATTCCAACTGATGTGGAAATTCATGTTTCTGTAAACGTGTTAGAAAAATATCCAATTTAATAAACATTGTTATGAACAACTTTTTGACGAGAGTGTGTGACACAATTCTTTCCAAGGACTCTTAGGATGAATGAACAAGTTCTTCTCATACAGTTAGGGGCTTGCTCTACAGAAAAAAAAGTATTATTTTATGATTATTTAATAGTCTAATAAAAGTTTTTTTTTGGTTCCCAAGCATCTCATTCCCAAAATTTAAGGGAAACATATATTCAACATTTATAAACGTACATTTATTGAGCTTATGTTTCACTCTTGACATTTAACCGGGTACTATAAGCATACAAAATGTAAGGTGAGGCCCCTGCTTTTAGAGGGTTTAAATATGGTTATCAGGGTAAATTAAATGTGTACGAAAAGGCAGATCATTAAAGCTGAATAAGCAGGACAAAGATACAAGGTAACATATGAGTAAATATACATAGCAGGTTTTGCAGTTTAAATGTTACTGTTCACAGACAGGAGATTACTTAGGCCTCCTAGGGACCACAAATAAATAAAGAAATAATTGTAGGGGTGGGAGGATGGCAGGAGTTGAACCGAATTAGTAGAGAAGAAGAACAGGCCTTTCCGAGTGTGGGAAAGAGAATGATCACAATGCCTTTAAAAGAGTGTAAAGCTACTATGGCTACAGTAGAGAATATTCAGAGGGGGCCAATAGAAGAAGGAAAATGCAGACTGGTACGACCACTGTGGAAAACAGTATGGAACTTCCTCAGAAAACTAAAAATAGACCTGCCCTTTGATCCAGCAATTCCACTGTTGGGACTATATCCTAAGAATCCTGAAACACCCATCCAAAAGAACCTATGCACCCCAATGTTCATAGCAGCACAATTTACAATAGCTAAGTGCTGGAAACAACCCAGGT